>QJSC01015141.1:885769-1096946 GCA_003697955.1 Calidris pygmaea | reverse complement strand
GTTATCAGGGAGTGTCGTGACAGGAAGAGGGGTAACAGTTTTAAACTGAAAGAGGGGAGATTGAGATGAGATCTCAGGAAGAAATTCTTTGCTGTGAGGGTGGTGAGACCCTGGAACAGGTTGCCCAGAGAAGCTGTGGCTGCCCCATCCCTGGAGGGGTTCAAGACCAGGCTGGATGGGGCTTGGAGCAACCTGGTCTGGTGGGAGGTGTCCCTGCCCAGGGCAGGGAGGTTGGAACTCCATGATCTTTGAAGTCCCTTTCAACCCAAACCATTCTATAATTCTGTGATCATGACATACTGTAATTTTACTGAGATTCTTTTACGGGATATTGTTATATAAGTATGATTGTGATATTGAACCTAGTTCAGCACTTCTTGTGTACTGTAGTGCAGTACTGTGGACTGGCACAAGTTTTCCAGCGAGTTTAATGGGAGTGCTGAACATTCAGACAGGGTTGTTGATTTAGTTCAACATGAATAATTCCTGGGCATCTCTGAACAGACGTGAACACGTTAGTTGAAATAATGCATTTCAGTTTGATCATAAAGAATTACAGGTACTCCGTAACCCATTTAATTTAGGTAATTAGGAAACTGCCTCTATATGCTAAGTTTTAAATAGATGGATAGGTGATGGTTTAGCAAAAGCTTCACTCCCAGCAGCTAATGCTCATTGTTCCACTGAGTCACATTGAGCTCTGTTTCAGTATGTCAGAATGATGGAACATGCAGCCCATCAAGCTGCCAAAAACATGAAGTGTGGAATATAAATAGATGTTTTTAGTATCACAGGTGCTGCTGAATTGTCTGGAGACATATTATTCAAATTCACACATCATACTCCATCAATACTATCCAGAGATCATGTTCTCCATTGTTTCTGGAAAGCACTGTCCTGGAAATCATTAAGACAACTGTTTTCTCATGGGAAAAGGAAAAGTTGTGCAATCTGACATTGGCCTCTTTCAAGCCTGCTTATGTAACGCACCTGTAACCAAAGTGAAGAGCTTCATGCTACTAGATTATGTTTGGTACATTGCAGGCTTTTACTTCTCCCCGTGTGGAGCCCTCTGAGGCAGAAGAGATTATTCACTCTGGGTCATACACATATTCACACCATTGTGGTGCCTGACTTCTTTGTTCAAGTGTGATACAAAACCACGGGCTGGAATACTGTAAGTCAAAGAGTAAATTGTGAATATAGCAATAAAAAATATTGCTACTAAGAAATTATTGCACTCGACATTTCTTTAGTTTTCAGGTCCTGAAGTATCTCCTACAAGCCATGATGGCCATATGAAAAGATTTAAAGTAGCCATTCATGGAAGAATTATCTTCAGGCTGAAGCAGCTCATGGTCTTCGCAAACAAATCTGCACTCCTTTGAAAAGCCTCCATAAAGTGCTAGGAATGCTGGGCTTCTTTCCTCTTCCAGGTTCTTCTCTAATCTAGAAACTACGCAATTCACAGCTGAGTTCCCCCAGCCCCAGATTTAAGTCTTCACTGCACTTCCTGAGAATCACAGCACAGCATTTTAATAGAGATCTTAAGTCTAATGACTCCTACTTAAGTTGATTAAATATTGTCATCCTAATTCCACGTTGCACATACGAGGTAACTGATGTAGAAAATCAGAACTATTTTCTTTGACATCAAAGCCAAAGTCTATGACGACACTGGGACCAGGGTGCCCCAGGACCTTACGATCAATCTTATTTTATGAAATGTGATAAACCTTGCCATAACCTCAGTATGAAAGCAAACATCACAAATTAAAGCGATGCTGACATATTAGTGCTGAGTTTTGAAATTTCAGCGTTCACCCTAGCAATTCTTTCATGGAAATGTAAGTAAACCAACGAAAAGTGACTGACATCCTCGACAATCTTATCAATAGAGACTGTGCAAGAAGTGGAGGGATCAGACATGGACTAAATTAAAAAAGCAAGAACCTGGTTATTATTTTTCTTTTCAAACTGCACAAGAACATAGAGCCTTTTCATTACATTGTAATTATTGCAATGATTCAGTTTTTTTAAAAAGTGCTGTAGTAGCATCTGAAATCAAAAAGTAGAACTGCCAGTAATGAGAGACTGTCTATTACTCACAGAGAATGAAATCAAAGAGTAAATAAATGATGGATGGTGGAAAATAGATTGCATTTTTAAAGCTGATGTTGTAGTAATAAGTGCTATTAGGAACAGCGACAAGCATCTTCTAAATAATGGCCTCAGCTACAAGTCCAGCTTGCACAAGCAGGTGATTATACCCACATGTAAGCTGACTACAGCTTGGAATTTCCAGGGCAAACTTGACTAGGGGACGGGGATGTAGTTAGAGGACACAATTCAAGCTGTGACAGTTCACCACATTCACATATTTCATCCGTATTTTGTTTGTGCCTTTGGGTCCTAACGCTTTCATATCGTTCTTTCGGTGTGTGTGGTGGCAATCCCTGTTGAAATCTTTGAGTGCTACTGCAATATCAACAACTGCTGCTACTAAATAACCTTAAATCATGTTTATATTGCAACTCTGACACATGCCTGTGTGTCTAAGTAACCTTACACCAGTAATTTTCGGAGTCTAATATTGCATAAACTTCTTTTGCAATAACACTATCTCTCTCCTGTACAATCCAAAAGCTCCCAAATGCTATATTAATAAATACAGGCTTTTATTTTTAAAGATAGAACCTTCCAAATGAAATGTTGGCTCACTGTTTTAGCTCTTTGAACCCTCTATTCCTGGGGGTCTGACTTTAACCTTCCTCTCACAAATTGTGGAGGTAATTTGAGTGACATAGCTGAAGCAGCCAGCTCCTCCGCGATTCCTCTGGATTAGGAACGACTCAGGCAGCTGGAATTTGGCCTTTAGTAACCTGCAGCCGTTTTCACCCCAAGTGAAAACATATTTTACAATTCCCATGGGAGCATGAACAGTACGTACGCTGCATGCGTTCTCACTTAAATGACAATAAAGACTCTAGATTACATGATCATGCCGGGGCTCAAGACCTTCACTCCCCCAGGACATTTAGTTTAAAGGACATGCGAGAAAGCAAAACGGTGTGGAAATCCTAGCTGTTGTTCTGGCTTCCATATGCCATCAGTCTTTTGATATCTCAAAATCATTTCACTCATTATATCTAAAAAGTTCTTTAGGGATTTAATTTACCCTATGACGACACATACCTGTTCATTGATTTTTCCACAGTTTTCTTTGAAGTGTGCTTCCATCCTCAACACTGAGTTTCAAAATTAGATGTTTTGTTTAGTGAAAAAAAATTCCTCTTCTTCCTCTCCTGACCAGTCCTATACATACAGCCCAGTGAAACACAGGAAATGTACTTCTCCTTGGCTCAAACTCCATAATCAGCTGTGAAGCCGATGGCTGGTTAAATACTTACCAAAGTTTGACCAGTGCGTCCCTGTTTGTGTTCATGAAGTTGCTCAGGTATAATGAAGGGCGTATCCATAATTACAGAGTAGCTTTTTGTCCCTGCAGGACAGGCCGCACAGATGGACAATGTAATGGAAATTAGCATCCTGTCGGTGATGGATGGGCGGGTGAGGAGCCCAGCCCTGGCACACCGGAGTGTTGGGTGCTCTGGGACGGAGCCAGCAGAGAAGGGAGCAGACAGCATTGCTGCGCTCGCAGTAGCAGGTGGTCCTGAGCAAGGAAATCTCCTCAGTATCAGATGACATACCTGTGTAATCAGTTTTCAGACCAGAATTGTTTTTAGGTAGAAAATGTCTCCCTCTGAGAGAAAAATACAGCAAGAAGCACTTAAGTGCTGCTTTCGGCTCCTCTTTTTGCCTCAGTAACATAGACAAATTCCAGACAAATGAGCCTTCTTAAATGCAGAGACAGCAGTCCTGTATTTACTTGGCTCACATTACTGAAGATAATTTGAACAGGGGGTCTGGCCACATTCATGGTTCATGATCAGGCTCAGCACACAGTGCTGAAACTCCTATTAATTCTCCAAGGAAGCCGTCTGGCTCCATCCTGATCTCATGCCTAACGAGAAAGGTTTGTCATGCCCTCTGAAAAACCCCGAGAGAGGCCCACGGGTTTCTCAGATCTCATTTTCACTCCCTTCCTTTCCCAGTCTCTGCTGCAAGGAGCTCGGTGCCGCTGCTCAGACAGGGGTGGAGGGGTGAGGAGACAACACGGGTGTGAGAGGCTGGAACCCTAGCCCGGAGAGCGGGGTGTGGGAACCTCACTGCATCCCAGGGAGTGTCCCACACTGCATCCCGGGCAGGGTACCACACTGCACCCCAGGCAGGGTACCACACTGCATCCCAGGGAGTGTCCCACACTGCATCCCACGCAGGGAACCACACTGCATCCCAGGGAGTGTCCCACACTGCATCCCAGGCAGGGTACCACACTGCATCCCAGGCAGGGTACCACACTGCATCCCACGCAGGGAACCTCACTGCATCCCAGGGAGTGTCCCACACTGCATCCCAGGCAGGGTACCACACTGCATCCCAGGCAGGGAACCTCACTGCATCCCGGGGAGTGTCCCACACTGCATCCCAGGCAGGGTACCACACTGCATCCCGGGGAGTGTCCCACACTGCATCCCAGGGAGTGTTCCACACTGCATCCCAGGCAGGGAACCTCACTGCATCCCAGGGAGTGTCCCACACTGCATCCTGGGGAGTGTCCCACACTGCATCCCAGGCAAGGTACCACACTGCACCCCAGGGAGTGTCCCACACTGCATCCCAGGCAGTGCAGAGCCAGGCACAGCCCCGAGGGACACCAGGACAGCTCTATTAATGAACCTCTACTGTAAGTGTCACGCAGGCACCTATTTTCCTTAAACAGAGAAAGAAACAGAATGGATGAAAATGAGTCATAAAAATATGAGGAGAGAGAAGAAAAATAATTTATATCAGCCTCCTGGGATCAAGTACAGGAAAAGGAACATACATGCCTTAATGAACTTAAAGGCATTTTTTCCCCCATTTTTTCCTCTAGCCATTTGATAGGCACAAAATGGTAATATTGAGTCCTACCAGAACAGGCTGGAACTCTTTATTGTCTAAAATGATGTACAGGTAGTCCTGCTGCACAATAACTAGGGAAGAGAGCTTCTGACAAATATGGGTTCATTTCTACCTTATCTGAAAGAGCCTGTGACTAATTTTCACTACCAGTTTTAGTTTCCTCATGCAGAAAGTCTAAACTTTTACTGTTTCCAGCTCTTAGGACCTTATCATTAGTCTTTTAACTGAGTAATTGCTTCAGCTCCTGGAAGTACAGAAATATGTAGAAATTTTAGATTCCCCCAATCCTTCCTCACAGAAAAAAAGCTTAAAAATGAAAAAAGAAGAAAAACAAAATGGTCCTATCTTTAATGATTGCATTGGAAAATTTTTGAAAATCTGAGATGCATACTCCGAATCTAGAAGGTAGTGAAAGGAACCTACATTTAAAAAAACTCAATCCCATGATATATTACAAATACACTTAGTTGCAATATGCTAATCTGAATGCCAGATTGAAAATGTTTATGCTATGTGCATGTAGAAACAAATGTAGAGAGCACACTTCCATTCAGCAGCTGTAGGTACTGTATTGCTACGCAACATCAGACCTTCGCCTTGTGGGAACTTTTTGAAGTTTTCCTAAAGCTGTTGGCTATTTATCTCAAATGGAATTTAATTCTTGCTATACCCTGAAACTGTAAAAACTCACAGACGTAGTTGCTGTTGTGAAACTGTTACCAGCAAATATTGCATACAAAAAAAATCCCAAACCTATAGCTAATATGCTGCTTAATACCCTGAAGACTAATTAGAATGTCATTATTTTGGCCGCGGCTCCATCTACTTAGGATAAATTAATAACTGGCATTAAATATATATTGTCACAGATTTGGAAATAGCCTACATGATTGCTTTGCTCAGAGTTCACCATTATCATCAAAAAATAATTGAAATAGAAAACTCACAAAGGCTGTAGAATTCACTAAATTAACATTTACTATCTACTACCCAAAAGAATGTTTAAATCCCTTTGTGTTGCCCAAATTCTTTCAAAAGACTATATGATAAAATCATAAAACCTTAAAATGAAATGCAATGCAACAAGTAATGAACTATGGTTAGCCATTGCTTTTGCAGACTAATCCAATAAAAACAAATGTTTTAGAGTGCTCGGTTATTATTTACTTGTTACTATTAATAATCACATAACACAATAAAAAGCAGAAATATTTTTTTTCATTATTTCAGCAAAGAACAAGTAACCTTCTTCTGATTCTGAGATGTGCCCCATGATGAGCAGGACAAGTGTGGTGAACAGGTCTGAATATCCCCTGTCTCCTGAACACTGGACTTGTAGATGGGTTTGTGGACGCAGCATCATAAATTAAAGCAGCTCCAGGAAGTGCTGCTCACATCTCTCTGTGAAGCTTTTCCAAAGCTCCAGTTAAATCTCCTTCAATTCCACTCCTGCCAGGCTCATTTGCAGGCTTCAGAGAGAGCAGCGGGGAAGCAATACAGACCTCCTATGATCTTCCTTCTAATACTTCTGTCCTATGGCCTTTCCCTCCAAGCATGGCCCAAACCTCAGATCGTATTATGAGAAGAAAATGTGAGTTCCCTATACTGACACAAGTTAACAAAATAATAGTTCTGAGTAGAAGGCTAGAATTTACCTAACTGAGTCCTAAAACGTGGAGCTTGTCCAGTTTTATATTGTCCAAATAGTTGCTTAACATTTCGGAGTAGTATATCTCAAAACTCTATTCCACTTGCATTCCACTTTACATAAACACCATATGAAATGTAGAATGTTTTGGGAATATATACATAGTTTCGTTATTTTCACTCTTGCTCTACTTTAACTGCATAATATTCACTCTTTTTTAAGTGCTGAAGGTTATGTGACTCACAAGTTGCATTAGAATATGATTTGGACTTGCCCCATTTGATTAATGTTTGAGTAAAAATTCAAAGTGCTTCCCCCTCTGCTCCCCTGAAAAATGACTTTATAAAATGGCAGTATGGAGTCCATTTTTCTGACAATGTCCATATCAAATGTGTTCAGCTGAAGTACATAAGAATAAAAGAAAACATGAGTTCTTTTTCCAAACAGCCAAATCCAAACTTGCGATATAAAATCTCTTTCTTTGCGTCAAAAGAGTAAGGAAGAATGTTGAAATTCAGCCTGTACTTAACACTGGTGCATTTCTACTGTTTTTCGTTTATACTGTCACTGTCATAGAAAAAGATTAACAAGCTTTAAATTGATTTAGCTGACATTTTACTTTACTTGTTTGCAATGGTATCAATTCTTAGTGCTTTGCCAGGACACAAAAGCTCTGGTTCCTGTGCAGCAAGCACTAATCATGCTGGTGTGGTTTAGAAATAAAAGCTGCCACTGCCAACAATGGAAAGAAAAGCAAGAAGATGAAGGTGGGACATCTCTAAAATGTAAAAGATCTGCAATGAACATGGTGCAAAAAAAAAGGAACACTGTACTATACATACTGTATACTTCTAGGAAGCTACTTGTGTTCAGGAGCAAAGAAAACCGACATCTAAGGCAAACCTTTCAAGCTCTCCTCCTGGAAGACTTAACTCTAAAATCCTCTGAAAAGGATAAATTTTCATGGCAGTAAGAGAGTGAAGGCATATCAGTAGTGCAGTTTTAGCCTGAAACACATCTGCATTTCTATCCAAGAATATTTTAGAGGCAGAGTTGATAGGAGCAGCTCTGAATATATAACGTGGGGATCAATTAGTGGATCACAACTCTACACAATTTCTGTTGGTAATGAGAGTGGATTACCCAGTAGGTTGCTACGCAAGAGAGACAAACAAGCTCTCTTTTCTTGTTACCCTTGTCAGTCCAAACAAACCTCTTCAAGTTTGCTAGAGAGCAAAACTTTCACTTATAAAATTAAATGTACCGGATTCTGAATATGTCAAATGACCAGCATTTCGTAGGCCTATATTATGTATATTTATTCCAAATCAGTTGACTGTAGAGCTTAACTCAAAATTGAATTTATGGTATTAATAGTTACGCAATTTTAAATGTCCTCTAGAATAAGCAGAAAAGCTATAACTGTAAAAATATATCACTTTCTAATGTCTTGCCAAAAAAGCTTTCAGTTGCATACAGAACTAAATGATATGCTCCATCTTGTAAGTCTGAGTCCCATTAAAATAACTGAGCTCTTCTGCAGTGATATGATCTGATGCTGTGACCCTGAGAGAGTCCCGCAAATAAAAGCCGGTTCACAATTTGGGAAAGAAGGGGGGTCTTCTATCAGAATAATTTCCTGCTAAAAACTGTGGATTTTTAATTCACTTTGGTATTTGGCATTGGGGTAGTCATATCAGCAGTGAAAAAATGCTTCAGGACAGTATTAGAATGTACAGTTTGAGTTGCTGACTTTTAAATAGAATTTAATATTAAGGGCTTGGTCCATTGCAATTATCAAGGTTTCAGAGAAAAATGATCATCACATAAGCCTGTAATTAAGTAATTCTGGATAAGGTTAGGCCCAGCACACAGTTTTGAAAGTCTGAACATCTGAAAGTCCTACAGTATATTTTAAAGGAAGGGTGTGAGTTCACACATCTAAGTGAAATGTTGGAAGGAGGAAGACTGTGTTCTGCCTCCTGCTCCTTCCCTCCCTTCATTTTCTGACTGACTGACCCTCTGGCCCAGCTCTTACAGCTGAGAGCTAAACCACTGGTGGAGGTTTTTCAAACCAGGGTTGAATTCAACAGTGACTTTCCTCCTCTCCTATTACCTGCTCTTCTCCTATGTGTATTAATTCAATTAAGTTTGTTAGGCTTTTCACAGCAAAGACTAAGAGGAATTCTTGCTGGTGATCATTCTTCTTCCTAGGTTTATTTGCAAGGACCACATCTTCCATGACAGCTACATTCACTCCCATCTGTGACCACATTACATCCCTTTGGCACTGCCAGCAATTAGCAACAATAAAAATATTTCGTTGGATAAATATTTAGAAAGTTTTTAGCCCAGAAATAATCAGTTTGTAAAGAGAAGAAAGGACTCAGTACCATGCCATAGCTCAGTCTTCTCCGGACTATCAGTATTGGGAGACCTCATCTTCACACACTGAGCAAATTGGAGGTCAGCAATCTTAGAAAGGCTGAACAGTTGCCTTCAGTGTTATCGAGTCTCATGACGTTAATGGTGCATCAGGGGACACTCAGCAATACATTTAGTGTATTTAGCTTTGAAGTCTCGGTTCTGGTCATTGTGAAATTAATAGCATTTTTCTGCCACTATAATTGCAAGGAAATTAAAGTTAAGAACTTGGAAATAAGAACTTCTGAAGATCTCCTCAAAAAATCCACCAAATGGAAAGGTTTTATAGTCACTAATTTTACAAATAACGAGAATTCAACTCAGTGTTACATTTTAAAATATTTAAACCAGAGATATATAAACTTACAGTGTTATTTAGACTATCTAAATTTAGACTATGTCTAAATAACAATATAATATTCTCTATCCCATCTTTCTGAATAGTATCTGATTATTTTTTTGGATGGAAATATACTGCATGATTAGATCAGTGGTTTAGATCTATTTCCCAGAGTTTGCTCAACCGGTCTTTGACCTTTGTTTCTAATTGGTATTAATGAGCAATCCTTGACTCTGGAATAGTCATGACAAACTGCTCACTAAAAAAATGCAAAATATTATTACCCCAAATAATTCCACAATGAAAATAATTTAAAACACATTTGTGATTCTGGTGTTAGTATCCTCCTTCAGGGAGAAGGTGAGGGAAGGAGAGGTGGTTTGAACAGAGCCTCAAAGTATCCCCAATTAGCGCAGAGTGAATGGATACAATTGTTCAGCTTCTAATCATCTCCTTCCTTCCTTCCTTCCTTCCTTCCTTCCTTCCTTCCTTCCTTCCTTCCTTCCTTCCTTCCTCTTCCATTCTCTTCCTGTTTTCTTTTCTTACTTTTTTTTCTGTTTTTAAACTGTACCAGGGCCTGAACTCACTTTTTTGCATTTTTTAGGAAATACCAGTTCCTACTTTTTTTTGCAGTATTATGTAGAAGTGATGGACACATTCCTAGAATATAGTGGCTCTTGGCAAGAGATGAAAGCTTTTATTTTGAACTCTCCACTTGACAGTCTTTAGATACTCTCCTCATATCTGACAACCAGCAAGGTTTCCATGGATCTTTAGTTCCATCTCTCAAAACCACAAGGAAGCTATACTCTGGTGAAATGAGAAATGAACAGTGGGGATGCTCAAAGAAATTACAAGGCTTGCTTTCTCCAGGTGGCCCAAACAATGATCTATTTTTTCTCTGCATGTCTGAGCCTGCAACAAATATACCACTTCCTACCTATGAAGTTGTTTACAATATCTTAAATGGGTTCCAATTCATATTTGATATCCATAAACATCTTACTGTAATTTCCCAAACTGTTTTTTCCCAGAAGCCTTTGATGAGAAGGGTACTGCCATTTTCTTTCATTATGGGGAATGATAAACTTTCACAAATTAGAATTAAAATTAGAGTTTGTGGTCATTCTTTGCAATGCATGCATTTAAATTATGATGACAATAATATCAAATTGTTTACTGCTGAGGATGGTAATTAAGCATATGCACAAAAGCAATAACATTTAAGCATGTTAACAGCTTTAATAACAGCAGCTTCACAACCTGTGTTTTGATCTATTAAGATTAAAATTGCATTCCAAGTTCCAATTTTAAATTTCATTATCTGATTATGCCTAGTTTATTATTAACATGAGCAAAACAAAGTGCAAATTGCCCAAAGCTCAGTATTTAGGAGGTTTTGATTCAATCCATTCAAGTGTTAATGCAACTGCTTAATCCAAAGGCCTTGGTGAGGAAGTGCAGGAGCAGCATGAAAAAGAACTAGGGTTGGATGCCCGGGGCAGTGACCCCATGTCCTTTGCCAGGGCACATCCTTTAACAGATCCCAGAAAACAAATCCTAAATCATCAGACATCAGTAACCACCCAGGAAAACACGCAACGGTACATTGCACTTCTGTTCTCTGAAAAACAGTATTCACTCATTCTTATCATTTTACACTGCTCCCATTACCTAAAACCCTCAGTTTTTGTAACCAGGACATGTATTCCACAGTGTCAGTGCCAAGTCAGCTCTCCTCTATTGCACAGACATGTTCTGGTTGTTTTGGCAGTGAGCTCTTAAAGACAGAAAGAAAAGGGGAAAGAAACCTCCACACCATTGTATTGTAGTATAAAAGAAATGAACACTTAACTATGTATCACCAAAGAGATGCATAAAATTCACTGATTGACTGTGCAAGCATAACGTCATAACGCCGTACAGGTTATGATGAGGGGAACCGAAATGCAAAGGAGTGCACCTGTACGATGGCACAAACACTCCACATCAGTTTTCCCTTTGAAATGGCTCTCCTGAACACAGAAACCATTCCTCTCCAAAATACCGAAAGAGCCAAGGGAACAGACTCTCTTCCAAGCGCAGGCTCGGTCTGTACATGGGTTGTATCATGATGCTGTGTGCTGTAGCACAAAGAATCAGCACGGCCCGCTGAATGTCGAAACCCACACTGATGTGCAAACTTTGTCTTCCGTGGAAAACAGATACAGCACATCTTCCCACATCTGGCCTTTGTTTCTCACACCACAGCTGCAATGAGGAAGCAACTGAGGAAGCGATATCCCGCAGCCAATTGTAAGCTTTCGTACGACACAGTCATAACTGACTAAGGCACCGTAATCTGTCTCTCTTTTGCTGAGGCAGCATCGCGACACTCTCCCAAGGGGCGCTGACGTTTATGAAGTTTCCAAAAATTGTTAGGGAACATTGGCATTTCACAAAGGTGAAAATGCCAATTCTTAACATTAGGAAAAAAAACGTATTCTAGGATCATGGAGTTTCTGGCCATTATCAGGCTCAATGAACCGATTTCACTGGCCATTTATTAATTACCCTTGCCTTACCCCTAGAAGAGGACAAAATCTTCAGACTCCCCCGTTAGGCAGCAGCAACATCAGAGCCATCACTGCTGGCTGCATATGAACAAAGCTCCCTCTTCAGTTATGCCAGCTTCTCACAAGTGAGTCACACATAAGCGATGTACGTCATAAATGCATTGATTTCCTTGAATGTTATCCATTTCTACTCACTGAAAGTGAATAGTTAAATATTGTTATGCATCATCAGATCAATTTCACATACATGGCTTATGGTGTTTAAGAATATAAATCTTTTAAATTAGATCAGTAAAAAGTGGTTTTTTTCTTGTTTAGGAGTAATGCATCTGTCTGTCACTGCATTGGAACTGAAAAAGAAAAATAGCACTGTCAGCCAGAAAAGCAGAGAATGGTAACCTGGTGCTTTATTTGGTTCAAATATTCATAGTGAAATTACTAATTAAATTGCTCATTTAAAGCTCTTGCACTATTTCTGATAGGTCACTAGAAACTGAGAGATTGATTTGTTTTCTTTTTCCAAATTAAAATAAGAGTGAGCATCAAGAGCTAGCTCATTTCACCAAACTCATATGAACTGAATAAATCATTTGGAGCTAAATAAAAAGATATTCCAATCTTCGCAAAGATTCTACTTTTGTCTCTATTGGGAATATCAATAAACTACCATAAAAAATTTGTGAGCGCACAGGACAAGGATGATAATTTTATTATTTATATGGTACTGGTACTTTACTAAAAAATAGTTAGAACAATATTAATACTATCACTTCACTAAATCACGGCATTCTATTTCAGATTATGGCATTTGAGCATTTACTTCATGTTAAAAATAGGTATTAAATGCTCTGCTGTACTGGTTCCAATATCATTACCGAGTCCGAGGTACTGAATCTGGGATGACCTCTCCTGTAAGAATGTAGATGTAGAAGTTTGGAAGGCCAGGCTGGATGGGGCTTTCAGTAACCTGGTCTAGATTCTACAATTCTAAGAATAGCTGCATCATTTCACACCAAAGTTTCATCCAGCTTTACATATTTCTTCTGCTCAGGACAATGGTCGATGCCTAGGGAAGAGTACAAGGCTAGAAAAAGCAGTCAGTAATACTCCTTGTGAATATTTTCTGAACACTTAGGGACCTGCACCTCAAACACTTTGTTATTCAGAAATGTTAATGTTATTGTCAGTGTCAATAACCCCGGGTATGGTTTTCCTCCTTGAATTTGTCAACCCCTTTGGGAATTCTGTAAAACGTTAGCAAATGTAGTGTCCTGGGTCAAGGAGCGCCCACTTATTGTGTGACAAAATATTTTTGTAGTCACCTCTGCTAAGGGTCACTGAAAATTAAAGGATGCTTGCAGAAAGAGTAGTGTTCATCTGCAGTCAAATTATAGCTGGGGCAATTCCAACCTATCTTCCGAAACTTCCCTTGTAACGTCATGATACTCGTCTGGCTTTAAGTTCTCCATGAACTCTGAATCATAAAGCACTGTAAGTCAGCAGCAAGTAAACTTGTTTGTATTTAGAAATAGCTTCAGCACACGTTGGGATCAAAACTACAGTTTAGAAATATAAAACTACAGCTATTATATTGCTAATAGTCTAGAAATCTCATGGGCTGCATTATGGTGAGTATACTTTGCATTTCAGTCTTATAATTCATATTGAACTAGAGAATCTGGTATGTTTCAGGGAGTTTTTATGTGTGGAAAAAATAAAAATACTTATTACTCTACACTTTGCACAATCTATTATTAAGTTCATATACTACCCTGGAAACACTTCACATGTAGAAACAGTATGTTCTAGCATTTAATTTTTTTCCACATTAAAATAAAACCTGACAATTTACATTCTTTTAATCCGAAATCCTGCCAATGAAATTTTTTTCACCTATTCGCCCATCCCAAACAAAAGCAAAATAGCAGCATGGCACTGAGTGATTTCCATTTCCACTCAAAATTTGAATTCCAACAAGTTTTAGTATAGATTTGTATTTAAAACACATCAGCAGTTGAAAGAGAGGGATTTTGATTCCAGAAGTTCTGTGCACAGCAGGGCTAATACAGCAATCTCCAGACAGGTCACTTCTCATGCCTGAAGAGCTGAAAGTCGATTTCAGGTGGAAATGGTACGGCTAGACGTTGTCTCTCCTGCTTAAAACATGAGAGTCCTGAAGGTGACTGCTCACCGTATGGGCAGGGCTGAGAACAGAACAGGCTCTGGCACGAGGACATGAACTGTGCTTTTGAATCACATCAAGCTGGTTCTGCCCTCACTCTGATTCCAGCTGTGTATGAGTGTCCTTCCCCACTTTTCCCCCTCCTCCTCCGAGATCAGGGACTATTCAGTTACTACTGCTTTAATCTTCTGTAAAAATGAACAAAATTGAGGAAAACCCCCTACTGTTAGAGATAGCAGCATAAGCATTTAAGAACTCTGCTATAGATACGCTTTTTCTGCATAGATGTATATGCGTCTTTTGTGTCTCTGAGGCGCCCTCTTGGATGTGGACGTACAGTCTGGGTAGTGGAGACAGGAGAATTAATGCAGAACATAGAAACAGAAAATTAAAAAAAAAAAAGAAAGAAAAAAAAAGAAAACCACCAGAAAAACTCCAAGAGGCCAAAGGGATAAAAAGGGTGAAAAAGTGAAAATCAGGGAGGACAGAAAATACTTCTGTTAGATTTTAAAAGATTTTAAAAGAACATATCCTTCCCGTAAGGCCTGGTATTCTCCTGCGTCATGGTTGTAAAGTGTCTTTCTTCCCAAATTTCAAAAGTATAGAGATGTCAGTGTTCTGGAAGCTGAGCATTTTTGCAGTGGACCCTGAGAACAGGGACGCAACTGAGCCCGGGTTACCTGTGTCAGTCCTGGAGTTCTGCAAATGCAACAGCCTGGGATAGTCAACTGTCAATAAATGTTGACATCAAGAAACCTTTTAATGACAGTTACGTTGTTTCCTAGATGTATAATTGTTCAAGTATTAAAAAAATTGCAAAGCAGTACTCCAGGAATTAGAATCATAGAACGGTTAGAGTTGGAAGGGACCTTAAAGATCATCCAGTTCCAACCCCCTGCCCTGGGCAGGGACACCTCCCACCAGACCAGGTTGCTCCAAGCCCCATCCAGCCTGGCCTTGAACCCCTCCAGGGATGGGGCAGCCACAGCTTCTCTGGGCAACCTGGGCCAGGCTCTCACCACCCTCACAGCAAAGAATTTCTTCCTGAGATCTCATCTCAATCTCCCCTCTTTCAATTTGAAACTGTTACTCCTTGTCCTATCACTCCATTCCCCGTAGGCCAGCTCCCACGGTCCCTCCCCATCTCTCCTGTAGCCCCTTCAGGTACTGGAAGGCTGCTATAAGGTCTCCCCGGAGCCTTCTCTTCTCCAGGCTGAACAACCCCAGCTCTCTCAGCCTGTCCTCACAGCAGAGGTGCTCCAGCCCTCTCATCATCTTCATGGCCCTCCGCTGGAGCCGTTCCAACAGGTCCATGTCCTTCTTGTGCTGATGGTTACTAATTCATCAGATGTTACAGCTGGCAGTAGCTGCTGTTGTTACTGTGTCTATTTGATTTCCACCAAATATGGCAAAAGACTTATTTAAATTATTATTGGAATAGAAGAAGACTTAAAATAATATAAAGACAAGTAAGTCAAAATGCATTTAAATGTTTTTTAAAAACTGCTTGTAAATTCCACGCACTCTTTGCAAGAACCAGTCTTGCTAGAGCATACCTTTTCTATAAATTGGAGATGCAGCTGAAGGAAGCAGTATAACTGCAAGGTTAAAACCACAAAAATACCCCAAGCAATACATATTTAAAGTTTATGCTATTGGAAAGCCAACAATATCAATTCTAGATTTACGCCTGGTAAACTCCATCTGTCTAAGGGAGTCTGAAATAACTTGCATTTACTGCTACCCAGATCAGCCTAATGCCGAACGCTGGGGCTACGCGTGCCTATCCTTCATAAATGTGGACGTACAACGGTGCTCATTTGCAGGCAGCAGAGAAACAACAGGTCTTTGCTTCCATATGCTGTACAAAATCATTAAATGAAACAAAATAACCCAGAAAATACAAGCAAACAAAAGCACACACACTCAATTGCCAAGGTATTTATATTGCCCTTTCTGGTTTACGGAACCAAACAAAACCTAACATGTCTCCAAAATGCTACTTCAGCTTAATTTAATTTATGCTGAGTCAGGATCCCAGGTAATCTGGAATAAATATCCTGGGTAAAAGCACTAGAATAGACCCAAGCATTGAACACTGTAACAGAGTATTTTATATCCTTATCTGGCTGCAGCCATGGAGGTTGTGAAGTTCACTGCAGAAGGCTCCCAGAAAAGTCAAGGACAGTAGCTATTTGGGTTTCAGTGATACCAGTAAGCCATGAAGAGGGTTAGTAGTGGTTAGCTACCAGTAGTGGTTAGTTAGCAGATGGTTAGCCAGCACTCTGAATTCCTTCTGACTGGATCCCTCAGCCCCTCTGCCCCTTACAATTTTCCCAGGTGCCTTAACACCCCAAGGAAAAGTCTAAAATACCTGTGGGTACAGAAATAAAGACTTAGGTAGCCTAAATGTTATAACTGACCCTCTTGCTCCCTGACCTCACCCATGAAAATCGAGAGTATGTCAGCTCTATTTCCTACACAAGCCACCCCCATGTTCTGATATAGGGCTGGATGTAATGGAGCTGTTTAGTCCATACCAATGGTCCCACCAATGGCGAGGATGGTAAGAGTTATTATCCTACTGAATAGCATCCCATGCCATTAATAATTCCACTGAAGTAAACGATTTGTGAACTAAGGCACAACTCTCTGGATTTGATTACCAGAGGAGTTTCCCTGGCACGCAGAGCCAGCCAGCATTAACCCTCCTGCTTCTCTGCATGGCTGGGGTCAGACTGGTGAGCGCTGGGGCCGGTACACGGAGGGAGCCGAACGGAGGGGAGCAGGCAGAGAGAGGGAAGCAGGAAGGGGTGCGAGGTGTCTTGGCTCTGGTATTGTTTGCCATGAACATATATGGCAAAATAAAAAGTTTCTTGCAAAGAGATGGAGTGATTTTTTTTACCAAGGAACGGCTATTCCCTCTTATGCCCGGGCCTGCTCCAGGGGCAGAGTGACAAACCCCAATTCCTCCTTTAGGATAAGTTATAAAATGATGTAGGAGGATTCAGCGCTAGTATGACCAGGAATATATTTCACTGGGAAGCCTTCATGCTCCCTATTAGAGGCGGTCCTGTAACTCTGCGTGCAGGGAGGGCTACAACCAATAACCCTTCTGTGAACTAAATTGCTGTCATCTTCTTTTCAACCACTCGGGTTCTCTCTAAAGCACCATCATAAATTCCATCAGGCTCCTAGTGCTTGGGATTTTTACAACTGTGAATTCAACTTTCACTTTGGCGATGAGTATTAGCAAACTTAACTTGAGCTTAATGGTGTTTTTCATCTAGTAATGGCTATTTGAGTTCCCCTAGGAGCTCTTCTCTATCTATGTTTTCAAAGCTCATATCTCTTTTGGCTGCCTTCATGTCATGAGCAGTGTTTTCTCTGTTCATTTACAGACTGCTGTGCAAAAAGCAGCCTCTGGAAATGGCTGGTGTGCAGCATATCACAGTCCACAAATCTGACACGAAAAGACACCATTAAACCTTTTGAAAGCTACAGGCAGCCCTGCTACTTGCATCTGCTCTTTGCAGAAACAATCTGATGCTCTTCAAACTAAGAAGTTAAAGGTCCACAATGCTACCTGACATTAATGGACAGATGTTTTCTATCATCTATTTGATTACTCTTACTGGGCACCAGCATGTGGTACTGGGAGTACAGTACTGGTGACCACAGAAATACCAGCTGGGAGAAGGCACAAAAGGGTGATGGGTACTGGAAAGGGGTGCATAAGGAAAGTGTCCTTCAAAGCCTCTGATTTATAGGGACAAGCAGGTCCATGCTCATGTTCAGAGAAGGCAGGGCGGACTGGGAAGCTTTGGTGCCCTTACAGCGGGAGAGCTGGGTGCAGCACAGACCCCCCCAGGGGCAGGAGACTGCCCAAAGGCTGGAGAGCTGCAGAAGACACCATGGCAAGGGCTCTGCTTGCTGGTCCCACTGCCTGCTCTCTTACCCCAAAGATGACCTGTGCCTAAAAGCTGCAGCAGAGCTCTTACTGTTCAATTTATTTCAGTATATGTGATAATTTCATTTGCCATCAAATATGAGGGAGTATGTGTATTTGTCCTAGCTATTTCTACCCACAATGTGTGTTTGTTTATTTCCCACTCAGCTATCTGTCTTTAATTAGTTCCTCAGCTGAGTACTTCAAGCTGTGCTGTGCACGTCTGGAATGTTTCTTGTTTTACTAATGAATTTAATTTCAGGAAGCTCCTTGATCATAGCTCAGTCACTATGAACTACTGACTCTTCATGTGTAAATAAAAAGGAAGAGACGTGGAGGGCCCCAGGCTTGCTTTCTGTGATAAGTGATGATGTTGACTTGCTTAAGTCTCTTCTAGAGAGTGAGTACAACTAGGAGAGAGGGGACGAGGAATACGGTGGAAAGCATAACCACCATTTCTCTAAAGATCGCAAGGGAAAGGTCTAGTCTAATCATTCCTCCTCCCATGCATATTTAATACCATCAGCAGAGTTCAGAATCCCTGGAGCCCAGTAGAATAAATTTTACAGGTGGACTCTAGAAACATCTGAATGTTATTTATGAGTAATTTTGCTTTTTACATATTGAGCTTGCAGAGGAAAAAATTTTGTGTGGCAAATTGTGGAGTAATTTCCTTATTTTCATGCATGGTATTGCAGAGAATAAGGCTGATATGAACTGAAGCTGATAGCCTTACATGTTATGTTTTCTTTCAACGTTGAAAAGTATTTGTTGGAGGCAGGGAACTCTCTTGTTTTGTCCTGATGAATCACTAAGCTCACAGGCAATTTCCTATTGGTTTTGGTTTTTCCTTGGTTTGGGATTTTTCTCATTCATTTTTGGATGTGAGTGGAGATAATTGCCTGTGCCCTGGATCTCTAGCAGTAGCTCTGTTGCTAACTACAAAGAATGGAAATGCTTAAGATGGTTTTCAGTTCAACTCTAACCTCAGCCATGTAGAAGCACAATGATTAGCTTTTAGCACCTGAGTCACCAGAATGGAATCAAGTGGAATCTGTGGACAGATTTCTATACAAGAATGGATCTGGTACTTGTGAAAGTCTGTCAGGATGATTAGTGAAAGGGTTTTCTTATGGGTTCTTAAGGTATTCTTACAGGTTTGCTTATCCTGAGGAATGCTCAGAATGAAGCTAATTGTTAGTTATAGACAAGACAAATCCAGGCTCTTCTCAGAGGCTCAAAGCCAAAGATTGAGAGACAGCAGTCACCAATTGCAACACAGAAAATTCCCACTGGATATAAGGAAAATATTTTCAAAGTTAGAGTCATTAACCAGGTTTCCCAGAGAGACAGCAGAAACTACATTCTCAGAAATGTTCATAAAATGAAAATAAAAAGCACTAAGCAACCCAATTTGGGTTTGAAGTTAGTTCTGCTTCAAGCGGGACATTGGACTAAATGACCTCCATAGGTCACTTCCAACCTAAATTAACATGATTCCAAGGCCCTATCCCTCCAGCTGAACTCAGGAGCACTTGAAAATATCTTAGATTTTATGATCTCTAAGAATTTAACATCTTGCTCTGAACAGTGCGAAAGATGTAAAGCAATTTGCAACAACAGCACAAAACGCTGCTTTTTTTTCTTTTCATCATCTGACAGGTTTTCTGAGTGGAAGGTGTCATATTCTCTGCTTTTTGAGATATTGCTTTATTGTTGTGTTTGGTATTGTTGGCTTCTGTATGTCCTCTTTGAACAACTGGTACCTTCAACCCGACCCCATATTTTCAGTACAATGCAAAAGAATGTTATCAAGTAAGGGCTAAAAAGAGAAAGAACTAGAATAATGAAAGTCTACACATCTTCATTATTTAAAGGTTCAAACAGTTGAAGGATTTAAGCAAAATCTCAATAAAACACCATTTCATTTTTGTTGTCATGGGAAATTGTTAACAAGTTGCCACCAATGACACAGCTATCTCTTGAACTTATAGCTTCCATTTTTCTCAAATCTAGCCTATTGCTGTAAGCATCTTAATTTTATTGGTTGTATCTTGCACTACTACAGATTTGCTGAGGTGGGGATAGCTGCAATGCACTGCATGATAATAATATTTTTATTTCATAACTGACTGTCCTTATGGGATCCCAAAGTTACCTGACGATATTACGGAGAACAATCAGATTAGCCACCTGAAATACAGCGTGGGTACAGAGAACAGGAGAGAGCTCTCTCTGCGTGGTGATATACAGAGATAAACTTCAGAATATGGATGGGTAGAATATCAGTTAATCACCTTATAATTTAAGCAGGACTGAAGCTACTGCAAAAATGTTTACTTTTAGGTTACAAAAGCAAAAGCTCACAAGTGTCTACCCCAGTGTAAAAATTACTTTGTGTTTAAAGAAAGGAAAGAAGGAGTGTGTCCCCCATGAAGCAAATATTTCATTTAGTCACAAATTTTCTAACAAAAACTATTTATTTTTACTAAAGACTGACACTTTTAAAAGTTTGAAAGTGAAACTTTGTTGACACTGCTCATGAAATGCGACTCAACTGAGAGACTGTTTTGAAAAATTTACTGTGATTTTGATATTTTAAAAAGTCTTTTACTTAAAAACTTATTTATTGATGAAATGTAATTAAACAGTGATGAAAAGCCTCTTTTGTAAGATGTTTAAAGTCACAATGACGTCCTACCATCAATGGGAATTGGGCTTGATAACCAAGGTGTTCTGTTTTGAGTGATGACTTATGTTTTTCACTGTTGGTATGGCAAGTGTTTTTGAGAATTTTCTCTCCCTTAGGGATGGGAAATTAAAGTATTTCTTGGGAAAATCCCTTCTCTACCATGTTTTTGGAGCATCTTAACTTTCCTGGAACACATCCTGCCAACTTATGCCTGCATCTGAAATATTAAGATACAATAAGAGTTCATAGCAATAAATTGGTTTAAATTTAATCTTATCAGAGCAAATCTAAAATAAAAGATAGTCACATGATTGGGACACAGATACATGAACTGTATTCTATGGCTAATAATTGATTTAAATTCATATAGTTCCTTAGTTTTCAAAAGCAGTGATAAGGCAAAAGTTTTCCATCTGCAGGAGTTCATGAAACTAACTGTAAATAATAAAATATAGATACAGTGTGCATGTTGGAAATTGATTAGCGAAAGAAAAGTCTGAAAAAAAGATTTTGAAACCATAAGTCACTATTGCCTGTCTTTCCATAACTGCTTCCTTGAAAGCTGTTCTCATGAAAAATATTGCTCCTCTGACTTAGACCGAATCAGATTTGCAGATGATTCTTCACAAATGAGAGCTGAAATACAGGCATATAAAAATGTTAGGATTTGCTGCTAAATATTGTAAAGCTGAAAGCTTCATGATTTTGCAAGCTTAGCTAAGACTTTCGAAGTACAGATTAATGTAAGCTCCTAACAGTAATTGGATAGAACTGACTTGAATTGCTTTAATGAGGAAAAAAAAATATACAATTTTGTCAAGTAAAGAATTTTCCACTTATCTCCTGATTCTATCTGAGCTGATTCAAAGTTAACACCTTGACTAAAATGATTAGCATTTTCAAATTTCTTCTTTTTTTTTTTTGCCTTAAAGAACCAAGTAGGCACTTTACAAAAAATAAAGCTTTTAGCACAGAAAAGAGGGAGAATGAAGGGAAATTGCAACATTTTCTCTGTAACCTGCTTTCTAAATATTGAATTGATGGCATTTCACAGGCTGCAGCATTAATTTGTAACCCAACATATTCAAACGCTGAAATATAATAGTGCAAATTCTCCATGGCATTCATCAATGGAAAAGGGACTAAGCAGGCAATTCTTTATATTTCTCTTTCAGTTTTCTAGCCCTTTTCTCTCATGTTTGTAAGTTTTTCCATAGAAGACAAAGGTCAGAAAGAAAATCTTAAAAAATAGATCAAAGAAAAGAAATAAGAGGTTAATTCTTCGCACTGTATCTATTCTACTTCTCTCAAGCTATTGTCATATTCCCTTTCCACAGTTCAGACTTCTAATCACTCGCCCAAAATGCACAGTTTTGCAATCTCATGTTAATAGGTGCTAAATCTGTTCTTCTGGGGACCACATCATAGGTCTGCATAAAAACGAAGAATGATCTGCTTCTTTGAGAGAAGGGATACGTTCTTTAGAAAAGCCTGGCAAGCGCTGAGTGGGACACGGTATACACACCAAATACCCTGGGTATATACATGGAATGGGACTCGATGGTCGGAGGGTTTTGAACAGAAGCTGTCAGAATTCAGCCCTACAATTAAAAGACTGGGAGAGGAGCCTGCAGGATAAGAAACCATTATGAAGTGCAGCTGTGGTTGTGGAATACGTACCTAACTTTCCTTTTTATTCAGCCATTGGATAGAAAAAGTTCAGCTATTATAAAACCTAAGACATAATTAGAGTTAACTTTGTTCCCTAGCACGGAGATCAATGGTGCAAGTTTAATGAGCATCGAGGGTCCCCAACTTCTTCTTTATCAGTTTCTCCATCGTTGGGGTTGGGCATTTCTTAGTGCTACCGAGTTCCTTTGTGTTGTGTGCCAGGTGTTGTGAGCTGTGAGGTTAGACGGGCTCCTTTACAACTAGATACCCTCCATCCTGCTGCCACTCACTTATCTACGTCTAAATGAGACTGAATTTGCATAACTTACACATAGGGCTGAACGAGACTGACCTTACTCTACCTAACTTTCAATCATTTTTTACCTTTTTCTGCACTTTCTGATCTTTAAATGTCAGTCAGTGCTGCAGGAATACGCAGGCCAAAAGTATTAAAGTGAGAAAGAGTTCCACCTAAGAAATGAATATAGATAATTTCCTCCATTTTATACCTCATTTCTGAGATTATTCAGGTTTATGGGGTGAAACTTAAAGGTGACTGTAAATTTGTGCATGTAATTGACAGGTTTCCAGCAACTTCTCATTCCCCAGTTTAGTCTCAGGTTCCTTAGTTCCTTCTTGCTTTACTGACATCTTCTCACTTCTCTATACACTGTGGGAATTGTTTCATCTTCTCATTCTCAGATTTTGCACCCTGCACAATTGCTTTTTTTACTTTGCTACAAGTAAGTGGTAAGATTCTAATATGCATTACAATCACATAGATGATAAAATGTTTGAAATTATAATTAAAGCATAGCTTTAACAGGATTTGAGTTTAATATGAACAGCTATGTATGTCATCTATCAGACTAACGACTCTTTGCTTAAATTCCCTAGGAATTTAGAGACAATACTTTACGTGAAATGCTTCAGATACTCCTTTTTTGCATTAAAGAAGATAAAATTAACCTGTAATATAATCATAATGATGAAGGGAATTTGAATAAAATTACCTCTTAATTTCATTTGAATTCTATATCTCTGAAACATAAAGCTCATAACTCCCCTATGGAGTTCCACCATTTTTTTCTTTTATGATCAGTTGGAGAATTGATCACGGGCATTGATTGCCATATGTTTTCATTACTTCAGCAAATACATAAAGAGAGTAAAGTTTATTAGTGCTTTGAAATTTGAATGAACTGCATTCTGTAGTTTATACCAACATACATATTTAGGTAGAATTGAATGCATGTGAGAATTAATTAATAGCAGGCAGGTCCATTCCTATCTTAAATGAGTTAAAACTTCTCTGCCACCATCTGGTTTACATTTCATGATGAACCTGGGAAGTGTGGAGATGTAAACTGTACAACTGTGTTATTCCTCATATCTAAATTCAATATATGTGTAAACCAGGTATGACCTTCATTTTAACAGACAGTAAAGAATGCACATAAAAAGTAACTGGCAGGAAATATACGGCGAAGATGAGAAGGATTAAATGTATTTCCCCTCAAAAGAGATACTCAGAGCATACTGATTTCTTGTCCTTAAGCAAAAGTCCCCAGCCATGTAAATTGTATTCATAATGAAATAAACACTAAATGACAGTGTAATCTATAACACTTTCATACACCACCAGGTACAGGCAAAAGTGGTGTTAAGTCTTGCTCTTCTGAACCAAACACTCAGAGTCTACAAGATCTTTGCAAAGCTTGAAAAGGATAAAACCAAGGGGCCAAACTACACCAAGAGTCAATGTTTGCTGTGAAAAGGATCCATCTTCTGTATGCTCTAACAAGTTCTTTTTCTTTTTTTTCCCCTGGGATTACGGACTTGTGCATGGCATAACTTGTATGGGGCACTGGTTTTCCCAATATGCCAAAATTAGAATTTTAACTCCGCTTTTCCTTTATTCTCTTGCACTATTTGCAGGCATGCTACTGCTTCAGTCATACATAAAAAGGTATGTCTTTCAAGGATGATGGTTAAATTTTATGTGATCTGTATTTCTTCCTGCTCTGTGAGATGAATAGCACTCATGAGTAGGGTTTCCTTTCAGAAAGCAAACAGAGCAAAACCTGAGAGTGAGTGGGGTACATTAGAGAATATTCATATATGAACTGTGAGTCAATATGATTTATGTTAAAACTGGGTCACTTTACAAGCATTTATTCCATAAATACACTTGTATGCAAAGTTTGAACTGAAAGAGAATTTTATGGCCTGTTATAAACCTCAGAAAATGGCAGAAATGTTTACAGTTTATAATGAGTGCACGGGCACAGAAATCATTAATCTTACCGACTCCTCATTGGGTTTTGAGATTCTATAAAAGGAACATTAAATTCAGGGTGGTATCTAGAAAGAGCGCTCAATGAACCTTACAGTGCCTTAGAGTCTATTTCCTCCCAATTTTCTAGGCCAAAATGTCTCTTGTTTCATAAATGCAAAGGAGTAGGAGCAAAGTGTCTACAATGATTAGCTCAGATTAGAATCATAGAATCATAGAATCGTCTAGGTTGGAAGGGACCTTAAAGATCATCTACTCCAACCATCAACCTAACTCTGACAAAAAGATACATAAGAAATAAGCAATAAAAAAATCACTAAACCGTATTCCTGAGGACCATGCAAACCCGTCTTTTGAACACCTCCAGGGATGGTGCCTCAACCACTTCCCTGGGCAGCTTATTCCAATGCTGGATAACCCTTTCCGTGAAGAAATTTTTCCTAATATCCAATCTAAACCTCCCCTGGTGCAACTTGAGGCCATTTCCCCTTGTCCTGTCTCCTGTGACTTGGGAGACGAGACCGACCCCTGCTTCTCTACACCCCCCCTTCAGGTAGTTATAGAGCGGGATAAGGTCTACTCATAAGACTTACTCTCCAGACCCCTCACCAGCTTCGTTGCCCTTCTCTGGACCCATTCCATATTATCAGGAAGAAAGAAAATCTTTTTTTGAATTTATATAATTTCAGCCATAGATGCACAAATATTTCTCACACTACCTACCACCCCCCCCCTTCCAAACCTCAAGACAATTCCAAACTGATCTGAAATTCCAGAGACATTAGGTCTTCTCATGTTGGTATGGGTCACCATGGATCTTCTAAGGTAGAGCTTACCTTGTTGAAACCCTACATAACAGTAAGTTATGATTTATGACATCAGAGAATAATTTTTGAATGTAATTATAGTGCTTCTGAGAATTGGTGGCAAATGAAAAAGGATGACAAAACCACTAGCCAAAAAGCCAGCACTTGGAGCAATTTGGTGCTGAGGAAGGATGTGAGAACATGTGTAAGATATGCCACGAGAGGACATACTCTTTCCACCTTTAAATCTCTTTGCATATTTCAGCAAAGAGAGAGAAATGCCCTAAATTCATGTGAACAATGGAGATATTTCAGCTCCTGTTTTCAGAACAGACAAAGTTTTATTCACATGGCCAGAAATGGCCTGTACTTGTATGAGACAACTGGCCACGGTTTGAGATTTCCTGGGAGGTGAGAAAAGGAAGAGCTCTCTTAGAAATAAAAAGGCACTGCAGGAGGCCTTCCCAGCACTGTTGGCTGTTGAAAACATTTCTGCACAAATAATAAAAAAAATTCTAGTTAAATTTAACAATAAAAGCAAATTATACAATATGAAACAGGGTTAAAGGAGAAAAGAAAGAGATAGACTTAGCTATGGGAAACAACTTTATTTAAATCAGATATTGAAAAACTGTAAAAGATATAAGAATGACCTAGTAGGTTATTCTTTTCTCTTGGATCTCTGAGGAAAGCAACTGCCCATGAAGAATGATCACAGCAATTTGATTAACTGAACTGACTGATCCCTAACCAAATTGTAAGCGAACACTGTTATTATATCACCTTCAACAAAATCCGCTGAAAAAATTAAATGAGTCTGAAACAGTTGTCAGGTTGCTTTTACTGAAAGGAAGCTTTTCTTTCTCCTGTTTTGCTGGTAGCATTGGAATGACAATCAGCAAGCACAATGTCCTGATGTTCTTTGGATTAATCTGTATTCCACCTGAATTTCACAATGTGCAATCCAGTGCAACAGATAAAGACCTGCTGGGGTAATAGCTGTGGAAATTCAGCAGACAAATTCTAATGTTTACTACAAGCAGCTACAGTTACTGAGGAAAAAAAGTCAAACTCTTAGATGGATCAAGTTTTGACCTGCATTTACGTTACTGAATTTACCACAATTGATTGGAAAGTCATTAGAAATTAATAAAAATTAAATGTATACAGATATATCTAGCAATACAGACAAACAATAAGGAAATGTATAAAAACCTTGTATAAATATATATTTATATACATTTATATAAATTATATAAATGTATTATCTATATTTATTATTTATTATAAAATTTATGTATTTATATTTATATAATTTATATAATATATTTAAATATATTTATATATAATATATAATATATTTATATTTATATACCTTATATAAATATATATATAAAATGTATAAAGGGATTTTGATTCATTTTCTAACCTGAGTAGCAGAGAGGTAATTAATACCTTAAGTGGGAATTGCCTAAATTTCAGATATGTAATCCCATCACACAAGCTTCCAGTGAAAACATTGCTTCAGAAGTTTCAAAACCCAAATTTTTGTATTTTCCACATCTAATTACACATTTAAGAGGCCAGCTGCAAGCACTCAGGCTTGATTTTTTTTCTTTGTATCATTGATGTTAATTTTCATTGTATACAGAGTTTTCGCTTTCAGTAATCTGTAAGACAATTCACTGTGCTACTGGCATGTTGTCTAAGATACGGTAGGAGGAAATCACTTCTACTGAAATTCCAGTTGGAGCTCTTATCAACTCAAGTGGGTTTGTTGATGGGGTATTTTCTCAAGCTTACCGTACCTATGTACACTGTAAGGCAGTACTATTCTTTTCTGAAACTCAGGTGGTACCACTGAAAAACAAGTTCAAGGTGTTGAAAGTGTCCTTAATTTGGAATGTAATGAAAATGTACTAAGGACGCACATGAAACAGTAAATTTATTTTTCACGACAACTAACAGTTCCAAGTCACAAGCCTGCACATGAGATGCGTAAGAAGCACTTACGGAATATAAACCCACACCTTACCAAGGATACGAGCCTGTAAGCACTGACCCTGGCAGTGGCTGCCTCTTTTAGATAGCTATACGGTGGTTCTGATACAAACCCATAGTCACAAAAATTGCCCGTGTCCATACCACCGTCTGATTAAATAAGCTAACTCTACTGGAACATTCTAAAAGTGAGTACAAGAGTAAAGCCCAAAGTGATATTTAGAAGTGAAAGAAATAAAGCATCATTCATGAAAGGAGTAATGATGATCCGTGGTTAAAATCACTGAATAAAAGAACTCCAGGTATGTTTCCCCTGAGGACTCACAAGCACAGTCACACACACATGCACAAACAAAATCAATGCACTGGTCTAAGAACTGAGTTTTGATTTGTTCCTGAATTTCTGTCATCTGTCAAGGATACCTTTTTGTCTGTCACTGCAGATCCTATATGAACAGTGACGATACGGGACTTCATGAAACCTTAGCTTAGAGGGAACACAGTCAATGCAGCTGCTTCCTCCTCCACATTTTGAAGATTAATGATAATAGAAGTAAAACACAAAATTCATGGCTCAGAAACCAAAGTCCTACAGAGGGACTAAAAACTGTACACCAGAGGAGATGAAGAAATATAAATCTGAGCTGTATAAAAAATATCCTCCCCTTAAATTCTGTCTTTACTATAGCAGAAATGGGAGAAAAGGAAAACGGACTCAAGGAGAAAGGTGACTCTAGAGCAGAATAGTCAGTTTGTTCTCCTCTGGGCTTATAGAGAGCAGACTCGAATCAAAATCCTTGGAAGTCCTTGGGAAAAAGATACTCTTAGCAGATCACAAGTGTCTCAGAGAACACCGGTATTTTCCGAAGGGGAATGAAAAGAGAATCTTGAAAAGGTTCCAAAAGTCACAAAAGTAATTTTGATTCCATATGATTACTGATGAAATCTCTGTAGCAATAGCCCCAGGATAGTGAGCTAAGCTCTTCAGCTTGGTTTCAGAAGAAATTACCAGATCCATTTTTGCAGCCTTGATCTACCAGCTGAGTCTGAGCTGAGACAGAACCCCACCCCACCCACCCCCCAGCATATTTGTGTCCTTCTCTAAGGGGAGAAGGCTTGAGGTGTCCCTTCCCATTACAGTGGGAGATGGACATAAAGAGATGAATAAGATCTTTCTATTAATGGTTGAACAAGGCCAAATGCAACAGGGCTGAGTCCAGGTGCTATTGCATTAGTATTTGTATGACTACAATAGGTCTGCAAAGGAATTTTAATCTGTGTCTCAAAGATACTTGAAGAGGAAAGCTGATTAATTACTAGTTCTACGTTGGTCCTTTTTCCTAGATCCTGCATAGAACACATTCACTTGAGAAAAACAAGAATAGTTTCCTTATCCACCATTATAGTCTCAGGAATGTTGAATTTCAAAGCTAGACAGATACATACTTTCCCTGTTTCTATTTTTAATTCCAGTTCAGCTTAGACAAACCTCAGCATCTGCTGATAAACTGCCGTTGCCATTCTCCAAGTACAACGCCCATAGAGCAGTGTCCAGGAAGGACAGCTTTGCTTTAAGTCTGGGTAGACTTGACATTTGCTCAAAGTTCTTGCTTGATCTTTGGATGCAATATAATGCCAAAAACCTCACTGAATCCATATTCTCGTTACGCACCAGTTCTGCATAAAACTGAGTAAGGCCGTTCTCTTGGTAGGTCACCACCTTGAAAAATCATGAAAAATTTATAAAGAATTCCTGAACACTAAAATAGCAAATGGACAAGAGACACCCTGGACATTTTATCCAAGGTACAAGACAGGCCCTGGGCAAGATTTATGGGATTTTTACTGTAACACCAGATGACTTAATCATTCTAGTAGAATGCGGCAGCTTAAGCAGATCTTTAGAGGGGTAATAAAGGCCTTTTTTGCTGACTACTTTTCAGGATGCAGATAGCGTTTTGTGAGGTGCAGTTAAATATAAAAAATACTTCTGGACACAAGGTGGATAATCACACATGGACAAGTTTTCGTTTTTTATTTCCAACAATAGTCACCATCCAAGCTTGCTGAGAGCAGCCTTTATCAGGCCATAAATCAGGGGAACAGAAAAATAAAATTTTCATTTGTGGGACCAAAATAAAATCTGCATTTCTGAAAGAAGAATCTAGCGATTTTTGCAATAGAAGAACAACTAATATTCTGCAATAAGTGTACTACATCCCTAATGTTCTTTGGTTTTTGTCGAACAAATGGCACTGAGATGAATGATTTTCAGATTTTCTTTGGTCAGTCAATAGCATAGGAATGGTTAATTGTTGTGGGCCCAATTGATTTATTGATTCTTTAAGAATTTGATGGGTATGGGAGGAAGGGAACTGCATGAGACAACACATAACATTGCTTTCTTTAATCCCCATTGCCCTCAAACAGCCAGCTTTAAGCTGTTTCTTCTTATGGATTGCAAAGGCCAGCAGCTCTGCTGTACTCTTACAGCTCTGGGTACAGCGGTCACTGGGGCTAGGTGACAGGTTAGTGTCTCTAGGTGTTACACAGCAGCAGCTATGAAGTGCGTGGGAAGTTGTACTGTAATTCTGATGTGAGAATATGGCCTTCCATGTGCTGCAAAATATCACTGGACTCTGGGTTGATACGCTACGTGCCATGGACAGCCCTCAGGGCAATATGAGATAAGTTGTCACAGTACTGGCGGGATCTACAGCCACAATAAGAAACTCTTCTAAATAAGTACATTTTTATTTGACTGGCTAGGCACTCTTACCTTTTCCACTTTCCTTCCAACCAGACCAAAAATCTGTATTTCTTTGCAAGTCTTGATACCTCTAACTGAATTTCATTTACCACCTTCTAAAATTATACAATGGTATCTACCTACAAAACACACGCAAATGAACTTGTTGTGTTGTTATGAAAGTCAACATCTTTAGTATTAATAATGTTGGCTTTGATGCATGCAACACACCAAAAACAGTTCTTTCTTCCCTTTGGAACAAAAGGAGATTTTGAAACTTTGAAATTTTCCCCAGGATAGAAACCTTGTTTTTCACAAGCCATGGTGAGAGAATACCGGTCTGGGGCACAGCAACTGTTGTGTACAGTCAGGAAAGAACATGAAGGAGAACCCTTAGTAACTGCACTGGGAATATAAAATGGGAGCTTTTACTAACTGCAAAGGACTGGGGCTTATATTATCTCCTGTGAGAAAACTTACACCAGCTTTTTGACAATAATATATGGCCATGGAAGTAAATTCAAATTTATTCATAGGCAAAGTTTTTTTAAAAACTACAAATCACATCAGTAAAGTTCAAACAGAAAATTCAATTAATCAGGATGTTAGGAATACACCCGTTCAGTTTCCCAAATGGCTGTGTCACTCAGTCACACTCTAATAAAGGCTTCTCTCTGTTCCGATGAGGTTTCATTTATACTAATATTTAGAAATGGCTCACGCTTTAGAGACTGGTATTTCCAGCAGCACTCTGATTCAGGATATGAGGAATACAGGTGCAAGGAAGATGCTATCCCTTATTTCTTAGTCATCAGTTTTAAGTGCCAATTACGAAAATGTTTGTCAGACATAGCTGAAAAACACACACATACAAACTGACCTGTGATTAGTCACCACAAATAATGAGCACCAAATAGGTGACGTGAAGATTTGCAAACATCCCATGGTATTTGTTTCTGCTCGTTAGGCATCAGATTCATTAACAAAAGCCAGAGGGATCATTTGCACAACCCCGAAAGACCGTGAACAGCAAAAGATGCTAAGCAGCTTCTGTTGTACTACTGAGCAATGGCCCGAGGGTTTGAGGCACCAGACTGGGACCCAGAAAACTCTCGTCTGTATTTGTCCTGCTGAATGACACTGAGTACACAACGTCCTCTCAGTTGGGATTCATTACTTTAGCTTAAGGCAGGGATAATCATAGAATCACAGAATGGTTAGAGTTGGAAGGGACCTTAAAGATCATCAAGTTCCAACCCCCCTGCCATGGGCAGGGACACCTCCACTAGAGCACTAATGATACTGACCTTCTTTGTAAAGTACTTAGAAACATGCAGACGGAAAGCATGTAGCTGTTAAAAGGGCAGAGGAGGAAGGACAAACCGTACTCATCCCTGCCATGCCATGTTAAATGTTGGTTAAAACCAGGTTGTTCAAGCTGCATGTAATACGCCCACCCGTTCAGAATTGCTGCATCACTGCCATCTCATAGGCTGACTTCTGGTACTCTTTACCAGCATCTGAGGATGGATTTTGTATTCCTTGAAGACTATGCAAATATTACTTCTTGCAAATTAAATCAGGCAACTTTTCCTTACTTGTAACAGAATGGCCTTCAAATACAGAGGGCAAGTGGAAGACGTGTGCCAACTGCATAAAGTTTAAGTGTGATTTAAAAGGGCCTTAAGCAGTTGCTCTGCCTTTGGTGGTGAATTCACTTTCTGAAAACAGACTAAAGGAATAATCCAATCTTCCTCACTGCATTCCACTTTTTTTTGTGTGTGTGAAGTGGAAATTTATCCATTACACTGATTTACTCTGTCACCTGCTGATGGAACTGGAGGAGGTACACCTCCTATCAGCGCTCAGCCTCCAAATCAGAGACTGCTACAACAAACTGCCAACGTTTGACACGGAAATATCTACCCCTGATCTGGTTAACACTTGCTAACAGTCTTGTCAAACTTTATACACCTGTAAACAGAGTTTACAGTGATAAGTTTTGCCATCACACTACTATTTATACCCATAAATGTGGTTTACAGTGATATATATAACAACGATAATGACACTGACAAGAGCACTCAACAGAAACACAGATGTCGAGATGTTCCTATGCAATCTGTATTACTGCATATATCTACATAAACTTAGTTGAATAATCAAAGTTACCATGTTTACCATAAAGGCAAATATCAATATTTTAAATGCAAAGATGAGCCATTTTATCTGCAGTTTCATAAACAAAATTTCTCAAATCACATCATGCTTTCACAGAAAAAAACCTTTGAGTAGACATCCACTTCTTCAAATTTTCATGGAGTGTCTACAAAGTCACCAATTTCCAATTTACTTTGCTTTCTACCCAGAAGTAAGTGGAAGAAAATCAGCCAACTTACGGTCTCCTTGACAACGCACTGGACCCACAGATATCTTGGCTTCAGACCCAGGTCGGTCAACATCTCCAACCACTATCTGACTCACTGGTAGGTGCTCCTTATATGACAACATCCCAGTGTCTTTTCTCCTGAATTGCAGAGAGAGAGGAAAAGAAAGCAATTGTGAAATATATTAAAATAATTTTTCTTTGATCACTATCATTATTCAACGAACTAAGCACCAAAAGAATAGGTATGCAACAACTATACCAGTCCAGTGTTATCACCTAAAAACCTGCCTCAAACAACATCAGACTGAGAAATAACACTGCCTATTTACTGGGAAACAGATGGATATCAGCTGCTGTCACCCAGGAACACAGTAAGACTCCTGGACTCAGCTGGGCTTGTGTGGGTCTCCTTGCTTTCCAGACTGACCAGCTCCATACCAGTGAGTAGCACCTTGTTGTTGATCTCCTTGCTATGTCTTCTGAGAGGGAAAAAAAATCCTAATGCTTCCTTTTTTGCTCTAGTTGCTGTCAGGTATTATCCTAATGATACGACCAAGGAAACAGTGCTTTTTAAATATTTAATATTTTTGGTATTGTATTAAAAAAGAGAAATTAAAGACTAATTATCTGAAAAGGCTTGTCATCTTAGTCCTGTCATTTCTAACACTAAGGGCTTAAGTCCAAAAAATCTAAACTTGTGAATCTAACCACAATTATACACCTCAAACTCCCTTTTAGTTAGCCAGATCACTAAAATTCAATTTATAGTCATATCTAAAAAATCCTCATTTCAACTGCAGTGATTACGCTGCTGCCTTCATGCCTAGACAAAATCACTATGCACAGTTACAACATTTTTACTTTATCATTTCAGGAGTTGAATCCAGCTGGCATGTTGAGTGCTGTTTCTTCCAAATAGAAAATAAAATAAACCAAATTTAATTAGGTACCTTATCTCTCAGGTGTTTTTCCATATATTTTTTTTTGACATAAATACATGGAAGTCCAAAAATATCCACATGGGAAAAAAATGGGTTATACATACATAGTGTTAGGACTATACTTTTTGACACAAAAGAGAGAGGAAGCAAAATAAATCAATTTATTTGTCTTTTTTTATTATTCTTTCTTTTTAGCTATACCTTGCCATGTGATTGAGGATCTAAAGTAAGCAACTAAAATAAATTCCTTTGTTCAAAAATACCACAAGAAGAAGGATGAATTCAGGATCCGGAAAAGTGGCTGAAGTGCACAGTATGACTCTAACTGGGAACTTGTAAGGCTTTCAAGAAACTGAAAGTCTTTTTCATCTCTAACTTGGATGACTCCATGATCTGACTCATTAGATTGCTAATAACCTGGAAGCACAGCAGGGATCTGCATGATCTGTGGTAATGCTCTGAGTTTTCCAGTAGCATAGTAGTGTTTTCTAGTAGTGTCTCCAGTCACCATCCTCACTGGGTCCTTCTGAAGAGGTGGAAGGCAATAAATTCTTTTTAAAAGAAACACAACTAAAGTAATTAAGAAAATAACCATCACATTTTTGAACAACATTTCATTGGAACTCACATCAGTTCTCTGCGATGAAGGCAGTAATTAAAGATTTAATTACTAGACTATTTCAAACAGTAGATGATTCTTTTCCTTAATCTGTGTTTTCCTCCCCTTCAGCAGTGCCTTTCTCAGTGGGCCCTTCGTGTTGCTGAGACCATTAACCCTCTCTGGTTGGACACAGCTGTGTCCAGGCGCTACAGGGGACTGCCAGAAAGGAAGGGTTTCTGCAGGTTCTGCCAGGTTGTAGCATACCACTTTTCACCCCCAGATGGGAACGCCCTGTACGAAGATACTATATTCATCAATTTGGAGACTAGCAATATAAGAAAAAGGAGGTTACAGGACTTTCCCTTTAAGAAAGAAAAGAGTGAATAACAAAGCCAGGTATGCAGACCTAATCTTCATCTTCCATCTCTGCTAAAGACCTGTAGCCATGGGACCCACTCCCTTCTGACAGAGGATAAATGTAGGTCATCGCTTTACTCTTTCTGAGATTTTCCTCTGAGGCTGGCTTTCTCTGCTGATTGTTTCTCTTTCAAAGAATGCTTTAAAGATGGACACGTCTATTTAAAATACAGAATTCTTCAAAGAATGATAAAAAGAAAACTATTGGCATTTCTCTTCTTTCCTTCCCCTCTCACGAAAAGAGCTCATATTTCAGCTCCAAAGAAGAACGTCAAAGGGCAGCACTTTCCGTGTCACCAATAACTTTCACTCTTTTAAAGGAAATTAAAAAGAGTAGTAACAATTTTCTCGCTCTTTACTGATCATGTTTCTACTCATTTTGATATTTTATTTATACATTTAGTGATATCGTCACTTTAAAGCTGTTACCATGACAATAAAACTGAATGTTAGAGTTCTTTTCAGAAACAGTCTTATTTTCTCATAATCACTTGCTTGTCTCATCATTGCAGGAAAAGCATTCTCCCCTGCACAGAAGCTATTGAGGGCTGGGAGCACTGGACCAAGAATTGAGAGAAGTGCAGTGTCTTTTCTCCAGCAGAACCCGGGCAGCTGACTTCCTCTTACCAAAAAAAGGGATAATGATAGCTTTTGGCTCATGCAGGCACCAAAAAGACAAATACACTCAAGAGACTGAGTGGCTCTATTATGCTTCTCGAAGGTACTTGTAGTTCCTTGAGACATACTAATCAGCGCTGACAAAGTCAAAAAAGTTGTAAACCAAAGACTGATTATAATGCTTGACTTTGTACTACACACTGAGAAATAATCACAGCTGGAACACTCAATTCCTGCAAGTGATAATGCTTCTGCCAGTATTTAAAGACTTTGCACATTAAGAGGGTGGAGAAAGTCTCCGATGTTTCTCCTCACCAAAGAAAATCCCCTTAAGAGAAAAAAGATTGAATTCAAACTGTGCCATATTTCTATTAATAGCCAAATGGGAGATGAATGAACCTGATCAAATCCTGCAATTATTACCAGGAGATATTGATGAAATCTCAGTGTAATTTTCTATTTCTAATTTCTTTTCCTATATATAATAATCTGCAAAGTGCTCCAGGGTGCCTTTGGATGAAAGCAGCAGATATTAGTGTAAGATTTATCATTGTTTTGATTACAATCATCTACTTACTCTTTATAAGCGTTTTGTGGTATGTAAAAAAGAAATGCATTATGCATATATCAGCAAATGACATATTCAAAGTAATGATAAGATTCTGAATCACTATTAACTTGTTTATATAATATAATGATTTCATACAACCAGATTTCTGTTAAATTACTGGAGTAATTTATTTTCTCCAGTTTTGTCAGACATCACTTTATTATCAGTCCAGTCCTACACAGGGAAACTCACAGAGAACATACAAGTTAGGAATGGACTTAATTTTAAAAGACATGCTTATATCAGCTGAGGAACTGGAATTGTTTTGAGAATAAAAATAAAACACCTGCTGCGTTGAAGCTGCAGTGTTAAACACACATTATTTAATTGTTAGCAGTGGTTTGAAGAATACAGACTCACAACTATTCCCATTTCAAAGGTATTACAATCGTCCACCTCTCACAAGACCCAGCTTTTTACTATGCAAGCACCTCTGTTGTAATCCCTGAATTTCCATAATCTATCTGAGGGAAGCATAATGCAGTTTAGTCCGTGTGGTATCTGCAAATGAATGTCTGTAAAAAGTATTGTGAAGGGTACAAGTGTGCCAAGTATTAGTGCTTTTTCTCTTCCAAAAATATCTGGCAAGAATTTTATTTGTATTAGAATTGCTAAGAAGAGCTAATATTACAGAGAATTTAATGAACAATACAATTTTGGCAGCAGCCTTAATAATCTGGAAGCAAGTTATTTGGAAATATGCAAGTTCCAATTAACAGGATTAAAAAAAGTGCAAACAAAAGCTAGGATTAAAGCAGAGAAAGCTAAGTTTTGAAAGGTTTTGATAAAATTTAGTTAACTTTTTTATGTACATATTATGCAGCAAAAAACCCACTCTGTTCTCAGGGCTCTGCCCTTCTTAGGCCAACAACATACTCTAAGATGGAACCTTTTATCCCCACTTGAATTTGTGGTTCCAGGGATTCTCTTGTCCCTTTCTCACGTGTCTTGTGACCTCAGATACCCTTGTACGTTAAGTTGGAGCTAAGGACTCATCCTTGATCTGGCTGCCAGAAGGTATTATGAAAATTTCTCATTACTCTGCGGGATCATATAAACCGACAGAGAGTCATAACTCAAGTTTTTTCCACACTGGCATTGGACAGGCTGAGGTCCTACGAAATATGTTGTTCTCATATTCCCAACAGCAAAATTAGGAGAAGTTTGAACTCTTACAATTAAGATTGATCTTAAGGCAGTTAAATTTCTTCTCTAGCACACTGGTTAAAAAAAAAAAAGGGAAAGTGAGAAAGTGCCACCAACCTCTAGCAACAGACAAACAGGCACTTAATTACCATGTAACGGGTGTTTTGGCTGGGTAAGCAAAGCCCATGTGCAGGTACAACTGTTATCTATGTGCAAACAAGGGTTTGCAAAGGGTTTGTTTCCCTGGAAAACGCAGAAGTAAAACAGGAAAGCAGGCTGGATTTTTATTTTTATTTTTGAGATCACTCATCTCCTGAAAAATCTAAACAATATGAAAGACCACCTAATCCCAGCACCCAGATTACTAATATAAACAAGTCCATCCTTTAACATCTATTAGCGAAGACAAATTATACCAAAGACATGAGGCTGATGGTGCAGCAGGCATAAGTAATCCTTGTTCAGAAATTGTAAAAGATTGAATAGATCAGATTAATACACAAGCATCATATTCACAAATAGTCTCACCAGAAGAATGATGAACAAATTTAAAATACCCTCAGTAACAACAAACTGTACAAAAGCAGCACTGGAATTTGTATTTAACACAAGTCACCTAAATTACTTTCAGGAACTTCAAACCTTCTTTGCAAAAGAAACCAGTTTAAATTGGCCATGCAAAGAAATGTTTAATTCACGTTTTTTTCCCTGGGCTTAAGACTTAGATTTCCTTTTTCACTTTACACAGCCTATCCCTCCCCTGACCTTTAAGACAAAAAATCTTTAAAATTACATCAGGAAATAAATTTGCTCCTTTGGACATCTCTCAAATCTTAAAATCCCATAACACCTCTTAATTAAATGCAGGTTAATTTGAATCACTATAAACATTCTTATGAGGATTGCATGGTTTAATAGTGATTGAAAATGAATACTTGATAAAATATAGAGTACATAATTCCAAATTTGATAATAAGATGCCTTTTTTTTTTAAAAGTTAAGATTATTAATTTTCTTTTTTTTACAAAAACCTTAAAACACCATGAATCTTCTGAAGACAGAGTGTCTAAACAACACTTTCTAGTATGATCAGGCAGGTGCGATTCAGCTGAACAATTTTAGATGCCTGATGCTGAAGCTGTATCTGCACGGAATTTATGCTTGCAGCTTGGTGAGAGTTTTGGAGTTAAGAAGTTGAGAGGGAGCCTGCTCCATTTCTTCCCTTTTCTGTGCTCGTCAAGAGATAAGACACAGATACCTCTGGCAACTCAGAAGCAAACTTGAGGTCCAGAAAATATGCCAGTGCTCTCACGGCACTTCCTGATTCTGTGTATCCTAGAGATGGGAAGTGAGATACGTTGAGAAATTGGTGAGAACTGTGTTTCGCTTGAAAAATCCATCTGGAAGAAGATTGACATAGTTTTGATTGGTTCTACAGGGCTCTTGCCCGAAAGAACTTCTTGACTTTCCTCTCAAATAGGAGTTTGTGAGAAACTGACCAACCACAGCAGAAGGTGAATAATGCAGATAGCAAACTGCTTTATGCTTTTTTTTTTGAACAGTTTGGATCAATTTTGGGGGAAAATTTGCCTTTGCTGAGGATTTGCTCATATTCTCCTTCCAACACAACGGTAGAGAGAAAAGGCCCCTGCTTCAAGCAGAGCAGCTCCTCTTATGAACTTCATTTCTTCAGTGTTCCTTCCCAGAAAAAAGAAAAAAAAAAGAAATTTGGGGCTCCTCTTCTTTTGGGGTTCAGCAACTCCTCTGACATCTTATTTCTATACCAAGATATTTTAAGAATGGAATCCAGGAATCCTACCAGGTTGTAACTGATCTCCAGCACCTCTAGATCTTTGCAACTGTAAACAATTTAATCAATTTTCTGCGTCAGTTTCAAAATCTTTGAAGTAGGACAAGGAATGTGTGTGGCCTTTCCTTTGGGAGAAATGCTCAATCTAGTATTGGGATGTCCCTTCCACCTTGAGCAATGACAGAGGCAGGACTACTTGGGATTCATCTGAAGCAAAGAAAAGAAAGTTCTCCTGTGGAGCTAAGGCTGACATGGGATGCTATGGAATTTTCCAAGAAAAATTGACATGGAAAAGGTAAATAGCTTGCTCAAATAAACTTTTTTTTTTTTAAAGTTTGTTAAAAATTCCATCCATTTAAAATCAGTATGATTCTTTTATCTCAAAATATTTCAAAATTCTAAAGGTCTTCTGAAAAATAATAGTTAATAAATAAAAATATTTTAAAATAGCCTGCAATTCACAATGCCAATAAAGCGTTCTAGTCATCCTTAGAAACTTTTGAATGCTTTGTTTTATGACAGAAAGATGAAAAACCTGTTCTGTTTTCAGAAACAGAAGCTTTTTTCAAAAGCTGTAATCAAATGAAGGACAATAAATTAAACGATCCATTCAATTATTCACCATGCCCCAGACAGTTAAATGCCTTTCTTCTTGATCACTTTGACAAAGAGAAATCTGTATTCATTCCATGATCCATTCGCACGTGATGAAACTTCCCCTGAAATAGCAGTCTACCAAAGCTCTAAGGGAAGAAAATCAAGAAGCACCGTACTGATTACTACCACCTGTTTCAAAAATTCTCTAATTTAAAACTCCAAGCATTTTTAATTACATTTTTGTACATCTGAATGAACTATAGTAAGGGTAACATTTTACTGTGTGCACACTAACAGCAGCTATCTTATGAAATGTGTGTTTTCAATATCTGTACTCTTGAATGTACTATTGCAGGATCTATGCAGATAAATGATGATTTTTTCGCAGTTTTCTATTCTACTACTATCCACAAGCCGTTGGATCATGTCCTATCAAACTATCAGACCAAATGTGCTTCTGGCAGGATTTCTAAGGCACAAGGATCTGTATTGGAAGAAATATTAAAAATCTCAGAGCAGTAGCTTAGAGGCTTCATTTCTTGGAGTTCTTGACAACTTTGACAGTTTTATTTCATATGACTGAAAGAGCTAAATAAAAATAATTGAGTATGGCATGACAAAATAACAGATGGCTATAGTTAATGCTGACTTCAGCCCCTATATGCCTGTTGAGTTCAATAAGGTACTAAAGTGCATAACTTAGTGTTGAATTCGGTCCAGAAAACTTAATGAAGTATGGGACTTGCTGCTTCTGGAAAAAGTCAGTAAAACCTGATTGTATAAATATCTACCTTTGCTCCCACACGTTCACTGGCACTGCCTCTACTGTTCATCCTTGCACCACATCTAAGCATATACCTCATACAACTCTGGAACCAACCTATGCTTCGCACACAGGCACCATGGGGAGCATAAGGGCGCTGTGATTTAGCTCACGTCTTCAGTTGCTTGAACAGCTCTAACACCAAATATTTTGGGAAAAAAATCTAAGTTGATCACAGCTTGGAACAGAGTGCTTGATTAGGTAACCTCACAAAATCTCCTTCGCACAAATGAGAAGTAGGTTGGTTCCATTTCCAAATTCGTATCTCCTGGTAAGCATTTTTCATGCTTATCTTCTCCTTTTATGCCAAAATATATAGATGATACCTGAGCCCTTTTAGCCTTACTTTTGGACTTATGTAAAATAGAGTTGTTAGTAAGTGTAAGGCTGCCTTACATAAAAAATATTGTGTTCAGGTGTGTTGGATGCTGCTCTCTGTAAAAACTTACACTTATCCTACCTCTGTATCACAGGTGACATTTTGGAAGACACAGAAAAATGTCATTACTTGCTAGACATCGTGTGGAAAATAAGCATACCAGCATTCTTCCTCTAAATAATAAACTAAGTAGCCAAGAGACAAAAGAGCGGGAAAGAAGTAACGTCATATACTATTAAAATTAAAATTCCAAGAGAAGTTATTATTCAGCTATTTACTGTCTTTCTGTAAAGGCCCCAACTACATCTGTGCTGATTTTTAAGAAAATGTAGGTATCTGAGCCCATTTTTCAGTACGACCAGATTTATTTAGTCCTTATTATGTACCATACAGCTCGTACATCTGTAGCTCCTTACTCAACATGAGGATTTCTTAACCTACTGTTGTAAGGAGTTGGAATCAGTGATCCTATATTTTTTTTTCTTTCCACTTACCTAATAAATAGAAAAGTTGTTTCTAACTGTAAAATAATTGGTAAAAGTGGTTTCAAAATAAATTCTGCTTTTTCCTAGCTGCTTAAAAATATCTCTCAATATAGTGAAGTCATTACGCTCATGGGTTTTTTTGATGTTGTCATCATTTGTTTGTTTCGTTTGACCTATGAAAAGTAAATGCCTTAAATTCCCCTTAAAATGGTAAGGATATGGGGAACAAGCAGCTATTTCAAACATCAAGTCATGCCAAAGCCATATAGAAGAAAAAATTTGTAACAGCCATTGCTAAAAAATAAACCAAAATCCAGCAAAAAAACCTTTACAGGATTATCTACAAATTGTGCTATAAAAATAATGCACGATATCGCTATATCTACTGAGGAAGGAAAGCGGGATCTATTATCCTGAGTGCTCTGGTTGGAAGAAGAATTAAATATCCCACTACAAAACATTTTAAATGTACCCCCATTCATCAGAAATAATTATCTGAAACCGAATGCTCCAAGATATTCAAGCACATTTAAAGCAATGGGGCAGCATCGAGGTAATTAACAGATGTAATTTTTCATTATGCAAACACTTTGCTATAAAGCACAAGCAAAACATGGATACTTGTCATGACCCCTCTGCTTGTAAACATGCGCATATGTCTCTAAGAATTTATTTCATTTTAATTAAGTTTCTTTTTCAGTGATTTCTCTAAAAAGACAGATGACCTTGCTTTGCAACTTCTCCAAAGGTTAATTTCTTTATGGCCTTTTCATGTTTTTATGATACCCTTATTCTTGTCTGCCTGTGTGTACATCCACATACATGTGTTGCAGTAACGGGAGAAATGAGAAAGAACATGAAACAAGGTACTTAATGAAGTTTTAAAAAATTATATTGCTGCAATGTGTACAACGGTGTGACCTCCAGAGGCAGCTGGGTTCTGCAGGGCGGTAGCTAGAGATTCTCCCACTGCATTTACTCAGAGCATTATGAGACAACTGAGGGACCAAGATTAGGACTTGAGCCACAGGGAAGGTACAGCATGCTGTAACCATTGCAAAATATTGGCCAAACGCAGATGTCCTTGTTTAGAAAAATCTGCTTTGCTGCACTGACTGTAGAATGTCAAGTACTTATTTAGCATTTTGTTGGCCACACTTATGCAGGATTTAGTGACCTATTCATTAGCCAGATCGCTCCACCTTATTGCTCTGATGGATTTCCATTATCCTTCTTGTTAGCCTTCGAGCTCAACTCTCCTTATATTACACATGGCCTCTTTTGAGGAAAAAGACAAGCAAATTTAGCAGAACCCAGGATTCATTTCCTAACGCAATGCCCTCTGAGCTGAGATGGTCTTTTCCTAGCACAATACTCCATGAACCCCCCCAAGACTTTTAACTGCATGCTGTACTGGCACAGCCCTGGCTGCATGGACTGAAAAGGTTCTGGGCCATGGATTTCGATGATACGGTCATGGCCAAAGGAGGCTGATGATGAAGTGGGTGAGAAGTCCTAACACCTCCCCCCTATCCATAAGAATGGTGTTTTTCAGGACTCCAAGCAATGCTAGGTAGACCTTATGGGGAAGCTGACCCTGAAGCAACTGGGTTGTGTTTTTCTGATCTGTGGCATTTTTACTGGCATTAGGGGAAGACAGAAATTAAACTCCAATTCTTCGGGTCCGAAGGCCAAGGGCTCAGATTGTTTGCAGCTGCTGCACTGAGAACCTTGCCAATGTTGTGCTGCATTTTACTGGAATAAGTATGTTAATTTGTCAAATGTTAGAATTATAGAATCATAGAATTGTCTATGTTGGAAGAGACCTTTAAGATTATCTAGTCCAATCATCAACCTAACTCTGACAAAAACAAAAAAACACATCACTAAACCATGCCTCTAAGCACTATGTCAACCCGTCTTTTAAATACCTCCAGGGATGGGGCCTCAACCCCTTCCCTGGGCAGCCCATTCCAAGGCTTCAGAACCCTTTCCATGGAAACATTTTCCCCAATCTCCAATCTGAACCTCCCCTGGCACAACTCGAGGCCATTTCCTCTTGTCCCATCGCCTGTGACTTGGGAGAAGAGACCGACCCCCCCTGGCTACACCCTCCTTTCAGGGAGTTGGAGAGAGCCAGAAGGTCTCCCCTCAGCCTCCTGTTCTCCAGGCTGAACACCCCCAGCTCCCTCAGCCGCTCTTCATTGAACTTCTTCTCCAGACCCCTCACCGGCTCCGTTGGAATGGAAAATATTCATTTAATGCAATTTCAAAATACTTTCCCATTTTGTTTACAGGGGTGGCCTCCAGTTTTCCTCATTCAGTTTATGCTGTGACAAGACTTGCAATTGACTCCATTCCCCCATTTCTGTTTTGTGTTCACTTCATTGACTGAAGATGAAAAGATTTAACAAAACAGAAGATTAGATGATTTAGTACCTCCATCAAACTTGCTTGAGATTAGGTCCGTTCTAGGGACCTGCAATTAAAATAAAAGTCAGTATGCATTCTGGCAGTTCTATTATGCATTATTTGCAGCTTTTTGTGTTGAGAATCCTTAGGACATGATCAGCCACCTTGTTTTCCAGGAAATCTTGCATGACAGTAAAAAATGTTTCTAATCATTATTCATTCTAATATCCTTACAAATACCTAGTAAAATAAGTGTTGGTCCTCATCTAAGAGCCTATCAAAAAATCATGTGTAGTCTGTGAAGCTGACAGACCTTACTGTCCAACCAGATCTTTGAGGTCTTTCTGGCAAGAAAAAATTGAGGATATTCATTGGCAAAGATGACAAGAATATCTGCCTTAGCAACTACAGTTATATAAAGTTTCCAGACTGATGGAGATGTATATGACATCATAGATTAAAAAAATTGATGCACTTCCCCAAGAAACACAAAATTATGATGAAGTGTCAGTTTTCATTCTTTGCAATTTTAGGGGCAATCCCTTTTGTAAAGAAGTAACAGCATGCAGCAGTGTTAATAAAATCTCACTCAAAATCTTCATCCCTGGAGCCTGCCTCTTCATAAAGTTCCCAGTCATGGGGAAACATGTTCTCCATTCTCTGTACTAACACCGCATTTCTGTTGTCATTTATGAGAAAGTGAACCAATTTCCTAATGTTTTGAATACACTGTTCTTTGAATAAAGCTGGTTTCTTCCAAATCAATCCATATAGTCTATATTATTAGAGATTGTTTCGAAATACAGCTTTTTTTATGTAAACACTTCCAGTCCAGCATTTAGTAAGGTTCATTATAGAAATTTCAAATATATATTTGATTTAAACTACTTTAGGAGTTTTCAGAGAGGTTCCACACTGTTGAATTGCCAGCTGGTTAAAAAAGCCTCTCTCCATTTGGCAATACGATCTTCCTCCTACCATGATAAAAGTGTAGGCGCCGTCTCAATGGATAAGTGATTGAGAAAAAGTGGCATTGCCACATCTGTAACTTCTGCACGTCTGTAATTAGACAAAGGAGACTTCTGAGTCCTCCAGGGGCATGGCTCTCACACTGCAGTCTTGATTGACCATAGCGGAAAAAATGAAACAATGCTAATGGGAGCATCATTAGCCAATAGCTTATATTTTCTTTTGAACATCTATGATTTATTTTTGGTATTTCCAAATACAAGTGATTTGCACAAGTATTCCTGATCACAGCTAGCAAGAGCCAGCAAAGTAACTAACAAATGTTTTTATCAAGTTGCAATCTATTTGTGAAGTAAACTCTTCACTTAAACTCCTCTAATTATCAAAACGTTTGGAGCTGATAGGAAAAATTTTTTCACTGAAAGGGTTATCAGACATTGGAATGGGCTGCCCAGGGAGGTGGTTGAGGCACCATCCCTGGAGGTGTTCAAAAGACGGGTTGATGTAGTGCTGGGAGGTATGGTTTAGTGATGGTGATGCTTCTTGCTTGTTGTGCGGGTGTCTATTTTTGTCAGTTAGGTTGACGGTTGGGACAAGATGATCTTTAAGGTCCCTTCCAACCTAGAAGATTCTGTGATTCTGTGATATTGGGATGTTTGTGATTTCAGGAGCAGAAAACCACAAAAAACAGAATATGCTATTAATACTTCTTTGACTGAAGCCACTAACATAGTTTGTTTTAAGGTAAGTAATACAAATAATTTTAATATACTTTTATAGAAAACAAGCGGAAATATTCAAATATGGCAAATACTCAAAAATACAAGCACAGAACAAGTTTCTGTACAATATTGTTTGCATACTTCTGAAATAGAGACGATAGTGGATGAAACCTGAAAGTAACCTATATCACTCCTGAGACTGTGCTAATAAACATTATTCTTAATAAATTTCTTTTATAACAAAGATTTATTTTATGGTGTGTTGTCAGTACACCTTCTTCTCCTCTGAGGCAAGCATATGGGAGTCCTGTTACTTATACTGACAGTTATTAATTATTTTCTTTTAATGCAATATAGTCCAAGATTCTAGTGAGGAGCAATGACCTATTACTATATTTGGTCTTTCATGACCACAAGGAAAGTCAGTACTTATGATACTAAATCATCTGATTCCATCTGGCTGCTTTTTATGATCATGCATTATGATTATGCATATTATGTATGGGTACATAATATGATGCAATGACATATAGAAACTGTCAATCTAATGCCAATTGTAAGAGTTAAGTATCAGAAGTAACAGGCATTTTAGGATGAGTTGCTGCCAAAGACTGATCTCCCTGTGATTGAATTCCCACACATGGTAATCCTCAGTGTCTTGCTCCTGCTCTTCCAATTTCTCACAAGCCCCACATTTTTTCCTCTTCAGTTCTTCCACTTTCCACCTATCCCCTAGTTAAATCATAGTGGATCTTCATTTTTCTCATTTCCTTTTGTTGTTCTCCATCATAAAATAGAGTTGAAAATATAGCTTTTTTGAATTCTCTTCATAGGAGAGTTTACAAAGATGCCTCACATTAACAATTATGTCTGTATATTTTCAACGCCCTTTTCATAGATTTTGAGGCTTCCTTCCCTCCCTCATTACTGGATTCTGACTACAACAGCTCAGTTGCTCAACTCTTCTGTTATTTTTTGGCAAATCTACTCTTGTGAGGGGGCATTAGAAAGAGAGTTTTGTATTCTCAGCCGTCTGTGACTTCCTGTCATTCTGCACACCCAGAATGAAAAGCCTTGGACCATTCTTCCAAGAATACCATAAATTCCTTTTATATGAAGGTCAGATGACAAATCTCCACAAAATCAGCTGTGTATAAGGACTTTTATAGAACTCAGGTCATAATAGTCTTTGTAAAGATGCTACCCTACACGATTCTGCACAAAGGCTGAGTTGGGGGGCAAAACACCCAACACGTGATTTGCTTCATTATACAACTAAACCAAAGATATAACTAGAGACATAATCAGCAGTATATCCATTTCCCCCTGCAAACTTGAACTATTTCATTCACACATTGTTACGCTTAACACCTACAAATAGGTGCTCCATATAAAAATCAGTTAAAAGACTGATTCAGCATAAATATTGCAAGTAGTAAAATACAAGAGTAGCATTGACACTGAAAAACCACACAACGTATTTAACAATGGAAGCTGAACTACTACCATGACAATGGAAGCAAGAACAAAATCATGTATTGCCTACATTTTGGTTTGAATGTATATTTCATCATGTTTTGCAGAAGGCAAGAGAAAAACTGCCACAGAGCTGGGCAGAAGCAGATCCTGAATTTTACAAAAAACTGCACCTTGTTCAGACCGCTTATGTGCAGAAAGTGAGACAAGCCATAATCCAGCAGAAAACTATGGCATTTATCTAAGAAAGAAAACCAGCTGCCAGACAGAGAAGAAAGTGTTTCCAGGTGCCATTCTTTTTTCCAATTTTCTGAGAGGGTTTTTTTTTTTTCTATTGTTTTGTTACATCCTCTGCTAGGCAAAACTGTATCAACAACTTTTCTCTTAGTATTAGAACCATTGCCTTTATTGCTCAACTTGCAGATTTTTTGAGGGTTACTGGATTGCTTTGAGTGTTTATCCCAGGCGGTGCAGGCAACCTTGAATGATGCATCTTCTAAAAGCTGCAGCTTTGCAAATACCTGGGTGATGAACTGACAGGGTATTTTGATCAGTGGCTCTGAAGAAAATATCCCCATCAAGTCTGGGACCTGGGGACAACCCCTTCCTCCCACTCCCCCGCCTATGATTACTTCCCCCCTTGTACATATATACCCTGGTACACCAAAGAACAATGAAAACTGATATATCTTTTGTTTACACCGGAGGCTTAATACTTTCAGCTTGATGGACTCCCTTGTGATTGCTTCAGCTAAAATGTGACTGCTAATTGTAATAACTGCATCTACCCAATTAACACAGGTTGTCACAGATATCAGATGTCTTCTACAAAGAATTGCATTGATTCAGAAAAACAAGTCAAGGGAGTCCTAAAATTCAAGAAGAAAAGAAAAGCACTCTCTAAAGAGCTAAGCAGTGTCAGGCACTGAGTGAAATACATAGGGCTGGTCAGCACAGGGGTGATTTCATCTTCATAGCACCACACTGAGGGCAGAGTCATTACTCTTTAGGTTAGCACACAAATAAAAGCAGGAGGAGGAAAAAATAACCGACAGCTGGAAGTTCTGCAGCGCACAGTGCTCAGAGTACTCTGCCCTTACCTGACAAGCTGCGACAGTAAGGTCATTTACTTTAAAGTTAAAACCATAAGCTTTTCACTCAGACTAAAATTTCTGTATGATTCTAGGCAAGACATAGCAGACATTTCTGTTCTTGGTCACTTGATTTGTCACTCAAACATTAATCACAAAGTTTAATTACAGAGATAAACAAATATGCTGGGAGTATATTTTAAATCATCTGTATGGTACAATAAAAAAAATCATATCTGCATTTTCACCTCTAATACATAAGCTTCATGAATTTCTTAGAATACTCCAAAAATGATGGGATGTTTCTAACAATAGCAAGAATATGCCAGAAAGTAATAATTACAGATACCTAATTCTGATAATTTTTTTATTCAGTCACTCCGTAACTTAAAGATCTGGATGAGATCAGCTGTCTGTGCCTGGCTGGAACTGAGGTCAGCTGAACACAGGAAAACCCGGACAGCAACACCAGAGGTGGGGTTGGCAACAGGATGAACACTCACATTTTGTCTCACAGCGATTTACGGAGCAAATTAATAAACAAGGATAACATCTTGTCATCATTCTCCCCTTTAAGTTCATTCATCACTGCTAGCACTGAATAATGAAGGAACCCTAAAGGCAAATGGGAATCATCTTCATCCTTAGCAGGTTGCTAGAGCTCAACCATTTTTCCATATGCAGCAAGGAAACTTGCTGCACTCTGGCAAGTGTGGAAACTCATGCACTCCGATGGTGACGCATGAAGATGTACAGATTCCTCTTTCCTCATCCTCAGCTATCCTAGTTTTGTATTGCCTGCCGGATGAAAAATCATAGTAACTGCAAAATAAAAGATAAAGCATACTGCCAAACAGTTTTGTTATGTCATATCAGTGCCCACATTTTCTTGTGTCTTCAGTTTTGGAGAAAGCTAAGACATGGTTCCTCAGCTGTTTGGTCACTGCCGTGAGCCCCAAGGATTAAAGGAAACACTTTCTTTAATATCAATGAGTGGGATGACAGCTAAAGGTCAAGTGGTATCAGCTTTTTATAAACAAGGCCACAATCCAGTCCCAAAGGTGAATAATACAGGAGGGAAAAGAGAGAAAATAGGGGTATTGTTTACAAGTTTCATGATTCACTGAATTCCTGAACTCCTAATGCCCTCAACCTGTATTAATTCAGGCTGCAAATCTGTCAGGTTCCATAAGATATGTACATACGGCTCCTGTCAGTACTTGCATGGAACACCTCTAAAGGAGAAAGAGCCAAGTGGGTGATTCCAGGTTTGCCCAGATCCTGGACTAGAGCTGCCAGCTGTGGGCTATGCATTAGCAATATAACACAAACATCAGGGACACCTCCAGGGCAGCAGGTGCTGTCTCCTTCAAAGGCAAAGTACTAAAATCAGTAGCCTAATTTTTTTATTTTTTTTTTTTGTGCAAGAGAAGCTATGCCCTTCATCTGCCCTCAAATTAACTTTTAAATTACTCACATTAGTCTTATGTATGTATTTATGATAGTACAAACAGTGAGGAAAAAACCCAGCCTTTTCATGTTTGTAGACAACCTTTTCTACCAGACCTCTGGCCTCCGGCTGGAGTCCTGTGGTGGTACCGGGGCACAAATAAATGACAATTTGAAAAGTGCTACTTAGCATATCTGTAGCATGGCCAAGTGCTGTATGGAGTTCATATCTCCATTTTATCATTTCCATCTCCCAAACTCTTAATCTGTTGTTATCAGTAACAAAAGCATTCCGGCTTCTCTGGTGGGAGAAGCAGGAAAGAGGAATGCATAATGGACAAACACAAGGTACATCTAGTTTCTACAAAAGAAAATACAGAATAGGTTATACAAAAAGAGGATGGAATTCATTTAGCAGGAAGATTCCACATTTTTTGGCTTGCAAACTCTGTTTCAATATTGCATACCAAATACAGCCGACGAGCACAGCTGAGAAACACAGAACAGGCAGCAGTCCATTAACACCCAGTCACTTGACCCTTTTCCCTACTAGAGTAGATTTAATGGCCAAACTATAACTAGTAGGAATGAACTTCTTGGCTTCTGGCTATCTGCTTTTCTGTTGCTGAAAGTTTCAGCTCAAATCCATCAATCATTCAGAAAAAAAAAAGTACCACCAGCTGTATTAAATCTAACATTTTCTAAGGTTTGAATGCTTGACTTTCTGCCTTCAGTGTTCCTCTTCATGCAGATTTTTATTCTGTGCCATTACACACTGTCATAGTGCTAAATTTTGATTGACTGGAATTATCTTAATGCTAGGTGCCAATGTCAACGTACAGAGGAACTCTGAAAGGTAACCCTAAAAACCTAGGAAAGGCTGTCTGGATTTGTACCAGTGCAAGAAAAACAACCCTATGAAGTAATGCAAGTTGTCAGTTAAGCTTCTTCCCCTTCTCCCTCAGAACTATTTTATTCCTTCAGCATAAGTGAAAAATAAGTTTTGGTATTTCAACTTTTATTGAACAGAGGTAATTACTGCACACAGTTACAACACAAAATTATTAAATGTGTTTTCTGGTCTATCATTTCAAAGATGGCCTCTAAGCTCTGCAAAAATGTTGAATTACAGCTATTAAGGTGGTGTGACCTAATTCTACAAAATTTCCTCGATTTCTAGGAAATTGAGGTTCATTGTCTTTACTGGATGCCAGGCAAAACAGCAGGACATCACAAATCTTACTAGATAATTTTCTATTCTTTCTTTTTTTTTCTTTTGTGGTTTCATGTAACACAAACCAGTATGTTTTCTTGTTAAATACAGGCCTCTATTTGAGCCAAAATACTGTTTTGCCACGTACTACTTAAACCTATGGCTACATTATAAAAATACTTGATTTTTGTATGCAGTAAATCTGTCAAGTTAAATGGGAAATCTTTAATATATATATATATATATAGAATGTTTATAGTCATGCAAGTTCCTCATTGCAACTCTTGTAGTCCTTCAAGTTCTTTTAGATATATCCACATTTGATCCCTTTTACTTCTTTATGATTTCTCTTCATAATTCCACAAATAGTAAGTAAATTTAATCCAAAATGTAATCAAGTAGAGCCCAACTAAGTTCTTAGTTTGGTTTTGGGATTTGTTGGGTTTTTTTCACAGAGAATGTATAACTTAGTGACTTCTGATCACACAACACCTCTGTGGAAACTCCCGTTGCTGCCTAGTTGAGAAAGTTTCAGTAAAAAAAAATCCAAAGACATTCTTAGCAGCTTCTAACGAAGGAAGGAGAAGCCAGCGTCACGTAACCAGCCAGTTCTCTCTGCATCCGCAGCTCTGTTACTGAGAGCGCACGCGGCTGAGGGACAGATGGATTTTCAAAAGTGCCTAAGGGAGTCAGGAACCGAAATATCAGTGATTTTGATGGGACTAATATGCACTATACTTAGGCCTTGAAGTCTACCAATCTTTACATTTGCTACTTAATTGGTACAGTATGTCTATCTCTACAATGCCAGTAATTTTTAAAGGAACTGCATAAATAGTAATAACAATAAAATTTTTATTCAAAAAAGATGTTTGACTTTTTTAAAAAAAAGCCTTATATTTTACTAAAATTACTCATTTGAAGAAGATTTTGTTTAACAGCAACACAGAGAATTTCTTTCTGCTAATAAGAGCAACCTCAGTAGAGTTTATTCTCTTAAGACTAAGACTTTTGCTGGCAAGCAAAACTAATGTGGTTTTTTTTTGTAATCTGATCCACTTACCTCAGAATTAATTTAATTTTGGATGCAAATCATGGAAAATTTGGGACTAAGTTTCATTTTGATAGGATTGCTCTGGGTAAAGATCTTCCACCTGTGTTTTTATTTCTTTATCATGACAAAAAAGATTACTTAATATTTACATTGCAGGAACAACACAGGCCTCTCTTAAGAATCAGGTTCATTTTTAGATGATATGTGCAAATACACATAAATTTGAATTCCACATCTCCTATTCCCTGCCAGTATCTACCATTTGGCTTACCTACTATCTGGGCCTGATAACCAACACATTAGGCATGTGCTAAATAGCTCTACAACTTACAAAATGCTCTTTTGTATTTATTCAGACAGACAAGGTGTAAAGTTGCTCAGTCATCTTTTAAAAAGTTTCAAGAGAAAAAACATCCAGATTTAAGGTATATCAAGCCTATGGGGTAAGTTAGTCCCTGGGAAAAATTACGTTGTAATTGAGTCCATAATTAACTTCTGTACTTACAAAAAATTACTCATATACTTGGTAAAAAAAAATCAAATCAAATACAAAATTTAGGAAAACCACATATTTCAGGCTGCTTAAAGAGCTTTAATTTGCTCTTTAATTTGCCCCTGTACCTAGCACCATGATACAGTCCTTGACTGGTCACTCATTATTATTTTTTCCAGAGGGCTCCAGCATATTGTATGCACAGGAAGCATACAATATTCATTTAATAAAACACTGTCCTAATTTGCTCTCATACTTCAATATATGGACCCCATTTTATATTTAATGTGTATTTCAACTCTTTCTATAAAGACTGCATTTTCTCATTGGATTTTCTATAGTGTTCATTACTACAGCAGATGATTGCGTCATAAATCTACCTGTCTTTGCAATCCCTCTGTGAGGTGAGTATCTGGCATCATCTCCATTCTACAGATTGGGTGTTAAGGCTGAACGACATTAAGGTTAAAAGCACACATACATTTTTTGCGGTCAATCTGAGATGCTTACAGGCATTGTTTGGTTTGGTTTGGTTTTGGTTTGTTTTTTTTTTTTTTGATCTGGAGCACAGCATTAGATACATTTCTCTTGCCTTTGCTATGAGATCCTTCATCAAACTGCAATTCCTATCTTAATTTCTAACACAATTTCTAACTTCTACAAGAAAAATTGCGGACAATATTCTACTTGCACCACATCGTTCTGATTCAGCATGACTTACTCTTCAGTGGCTCCCCAATCTCCTTTAAAAAGAGTGCCCTGCACTTCAAAATTTGAATCTCTGTGCTGAATCTCTCATCTCCTTCACTTTTTATTCCCACGATTTCCACTCAGTAGACTTCTGTTCCCATTCTACTTCTTTACCTTTTCTAAGACAGTTGTTGCTCTACCTACTGCCTTCTTCCCACTGTGTCTCCCTGCACTTCTTCTCCTTGTCAGATGCTGTTTCAGATGCTGTGGTCCAGACCAGGAGCTTTTTTGCTGTCACCAGAGTTGGGCCCAGACATGCTGAAGGTCCTGGTTAACATTTTGCCCCTGACAATAATCACCTGATTATTGAGCTCCTCACCTCTGGAGCTCATTTGATTTTTAGGTATTGATCATCCTGGCTAGCGAAAACACGCAGGTAGGACTCCTCAAAATAATTCCAAAACCCAAAAGGTATGACTTTGGAACTGGCTAGATTCTGCCAAAACTAATTGCAAAAATTAATCTTGAATAAAATGTCCTTAAACACTATAATGAGCCTTTCATTTCTTCTCGTGATTTACACACACCAGAGATTAAAATATAGTATCCAGTTGTATTTTTCATAAGCTGTCTATAATATACAGTTTTCCCCCAAACCCCCTGATACATATATAGAGAAATGCTGTGTAAATGTCTTCTTGTTTGAAGTTCTGAGTAAACAGTTGTATATCAATTATGACAGTAATTTTATTTTAGATTAAAAAAAATCCAATAATTATATTTATTTATTAGCAGATTCCATATAATCTCAGTGCATATAGATGGCATAGAGGTTACAGAAAAAGATTATAGAGTGAATGCTGCTTATTAAATTATCATATGTTACTCTTAGAGAAGCCACAAGAAGATATCAAAAGTCAATGTTATTTCCCTCATGTATTTCCCTCAACATAAAAGAAAACAGTCAACATATGGTACACAGACTATTATTCGTGGATACACATCCAGTGCCTCAAGCAATGAAAACCATAAGTGCTCCTAATTCTGCCATTATCGTAATTATTATTACAATATCTTCCTTTTATGGTTATCATTTTGTCACAGAACCAAACCTACTACCTTCCTGCCCCACAGCTCGACTGCCTATGTTTGATTCAAGAGTCCTCTGACTTCATTTTCTTCACTCTCTCTATAATTCCAGCTCTGAAGGTTTGCACCGTGTCCGATTCCTCTGTCTCTAATACTGACTTCTCTGTCTCTGTGGTGTTCTGTAGCGCACCCTGCATCGTAGCTGACAGCGTGTTATCCTAACAACATCACAGCTTAGCACCACAATGGCTGTGGCAATGCCTGATTTCCCACACCCTCATCTAACATTTTTGCAGGACCTGGAAGATTTCCTTTATTTACTTTATTTTGTATTTTTTGTACTTCATTCTTACAGACGACACCAAACTGGGAGGAGTTTGGTGATACGCCAGAGGGTCGTGTGCCATCCAGAGGGACCTTGACAAACTGAAGCAATGGGCTCACAGAAATATCATGAAGTTATACAGGAAAAAGTGTGAAGTCTTGCACCTGGGGAATAACAACCCCAGGCACCGGCACATGCTGGGTGCCAACCAGCTGGGAAGCTACTTGGCAGGAAAGCTCCTCTTAGGTCCTGGTGAATGCCAAGTTGAACATGAGCCAGTGATGTACCCTTGAGGCCAAGAAGGCTAATGGTATCCTGGGCTACATTAGCCAAAATATTGCCAGCAGGTTGAGGAAAGTATCCTTCCTCTCTATTCCACACCTGGAGTACTGTGTCCAGTACTGGTCTCCCCAGTACAGGACAGAGATGGAATTACTGGAGACAGTCCAATGAAAAGTCACTAAGATGATGAAGGGACTGCAGCATGTCTCCTACAAAGAGAAGCTGAAACACCTAGGACTGTTAGCTTAGGAAAAGGGAAAGTTGAGGGTGATCTCATTAATGTGTATAAAAACCTGAATGGAGGGTGCTAAGAGAACACAGCCAGGCTCTTGTCTGGGGTGCCCAGTACCAGGACCACAGGCAGTGGGCACAAACTGAAATGCAGAAGGTCTATCTGAGAACCAGGAAACATTTCTTTACTACAAGGGTGACTAAGCACTGGCACAGGTTGCCCAGGGAAGCTGCAAAGCCTCCATCCTTGGAGATATTCAAAAGCCATCCAGACATGGTCCTGGGCAACTGTCTCTAGGTGGCCCTGCTTGAGCAGGGAGTTTGCCCAAGATGAATTCTGAGGTTCCTTCCAACTTCAACTATTCTGTGATTCTCCAGTTCTGTGATACTCCCTACTCTTTTTTTTTTTTTTTTTTTAATCCCTGACATACCATTAGAGTTCTGTAGCTCTATATTCATTAACATTTGTATGAATTTCTCAATTTAACACAAAATGAGCCAGTATTGATTCAATTACCAACAAGTTGCTATTAATGGGAAAAGTGTTCATTAAAGCATGGTTCAATTGGTCACTGAACAATGCATACCATATAAAATATAATGCTGCCTGTTGTGATAAGAGACACAAATGGTTGAAGCTTTATAAACAAAGTGTTCTAAGAGCACAGAGAGGGTCTCACACAAAACGATTATGAGCTTTACGCAGTAGGTTCATTGTTAGAGTGTTTATGGGGAATATCAGAGAGGCAGGTTTAATTCTCTTTTCTGCCTGAAGGGATTTAAACCCACATCAATTACCTCACAGCAGACTGCCCCTGTTACCAGGCTGCAAAATACTCTGTGGCAGGACTTCCTCTGTCCTTAGTCCCTCTGCTAAAATTGTTCCATCAGGGGTGAATCAATAACTATTTATTAGAGAAGAAGCTCGAACCAGTTCTCACTGTGTCATCCCAAACGGGCTATAGGTTTGTATTCTCAACCAACAGGCCAATGAATATTTAATTATCTCACGGAAAGTGCAATAGTTTCCTCTGAAATATAGAGCCTCATTCTATAATGCTCTTTAAGCCTCGTCCTTAACACATTTTTCTCATGAAAGATGGATCATGAGCATTGGAGTCACTAGATGAGTGATTTCAACTCATGTCTCTCACACTCTATAGGCAAATGCAGAAATAGTACTCCAAAGAGAAGAAATTCTGGGGGAAAAATAAAGTTGCAGAGAAAGTATGTAAATACTGTATTGTAATACAACTCAATATGATGGAGACAAAGTTGCATGGACAGCCAAAATCCTGGCTTTTCCTATTAGGACTTGGCTTTGCAGTTTTAGCTTTCAAAATAATGGCAGTATTGTAAAAGTTAAGAGATTCTGGTCATTCTCATCCTACCGTCTTGTAAACCACTCACCATTGCTTATAATCAGCATCACAGTTGCAGTAGTACTTGGGATCAGTACAGTTGCGTTCGATGCCGCAGGCACATTTTTGAATGCCAGGTCCTGATCCGCCCCAATAGTAGTGCTTCTCATTGGCTTTTCCAACCCACCAGGTATATGGATTCCCTTCTGCAAGGAATAAAAATGTAAGGTTATCATACATCCAAGAGGTAGAACTCTAATTACTGTGTTATGATGCATTGCTTGGGTTCAGATGTTTAATATGCAGATGTTAACAACACACAACTGGACAGCCATCCCACATTTCTGGCAAACAAATGAATTAATTATTATTGAGAAATTCAAAGGACCTTGCCAGATAAACAAAGCACATTTTCTTTTCTGTATTCATGCAATTTATAGTCATTGAAATTAATTAAATATTTTTATCTTGTATGCTCTTTGTTTAGCTTTTTAATTGTTCTCAGTTTGTATAATGAAAATACGTGAGCAGATTCCATAATTATTTTCAATTAATTTCAAATTCATATAGTAAGCTATCAGATGGATTATTCAATATTTGACCACAAATGTTGCACAGAAAGATGCATTCATTTTCTCTCTCTCTTTTTTTTTTTTTTTTTAATAACAGCTTTTAATTGGAAATTAATCTGTCTTCTCTGGAAAACAAACATGTTCATCATGCTCTCTCCAACTGGTCCAAAGCAAACCATAAAGAGATATTATCAAACTCCAAAAGCATCTTAACCATTTTTAAAAACTATATAATTTTTTTTTATTCAATACTTGAACAAAGGTGATCTGAACTTTGATATAATCAAATTTCTTGGTATTGGGTCTGTAACTTGATATTTTCATATACTCTTCTAATTTTATTTCTATTGCTCTTGGACTAACTAAGCCTCTAATATGTACATATATAAATATCCCTCCCACACATATATAAATATCCCTCCCACACTAATTTCTAATTTGAAAAATGCCCTTACTGAAAAGTTTCCTTTTATTCTGCCAGTTCAGTAAGACAGTTAAATATGAGCTTAACTTTAAACCCATGTGAATAACTCAATCAATCTCAATGTGATTTTCCACATTTAGAAAACATGATTGAACTCAGCCTATAAACATGTTTCTTTAAAATGTCTTTTTCCCTCATCTAATCTGACACTGGTATTTTCTCATTAAATCAAATGAAGCTATTTGCACGGAATTCACTTATTAATAAATTTTAAAAGTAAAATCCTACATAATGGATATTCTACTTTTCATAATTTCCTGTTTGTGCATCTCACTAATCTCCAAAAAAAATACATCCGTAACTCTAAAAATAGCCGTTTCACAATTAGATTTGATCATCTAGACCTAAAATCTACTTATCCCAGACATATGCTGAAATTAATTCACATGGAACTCTAAAGAAATTTAAATTCCAGAGATGAAGAAAACCATCGAGTATCTGCACACATGTTAAAAACCACCAAACCCCAAAAAGCCATGGCTCTCTGAAAACACTTGCGTTGCTCAATGCTTTTGAGTTGTTAAACATTATATAAAACAACACTATTGAGAACACAGTAATGTGAAAAATTCGTGGCAGCTGCAGGTTTTTATTAGATGTTCCTAAGCTGCACAATATGATGACCATTCAGCTCTAGTGCTAAGCAAAGGGTATGGTGATAGCGTGACTTGATTCTAGACTCTAAGTTGGTCATCTTAGCTTCTGTGACTCAATTATGGTGGAACTAAACGCTGTGAGTTAGAAGCGTGTGCCTTGTGAATGCCGTAGCAGCATTTCCAACCTGCAACACAACTATCAGATATGAGAGTACGTGGTCCCGGCTTCCAAAAGTTTCTTTAATAAGCACGTTAAGGGTAAACATTATCTTTCCACAGTGAATGATGGAATCACTTCTATTGATACAGGATCCAACTGCAGCATTAATGATATTTGAAGCTCCTATTGTATTTTTTTTTCTCTCATGTTTGAAGTTAGTTTTTATACTGCAGTGGAAATGCTGTAGTTTTGACTGTTAGTAAAAACTTTTTGTTCCTCTCAAGGATTGCACGATTCAGTCAGCAAGCACGTCTCCAGGAAGCAAAACTGCTAATTAAAGCACCAGAAGAAAATAAATTACATAGAATTGTCAAAAAGCAAATTAAAAATTCAGAATCAGGTAGAAATGATTAAGGCAGATGAAAGCGACAGCAGCGTTACAGACTACAGTGATGGGTGTCATAGACCACTACGACAGACACAAACAGGGCATATGTTTTAACTCTTTTAAATGAAAAATGGCATACAGTTTTAAACCCAGAATGTATTATAGTGTAGACAGAGACATTTTTCACATCTATTGCTTTCAGTGTGCATATACACTAGCTTAGGCATCTGGCCCCACTTGGAAGCATGCTGCTTCATTCTGAAGAAAAGACCTACTGCAGGCTTAGGAACACAAATGAATTTAGGAAGATACTAACATACACGATTAAATTTGCAGAAAGGTCAAGGAGGGAACATATGTTTTTAGGGGGTTTGCATTCAGCACATATTCTGCTAACCATCCCCATGTTTCCAGCACTGCCCCCCTGGACACCACCAACTGTCTGCAATTGCCCAGCATATCGTGCTGAGGCTCACACTAGAGGGGCTCTTGGACAGCCCTCATTAGCTGGCTACCATGCGGTGGGGCAGACAGAATCGCAGAACCACATGGGGTTGGAAGGGGCCTCTGGAGATCATCTAGTCCAACCCCCTGCCAAAGCAGGTCCACCCAGAGCAGGTTGCACAGGAACGTGTCCAGGCATTAAAAGTATATAAAATCAGTTTAAGGACAAAAAAAACAGTAGAGGGGAAGGGTTATATATAAAAGTTTTCAATTATATTACAATGACAAGAAATACCAGAAGATATTGGTTTTGAAGTTATCTTTTCTTACCATAGGAACAAATTTTGAGTCATGGTATACCTTTTTTTTTGTTGTCACTGATTGACCGCTTTTTTTGCCTAGGCTTTCATGGACAAATAGCATCATGAGACAAAGAAGCAGTAGAGATATCCTGCCTGCCTTGGGATTTTGGTTAGAATCAAGTCTTGACGCAGAATTGCTCTTGAGCACAAAACTTCTCTCCTTAAAGGGTTATGTGTGGTAAGTTACAGCAGACTGCCTTTCCATTCCCCTTCTTGAAGAGAAGCCACTTGCAAGGTGCTGTGTGTCTATTACTCAGTCACTTAGCAGAAATGTAATGATGGTATCAGAGTAAGATGTGGATACCAAGAAAAGAGGCAAAGATATCCAGCTTCATTAACTTTACAGATAATAGTTATGATGTGAGAACAGTCTTCTAAGGGCAAAATGGCTGGTCTTATTTTAATGGGGCATGGGGAGATAGGAGGCTTTAACATTTACTTGCAATATAGTTAACAGTGGTTGCAATGGCTTTGCAGTACTGGACTTTGACTAAAATTAATGCAAAATAGAAGTTCTCATTTAAATCCATTTAAAATGTTAGGCCAGACTTGCAGTTATTAAATCCAGGTATGTAAAGAATCTGGTCATCAGTGTTTTTTATCGCAGAATATTCAGAAAAATGTAAAGGACTAAGGAAACTTTTTTGTATTCTCACGTATCTTACAGTGTCATAAAAAAGCGATTCCTTTTTCATCTCATAAAAGTATCATTGTGTGAAACACTTCATTTAATATAAAAACATACCAAACAAAAGTTAATGTAGTATGAACAGAACTCTTAACAGTCAATAATATATTTATTTCTAATGTAGCCAACCAATCTCAAGACATATATCTTTTGAAAGCACACTTTATATTCTCTATTCTGTGCATTTAATAAAACCAACTGGTTTTATTATTTTTAAATGCAACTGATTAATAAAAATGGCATTACTTTCAACATTTTAGGGCTGTTGTTTCAAAGCTGTTCAGTACCAGCGACTGAAGGGGCAATATGGAGAGAACTCAGATTAAGAAACTCAGTAAAGCGGACAGATGCTCCGTGGCCCTCTGCATTCAGGAGGCTCCACTCACAGGACAGCCCGCAGAGGGGCAATGACTGTATTTCTTATTTGTAAACTGCAGCAGTGTGCTCAGGTGGCCAAGAAGGTCAACAGCATCCTGGCCTGTGTCAGGAACAGGGTGGGGAGTAGGACTCGGGAGGGTTCAGATTGGAGATTGGAGATTAGGAAAAATGTTTCCATGGAAAGGGTTCTTAAGTCTTGGAATGGGCTGCCCAGGGAAGTGGAAGAGACACCATCCCTGGAGGTATTTAAAAGATGGGTTGACATAGTGCTTAGAGACATGGTTTAGTGATGGGTTGTTGGGGTTTTTTGTGGGTTTTTTTGTTTTTTTTTCTTCAGATTTTAGGTTGATTATTGGACTAGATGATCTTAAAGGTCCCTTCCAAACTAGACAATTCCATGATTCTACGATTCTAACCTACCTGGAGAAGCTAAATGCTTCTCTTTCATTCACCATCTCCTCCCCGTAGCAAATATTCCTCCAGCCTCTTCATTATTCCGCCATTAAAAGACAGCACTTTTTGCAACAAGGCTCCGCACAGCCTGGCTGGCTTTGATGGCCACTGAAGGCAAACTGGGAGTGTGTTGCTTCTGCTGAAAGGGAAGAGGCTGCTCTCCTCGCCAGCAATTACCCCTACGCACCTTTTCCAACTTCTGGAAACAAAGGAGCAAGAGTGGTGACTATCCAAAGCTCTTCCTTTGGTTCTCTGCCCCAGCTCTTTCCCATTCCTAGCACTGTATCTTGGGAAGAATCACAACGTAAATTAATATTGGCAGCACCACTAAGAGCATGGCCCTCCTCGCCTGGGGTTCTATGCCTGACAGGGATAATGGGAGGCAATATTTAGAGAAAAGATCCAAGTTTGGAATTTACTTGTGGTTGATTATTTTTGCATTCCCTCAACGTTAAATCACTGCATTAAGGATGCTAGAGGGTATATGTCTGCCTGTTCCTGTTAGTGTCTGTTTAGAGAGGCACTGCCCATGAATTTGCCTAATTCATTTCCGGACCTGTATATTCTATCTGCATCTGCAGCGCCTCGTGGCGAAGCAAAGCAAGCTAGAACTTGCTCTGGATAAGGATTATTCTGCTTCTGCCTGTCAGAAAATTTTCCTGATCTCTATCTGGTCCTTAAAAATGAAAGGGAATGATTTATAAAGAAAGGCTAGGAGAACTGTCAAACTGAAGCCAATGGCTCAGAACCTCTGAAAAGCAAGACCGGCGAAAACTGCTCATTGGGAACATTGCCTAACTTTAATGACTACATGTAGCTGATCCCCTACAAGCAATTAGCTGTTAATTTACTGGACTGGATAGCTTCGAATTAAACTTCTGGGTTTTTTTTTAAGGAATCATTCCAGTTATCCATTAATATTACAGATTCCCTATTAAATAATAGGGAATATCAACAACAACCACACTATGTGTACAATTGTTACTATTTTTAGAAAAGATTCTTTTGTTAACTTCTTCCCTTCTTTGTTAATGAAACAACCACTCAGTTCCTGTTATTGGCAGAATAGGCCCAAAGATATCTTTCAAAAATGTACTACAATTTTGGAAGCCTACTTTAATCATAGGTAGAAATGAAAGATATTTCCCAGGGTTAATATACGATGATGAAATTAAACAAAAACTTCAAAAAAGTTAGTCTGCACCTGTGGAAAGGCAGGTATAATTCTTCTGGTTTGGAATGTAATATATTCTTTACACGTGCATTTTGTATTAAGCTACACTATAACATACAGTACCTTTAGTCTCACACAAGGGTAACTTGATTTTAGGTCATGGTTCATTAGAGCCTGTGCAGGAATCCTATCTGATATTGCATTGAAGAAACAGGCACTGAAAGAATAATTTTGTCCCTGTTTGAAAAGATCAGCATGCTAATATGGCTGTGCGCTTCACGGCTCTCACCTTGCTTCTTATTGCCGTCTTTTTTCCTCACACCATCAGCAGTACCTATTCCACTCAGGTAAAATCATTTTTATGAACATTGTGCGCCATCTGTCTCAGTTTCTGAAGACTTAGTATTTGGTAAAAATAAGCAAGCGCGGTTTGATGTCACTCTTGCATTCAGTACATCCACATGTTCCAATTTAGGATTCTTAAAGGCAAGGGTGTCAAAGCTGGGTAGGTTTTGCTGACCTGGCTTATTTTGTGCTGACTTTATTTTGCTCATCTTTATTACTATGTATGTGCTTAGGACCGATCTGAAGCTGATTAGACACTTTGCAGTTTGCTGCCCCTGCCTCGTGTCTTGGAAGCTCCCGCCCGGACTGAACGTGCAGCTGCGGAGGAGTTTCATGGCAACAGCAGAAACTCCTCACTGAAGATGCTCAACTGCAGAGCAGAACCTGCTCCTGCTGGCGCCCCAGGCAGACTGTGAGCGAGCTGTGTCAGTTTAGGTGACCCCCAGAAGGGCGAATTATTTGAAACTGAGAACAGAGAGTTGAGAGAAGAGTTTGGCTGAGCTGGTCACATTTCCAGATTTCAGTGAAAGTACCTGTGTAGAAAGTCACTTCTTAACCGAACTCTCTAGGATAAAATGACAATCTATATGCAATATCTATATGTGATAGTATTGAGATTGCTTTTCTTTTAATTAATATTTTTTTCAGTTTTCCATTTTTTCAGTAATACTTTGTTGCAGTGTGCAATATACACACATGAATTTAGTATGACATTTTTAAGTGAAGTAACTTCTTACATTGTTATTGTCGTTTTGTTAATGATAAATAATTTTTCTTTGCAGCCAACTGCGGGTACAAGGAGTGCTCAGTATTTATAGACAGAGATTACATGAGCAGTCATCATTTTGCTAATGACTAAAAGTTCGGTTGGTCACATCCTCATGGCAACACAAATGGGGCATTTGAGCACTTGGGAAATTGGTGCAGAAAGCAGAGATTCAAAACCAAACCAACAAAAGGAAAACAATGAAAAAGAACCCTTGGCCACTTCAGAAAATGAGGACTACCAAATTAATAGCACCCTGTGAGTTTAATGGAATTATGACCTGAAACTTTTAGTTTGTTATTCATGATAACTTTCATTCTGTATGTACTTATGCCTATCTTAGTTCTTTTTTCACAGTGCTAGTATCCAATAAATTCTGTTTTTTTTTTTTCTTTTTTTCTTTTACTATGACTAGCCTGGAGCATTCGTTTTCTTTATAAGCTCACTGAGGCAGTTGGTCTATCTGACAGTACTATTTATTTGCAAAAGCTGTGTAAACTGTGTGAAAATTTAAGATTTAAAGTCTGCTCAGAAACAGAACCCTGAAATACATAATCCCTCAGCCTGCTTGTTAGAATAAACATTCATATGATTTGGAGTCTAAATTTATGGCTAAGGCATTTTAATGCAACAACACTTAGATATTTTTTTTCCTTTATAAGATATTCAGAATTATGTCATACTTCAGAAGTAGTCTATAAATGAAAAATGTTAAGGTGCATAAGTCCATGGGACCTGATGAAATCCATGGGTCCCAAGGGAGCTGGCGGATGAATTTGTTAAGCTGCTTTCCATCATATTTGAGAAATCGTGGCAGTCCGGCAAAGTTCCTGTAGACTGGAAAAAGGGGAACATAACCCTGATATTCAAAAAAGGAAAAAAAAGAAGACGCAGGGAACTATAGGCCAGTCAGTCTCACCTCTGTGCCTGGCAAGATTATGGAGCAGATCCTCCTGGCATCTCTGCTAAGGCACATGTAAAATAAGGAGGTGATTGGAGACAGCCAACATGGCTTCACCAAGGGCAAGTCGTGCCTGACAAATTTGGTGGCCTTTTATGATACTGCCACGTGCTTGGTGGACAAGGGCAGAGCAACAGGTGTTGTCTACCTGGATTTATGCAAAGCGTTCGACACTGTCCCGCATGACATCCTGGTCTCAAAATTAGAAACTAATGGATTCGATGGATGGACCACTCGGTGGATAAGAAGCTGGCTGGATGGCCACACCCAAAGGGTTGTGGTCAATGGCTCAATGTCCAATTGGTGGCCAGTGACGAGTGGTGTTCCTGTTCTTCAGGGGTCCGTACTGGGACCAGTGCTGTTCAACATTTTTTTTGGAGACATGGACAAAGGAATAGAGTGCACCCTCAGCAAGTTTGCCGATGACACCATACTCGGTGGTGTGGTCGACACACTGGAGGGAAGGGATGCCATCCAGAGAGACCTGGACAGGCTTGAGAGGTGGGCTCGTGCAAATCGCATGAAGTTCAACCAAGTGAACTGCAGGGTCCTGCACCTGGGACGTGGCAATCCCAGGCACAAATACAGGATGGGCGGAGAATGACTGGAGAGCAGCCCTGAGGAGAAGGACTTGGGAGTGCTTGTGGATGAGAAGCTCAACATGAGCCAGCAATGCGTACTGGCAGCCCAGAAAGCCAACCGCATCCTGGGCTGCATCAAGAGAAGTGCGGCCAGCAGGTCACGAGAGGTGATTCTGCCCCTCTACTCTGCGCTCGTGAGACCCCAGCTGGAGTGCTGTGTCCAGCTTTGGAGTCCTCAACACAGGAAGGACATGGATCTGCTGGAACGGGTCCAGCAGAGGGCCATGAAGATGATCAGAGGGATAGAGTACCTCTCCTATGAGGACAGGCTGAGAGAGCTAGGGTTGTTCAGCCTGGAGAAGAGAAGGCTCCGGGGAGACCTTATAGCGGCCTTTCAATATCTGAAGGGAGCTACAGGAGAGCTGGGGAGGGACTCTTGATCAGGGAGTGTAGTGATAGGACAAGGGGTAATGGTTTTAAACTGGAAGAGGGGAGATTTAGATTAGATACCAGAGAGAAATTCTTTCCTGTGAGGGTGGTGACACACTGGAACAGGTTGCCCAGGGAGGTCGTGGATGCCCCATCCCTGGAGGGGTTCAAGGCCAGGCTGGATGGGGCTTTGAGCAACCTGGTCTGGTGGGAGGTGTCCCTGCCCAGGGTAGGGGGGTTGGAACTAGATGAGCTTTAAGGTCCCTTCCAACCCAAACCATTCTATGATTCTATGATTCTATGATTCTATGATTTTAATAGAAAATGAAGATAAATATTGGAAAATACTTGTGAAAAACATTCACAATACTGATGATTTTACCTTGGAATATTCAAAAGAACATTTGCAATTAATTTTGTCACGAATCTCAGTAAAGTTAATATAACATACTCTATTCACTGTTTTCTTAAGAACACCTAGGAATTAATTGCTGCGCTTTTCCTCCACAGCCTTAAAATAGTGCATTTTGCAGTGGAGGCAAAGATAACTATCTCCATAACCCAAACTAGAAGAACTTCCATGACCTTCAGTATCAGGAACTAGAATCAGATGTTTATATGCCCAGCCAGGAGCCCTGGCTCCCCCATGTATCCTGGAAAGGAAGACTCCTGCGAACAGTCCTCACCATACTTCTTAGGCTTCAATTGTGTTTCAGTACATAAAGGCTCGCCTAACTGAGAGGAGCCTAAATTTTCTCACCTATGTTCAGCAGAGACAGAGAAGAAGGAAATGTATTCAAGTGCTTGAGAAACAAAATCACTGCCTGCTTAATGGTGCTCATGCCTCATGCTGACAGCCACTGCAGTGGTCTTCAGTGCGCAAAAGTGTTCTCATGTACCCATATATTTGCCTGCTTATTTTCACAGATTCACACAGATTCACAGATTCGACAGAGTTGGAAGGTACCTCTAGAGATCACCTGGTCCAACTCCCCTGCTGAAGCAGGATTGCCTAGAGCACATTACTCAGGACTGCATCCAGGCAGGTCTTAAAAATCTCCAGAGAAGGAGACTCCACAACCTCCTTGGGCAGTCTGTTCCAGCGCTCTGTCACCCTCACCGTTCCAGAGAACATATTTCATATATGCATAGAAGAATTTCAAAATATAGAGCCGCAAACACGGAATCTTATCCTAGTTACTAGACATTTGGTTAAAGCATCTTTTCAGTAAGGCAACAGAAGTACTCCTGGTTATTCATCAGCCGTCTGTATTTTTGTTCTAATATCACAACTGCTTCTTAAAATTTCATTGCCTGGATCAACAAAAACGTAGGCAAAAATAACTTTTCTTTCAGAATTAGCAACCTATAAAAAAGATCAGGAGGGAGAACTGTTCATATTGGTGTCCAATGGCATCTTACGGAAAAGCTGACAGCTTTATTTTGCCATCGGAGAGATTTACTCTTCACCCCAGCTCATGAAAAGCTAGTATAGTACAAATGATTTTTCCCCTTGTCAAGACTCGTATTCCAAGCTGCAGCACTGCTAACCAAGCCTCACTTGTTATTTTTCTTGGAATCAAGTCTCAGTGGTGAGATTTAGTGGGGAAAGCAGCTGTCAGATGTCCTTGTATGCTACTATTTCCTGGGTTTTGAAGTGAATTCATTATAAAATCACCACAGTTCCTACTATTCTTAACAACACAGTGTGCCAGACTTGCTGGGTTTGGAATTAATTGTGTATTATAAATTCACTGGATCATTTAAGGCCAAAGAACAGTGTCTTTGCTTAAGGTCATGCTAAGGGGAAAAAGAAAAGAAAGTACTTTTACACAATAAAATGTCATTCAAGGGATAAAAAGAACATTTACATACATAAGTATTCTATAAAAAGAATCCATACAATTTAAATGTGTGTGTTCAAACAATGGGCTTATGGTGTTTATTCTGGCAGGAGGACATACCGACACCTAAATCACAGTTAGAAAGTGTAATTGCAGCATGAACTGGCTTTTCACAGCTTGCACTGCCCCAAGAAGGTGCCAGCAACTGCAAAGTCTTGATTCGAGCTTCCAACTCACCCTGAAGTTTGTCCAGCCAGGTCATGACAAAAACCACATTTCCATGTCATGGTCTTGCAAAGAATATACTAACAATAGATCAAAACATTCCATGATTTTGCTAAAGGGGAGAATGTCATTCTTTGATTAGTTGACAAAGTTATCTCTACCCAAGCTCGATGGAGAAGTAAACAGCACACACACGTGCGCCTACCCATTACCAGCAACACTTTGCAGGTTAATGCAGCTAAAGCCCCTGGATTATCTAACTTCTTTAAAAAGACATCAAAAAGCCCAGAAACTTGCTGATGATATTTCAACAGTAAGTGGATGCATTTTGAAGTTTTCTGCAGTGACAGCCTCACCTTACAGCAGAGATGCATCGGGAGTACTTCCGAAATGGTGGTTATTAGCACAACAACGATTACTCTTTTAGTAGTATGATTTATAGGGGACTGTAAAATCAAACTCAAATTATTACAGCAGAATGAGTGCAAAGAGAAGGTCATTAAAGCTGGTATTCAATACACTATGTGGAAACATGGCAAATGCAAAAATAAGTACAGTAAAAAGTTCAGTCGGTGAAGCTGGTATCGTTTGCTGTGATCACATTTTTAGATTAATTCCCTTATTGTTACTATATAGAATCATAGAATTGTCTAGGTTGGAAGGGACCTTTAAGATCATCTAGTCCAACCATCAACCTAACTGGAAAAAAAAAGAACGACGACGACAAAAAAACACCCAAAAAAACCCAAAACACACCCACATCACTAAACCGTGTCTCTAAGCACTATGTCAACCTTTTAAATACCTCCAGGGATGGTGCCTCAACAACTTCCCTGGGCAGCCGATCCAATGCTTAATAACCCTTTCTGTGTAAAAAATTGTCCCGATGTCCAAATCTGAACCTCCTCTGGTGCAACTTGAGGCCATTTCCTAATATAACGAAGACAATCAAAACATTCCTTAAATAAATTTAAAATACCCAAATAATTCATAGGATCTTGTTTTGCACTCCCACACAGGAGTACCTTTAACCTAAATTGAGAAGGAAATAGCTAACATTTTCACGTGTACCTATATTATTCAGCACAGAGTATCTTGCGGGTCCATTTTATCTGATTTGCAGTAATAACAGCCTACATGGACCTAAATATGACAGCTCCTCAAGAGCTGATGCCATTATTTTGCTAACAAATGAATGAAAGTTAACAAGATCCTGAGGTAAATTAAGCTACAATCCAGGTGAGCAGAAGTGATGAAAGCTTTTTCTGCAAGTGGTCTTTCCTCAGAGGTCCCATACCTCTGGCAAGGATTTCTCCTTTCAAACTGTTGCGCCTTGCCCCCAAGCACAACTCAGCAGTAGTTTAAGTTGAAAGAAAAAAGCCATTACAAGAGCCAGAAGGACTTCAGGCTTCTTTCCACCCATGAGAACATAATATCTGGCACTTCATATGGAACACGGACCATGGCACAATTGGAAATTGGTTTCGGGGAACACAAGGGGTTTCTTTTGTTGATGAGAGTGCTGCCGCAGCTGCTGCTGCTCTCGATTTTCTTTCCCCACTGACCCTTGAGGAGCCTCAAAACACTCAGCTTTACTTCTTCCTTTCCATTGTGCCTCCACTGCTGTATTGAGAGCCATGAATTCTTGCTAATAACACTGATATTCCTATGGCAGAGCACACTGTCTCAGAAAACGTGTCTCTCTTTTTTTCTTAAAAATTACGGTGTGCATGCACAGTTTTGAAGCCACAAGTAGCACTAACATATGAATACAGACGTTAGCCTGTTAGCATGGCAGCCACGCTGCTCCCTAACTGCCCACCATTCCAAATCTGGAAGGTACCTGATCCATTGGAAATAAAAATGACACAAAACATGTATTACTATGACTTGTAAAGTGCTGTGTTCTGTACAACTGCAATGGATTTCAAATGAGAAAAAAATGCCCAGCTGAGCCTCAGCACGGAGGCTTACATCAGGCTGACTACTGAGCATATTCAAATTGAAATAAAGGAAGCTACACTACCCAAACCCCATCATTTTGGGACCAATAAAGATTAAAGCTGGAGGTCCAAAACCAAGCCATCTGTTAAGCAAGGGCTATTTGAGACAGAAATGGGATGTGTGAAAGAATAACACTGCCAAACATGCCCTCCCACCAGAATGCATTTTCACCCTTTTCAAGTTTCTACAGTCCAAACCCCTTCATTTCTCAAGGCTTTTGCTGTTTGAGATTAACCAGTACATTATTACAGACTATTACACACTCTTCTTAAATATCAGACAAATGTATGAACAACCTTTTAAAGGGTATGCTTAGTACACACAGATTTTAGAAGCTGTATGAGACATCAGTAATGATGATGTTGCTAGAGAGAAATCTAAACAAATAAAAATTTCACTGTGAAAGGGGACAAGCAGGAAAGCGGGGTAATTGACTTCAGATGTGTGATGTGTTATCTGCAGCTTAATCTGGAGAAAGCCATCTTTGCATTCAGTGTTGGCGTATGAAACAAAAATAATCAGAGCCCTTTTTAGCTGATCATTTGTCAGACTTGATGATGGGCTTGTGTTTTGCTATTTAGATGATTTCTCTTCTAGGTCAGGTTGGGTCTTGTGGCTACTGTAAGAACCATGTCTCTATTGATTTCTGGGAAACAGACACACATATTGATCGGGACTGACAACTGGAAAGGTTAGGTGATGTGTTTTACATTGTCAAGCTACCACCTCCTACAGTCTGAGCTCAGGGCACTCTTTTTCCTCACTGAAGCTTGTTTCATCAGTCCATTCAAGCACATTAATTCTCACTGTGGGTTTTAGATTTCTCTATGGGAAAATAGAAATTGGCTAATGACGCACTTTATCGAGGACCTAATAAGATATTATGATAATCTCTTATTCTATGAGTTGAAATGGCATTTTTTAACTATCATTATACACTCGCAGGACAGAGGAGTTACACTGATGAAGTGTATGGAGTAGTACTGGCAGTATTAACAGCAAAAACAGAACTCCAATTTCACTGGCTGCTGCAAAACTTGATTTTAAAATCCTACATTACTGCACTGACGTGAAGAATTATTTCCCCTGCTTTGTGTGACAGAATTTAAGTCCCATACTCTAGAGAGAGAATGACATATTGGTGAAGATAATAACACCAACTGTCTTCCCCTTGGTCAATTCTTTGGACTCCTTTTGCTCTGGCATGCAGTTTTCTTTTGTCAGGACCAGGAGTTTATCTCCCTGTCTGCAACAGCAGCTTGCTAAGACAGATCTTTGAGAAGCCTCAGCTGACTCTGAAGCTTCTCCAGAAAAAGCCAGAGGGAACTTCAGCAGACACCCCCCTGCAAAAACAACTCTGCCAGGAAGCCTCACTGGGGGTTCCTCCCATTCTTTGGGACCTCCTTTGAGGATGCTGCTTTTCAGTATGTTCCCACCTGAGTGACATTCTGGCTGCTTCGGGAGAAGTGTTTTGAATGCTTTGAACTAGGTGCAGCAAATACTTTTTCTCCAATTAACGAATGTCTTTTATGCACAAAGTCCATCACCTGGGCATACTCCTGTAATTGATATTTTTACATTGTCCTCTACATCAAATGTATCTTTTCTTAATCTACCTTCTATGATAACTGTAGTCAGTTCTCGTTAGAGCTACTGTGGTCTTCTGAACAATGAGTATACATGTTTACCAATGTATTTTAAAGCATTTTCTAGTTTAGCTGAGAAAAAGTAATAAAAGATTGATTGATTAAGAGATTCATACAATGCAAACTGATATGGGTGCTCATTAAATGGATATAAAATCAATAGATGAATCTCAAAATAGAACTGTAAACAGAAAGCCATCATGGATCAAGCTGTAAACAGCATGAAGTAAGAAAAAATGTCAAATATCACAGAGGAGAAATTACTGGTATAGACAGACCAAGCTGGATCACTTCATAAACTCAGCATTAAGCAAAATATGTGGATAAACAAAAGGCCAAGTACTTGGAAACAAAGAATTCAAACCATACTCTTAAGGTGAGGACAGCAGCCCCACCACAAAAGCAACAATTCTTAACAGGGTTTTAACACAAACTTCTCTGTGGGGCTGAGAGAGCATAAACCCCACACTGAGTATTCATGGATAATCCATTCTTTGTTAAAAAACCCACATGAACAAATCCAACCCAGACAAAAAAAAGACAGCAACAAACCTGAAACAGACATTGTGTAACGTATTTTTGAAGGCATTTAGCCTGCTAGGTGACTGACAGTGAAACAGTATGTCCATCCCTTCCTGCCATAAAAGAAAGCTGAAAAATGGAGCGAGATTCAAAATAATAGACTGAAAAAGCTGTTTTAGAAAGAGCATTTTGAAGGGTCTGAATCTTTAGTTTATCGTATGAAACCCTTCTCAACCTGTGAGTCAAAAACATTTTGCAAATGGGCCGTGCTGCCAAACCCTGGTTACCACAGGAGGGCTCTGCCGCAGCCACCAGGCCCCACCAGGCCCTGCCAGCTCGGGACACTTTTGGTGTAAGACTTTGGAAACCCTGCAGTAAAACGGTAAAAAGCAACCTTGGTTACACTCCCTAAATACCTAGAGGGAAAACAGACATTTCAGAGGTTGTTATTAAATTTCTTCACAGAAGCAGGTAAAGCATAAAATCAACCCGCCGGTGGAAGATGAAGCCGGGCAATTTTAAGCTCGAAATAAAGTTCAGTGAAGTTCATTAACCTTTGGCACAATTTGCTGAGAGTTGTGTTAGATTCTCTACCACTAAAAATTTGTATAGTGAAAAATGAGATCCCTTCCAAAACATATGCTCTATATAAACAGAAAACCCTATTCATGTTTTAAATGGGAGGTCAAATTAAATGATCGTAAAAATCCCTTTTGGCTGTATAATCTAATTTGCAAACAAAACGAACGATATTGACTACCCTCGAAAACTATTTGGGACCTTTAGTAACATACTACCTGACTGATTTTCCACTTGCACCTTCTTTGTAATTTATAAGATGGATACCCCATCGTTGCTCTGCAAAGAGCTCTGGATACTCGTTTGCTTTTGGAGGTGGATCTTAGGGCTGCTATTTTTGTGCTGTGCCACGTTACTGGAGTTCTGCCTCGGAAGCTCCTTTTCTTCTCATATTTCACTATCATAATTTTATCACTGGCCAGTGAACACACATGCTCCAACACCACACGACACTGACAAACCCTACAGCTGCACAAGGCCATCTCCTCAGCCTGCTAAGGAGGAGATGGGCCTACCTACCAATTCCCACTCAAAATTTGCTTCCTCCATTAGTCCCAAACAAATAGAAGAGTTTAGAGTGGATGGGACACGCTTTTTGCTTGTTTGTTCACTCCAAACAGCTGCTCAAAGCAGTGCTAACTTCAAACTTGGATCAGGGTACGCACAGACCCGAATATCTCAAGAGATTGGGATCCCACAGGCTTTCCAGGCAGATTGCTGCAGTGGCTAACTACTCTCACGGTGAAATCTTTTTTTTTCTTATAATCATCTGGAATTTCCTTGACTGTAATTCATGCCCATTGCCTCCTAGTCTTACATTGCCCAACTTTGAGAAAAGCCTGCCCCTGCCTTCTCTAAAAACACCCCTTAGGTAATGGAAGAGAGCCATTAGATCCCCCCTCCTCTCCCTTAACTTCCTCTTCAGCCCAGTTGAACAGGCTGAACAAGCTCAGCTTTCTCTGCTTCTGCTTCTACATTATCTGCCCCACTTTCCAAATCATTTTTGTGACCCTATCATTGGACTTGCTCCAGTTTCTTCGTGTCTTTCTTGCGATGAGGAGCCCAAAACTGGATTGTTAAACTATGTAGGGATCCTGTCATCCCATTTCTCCAGCATGTAAGACTTCTAATGAAGTGAAAGTCATTCTGTCTAGCATATTGACAGTCTTCAACTCACTTCGTAGACCAAAAGCCTGATTTTCAGGCAAGACAGACTGATATGAGATCAGTCTCTTTTTTTTTTTTTTTTTTTGGTTTTAGGTATTTACAAGTGATCTAACAGATTCTTTGTTGGTTTTAAGTATCCTAGGTTTTCACAGGCAAACTTTTCTTCCATTTTACTTTATTTGTTATTACTGAAATGTTCTGTTTGGTAGAATTAATCCTATAAATCTGATTAGATTAGAATGTACATGTAACTCTCAAAGTTATGTTGTGAGTGTCTTTTTGCAGTATGTTTTTCTTACAAAGCAATGACTTACACAAAAATCTTGGTTGACTAATGTTATTATCAAGGTTTTGAAGTTTTCCCATTAACATGAATTCTGATACAGCTATTGGTGTCTAGCTTTTAACTTCCCATCTGCACTAAAAGTATGAGAAAAGGTCACTAAAATTATTTTAAAAAGCCTTTATGGGACATACAGTAACTGAGGTTTTTTTTTTTCAAATATTCATGCTATATAAATGAAGTCATCTAGCATTCACTTAAACTTGTAATCTATTTCACTTTGACAGTAACAGAAATATTTTGAGAAATATGCTCAATTTGTGCTAAATAGTACCAAGATTGGTATTTATCTGCCTGGGTCACATAAGACGATCTCTGAATTAGATGCACTTCCAATTGTATCCACAGAGTTGCTATTTACATTGTAGTTAGGCTACAACATGTCCCATTCCACCACAAACCAGGATGGAATTTGAAAGAAGTTTTAATATTTTGGACTGATTGTGCACAATCCACTACTAGTTTGCAGACACTGATCAACCTTTAGAGAGAAACTGGGAAAAAACCTGTATTGATGGCCAGAAAGAAACACTAAACCCAACTGTATAGTGTGGACTTACTGGGTGAGGTCCAAAAGCATCTGCAAGCTGCAAGCCTGTTAAGGAGTAATTTTTTTATAAAATTGATTGCTTGTTCTGTATCGAACGTATATTTTATCTATGACTTACTGTGCTCACCTGTGTATTATCAGCAGTGACCATGCCCCTAGCTGCTGTCTCTTTTTCATGCCTTAAAATCTGCCAGTCTCTGGAAAAATAGGGCTGTTGTACTATCTGACCTAACAGAGCTGGCAGCCCTGCCTCTGCTTTATTGATGGATGATCTGAACAAACTACTAACAGGGAATCCTGGCTTCAGACTGGACATATTTATTTCAGAAAGAGAAACAGACTGGAGGATGGGCATGGAGTGAAGCCGTAAAAAGTAGTTTTGCATCATAATGCAGAATTTTTCAGTTATTGCCAAGAAATAAGCCACTACTCCGGCAGTGTAGCTCAGTGCTTCTCCAGCTGTGAATCACACACTCTCCTTGAGATATTTGGAGGTGAGTATGAAGCAGAATATATTCTTATCTGTGAGCTACCCTTGTGATAAGGCATGAAGAGACAATGATTATGAATGAGCTGGAAAGAAAACTAATCAAGAAGAACTTTATTTCCCATTTTATATATAATAAATGTATTATATATATAATATATATATAAACTGCTCTGATCTATCATACAGTAAGACTAGCTTTAAGACTTCTAGTACCAGACCAGAAATAGTGCAAACGCATGATGGAAAAGGTACTGATTTGCTACAAACTCACTCTGCAGATTTGTTCTGAAGCAAATGACGGATTAACTTTGTGTAGGCAGCCTTTATACTACACCCAGTATTGTTTGTCCATGCAAAACTAAGTTTGCGCCAGCTAAGGTACACCTGGGCTCCTGCAGGTGACACCAGCATAAGTGCACGAAACCGTTAGCTTCATTATAGTCTCCTCCAAAAAATTCAAGACATATTCAGTGATGTTCACATGCCTGAATCAGACCTAATATACATTCTGGCTCAACCAGTACTGCACAGATCTGATATCTGTGAAACAGCCACAGACATACTCTTTGCCAAGTTTCCAAAACTGTAGTCCTTGATCAGAAACAGATAGAAACATCAACTCTGCCAAACCAGCAGGTTTGACAAATGCTCTAAGATGCAAAGTATATTTAAAGGTCATGTCTGTAGTTCCAGAAGCATGCCAGGTGTTTATTGAAACTTTTGACTTACAACACAATAAAAAGAGCGAGAGGACTATTTAAGCCAACACTGTTCTAAGAAGATGCTATGGCATCTTACCTCTATCTTGTGAGATGTCAAGCTGTAATTATATACTATAATATTACAACTTTACATTTTGGTTTTGTGAGCTAATAGTTTTGAAAGAAATCCTCGGATTGTTGTGATGCAGTATTTTCTTAGAGACCTGTAAAAAGCAGTAAAGAGATTTGCTCTTTGCTTTAATCTTTCAATATAGCATTTACTTTTGGTGCAGAGGTGATCCCAAAATGAATGCTGTCACTTTAATTAGTGAGAAATGGAACTAATACTTGCCATTGTGGGGAGAAAATATCACAGGAAAAATAAAGGTTTTCTTTTGGGGGAAAGAGCAGTGGCAGAACACACACAGGCAACTTACATCTTTTATATCAGGGCTCAGAATTATTTTTCTTTGCAATCCCTACAGCCGGCCATTCACAATGGGTTTTCTGCAAATGGAATTTCGAGACATTTCAGATGAGGCACTAGTTCCCTCCATGCTTCAAGGGAGATGACACAAATATCTACACAATGAATTATGGGGTGTTTCTGACATCTGATGAGTTCCACCAGACTGAACAAATCTCTGCACCACTGAAGCATTCAAGATAGGTGATAGCAAAAGATCAAGCTCTTTGGAGGAGACAATATTTTCTTCTCAGGGCTACAATGCAGAACAAAGGTGCATGTATATCTTTTCTGTACACCTGAAGTCCAGTAAATTAGCAAAAAATAACAGTTAAAGCACTGTTATTTACAAAAAAATAGTAGGAAATGAAATTTGTAATTAAGGGACATGAGTGAAACATGAAAACATACATCTGAATATATAACTATTAAAAAGATGGTATCTTGAATGATAATTAACATGTGGATAACGGTCCAATTAATGGTTGCTATACAATTATTGCCCTAGCTGCTCCCTGCTTTGGTCACTACACTTCAGAATTCACAAAAGCTGCTGTTATTATAGTTATCACCAATAACTGAATAAACTGACGGCTAGGAATTTCTCTGATAAGACTGAACATTCCTTCAAACCTTTGTCAAAAAGCGTTTCTTTTATTTTCCTTTTGAATTCTGCATCTAAGATCCAAATATCTTTTTTTTTTCCTACTACCTTTTGTCTGCCCTATTTCACTTTCACGTCTTTTTTTTTTTTTCTGTAAAGTACGGGATTTTTTTTTTGTCAGAAAGAGATGAAAAGTAAAGAGGAGAAAGTTGGTGCACAAAAATGAGAGAGTCCCAAATTGGCACAGCATTCTGCTTATTTATTTAGGAAACCTTACTAGATGAGGAAGGAATCCAAACAAAAATGAATTAATTTAGTAACAAAAGAAACTCCCCATGTCTTCTAAAATTTATGTATGGAGAATTACCATGTTCAGACACAAGGCAGACGAAACAAGAACCCCAAATGGATTGCTGCTAGCTCAATGGATTCCAATATGTAGACATGTGTAGGTAGGTATGCATATATATCTAAAAATACATATATGTACCATATATACACATATTTAGCTACGTATGTAGATGCTTATATTGTTAGCACATGCACATTTCTGATTTATTTTATTTCACTTCATTACGTGTGGTCTACTTTATTAGAAATACCTGATTTCATATGAATATCTGAGCCAATGGCAGTCATAAGAACAACCTCAGAGGCTGTACTTACGTATGCACATCATTCACCTGAGAGCATCCTCCTTTCCCAGCCTAGCTATCCCTGGCCACTCAGCAAACCCAACGCTCATCAGAAACATTTTTGCAATGGCACTCCTATTCAGCAGTGAGAATTAGAGGCTACCTGACCAATGCACCCTTCCCCACTCCAACCCATACCCCGTCCCCAAATCAAACCTCTAAGAGTCCTATTTAGAATTCAGAAAAAAATCAGACAAGTTTTCAATTAATGCATTATGCATGTACCAAACACTACATGGAAAGTCTATTACATTTCTAGCATTGTATTTAAGTTTTGGGAGTTTAAAAACCTATTCCTTCCAAAAAAGGTACAATAAACATGAACGTGCACGCATATTTATATGTGCATTATTACTGTTTCCTTGGGGTCTAGTGTTTATAATGTTGCATCTCTCCTAACTGCCACTGGAATTACAGTAAGACTAAAGCCCATGACTGTGCCATGAGCTTTGATTTAACAAGTGCTCGGGCAGAGACTTTGAGACCACAGAAGTGTTCCCACTGAACAGACCCCAATGTTGACTGTCCTTACAAAACGGGTAACGGGGCTGGGCAGAAGCAACTGAAATGATTCTGCTTGTATTTCTAGTTCTGTGACGACCTGGTCTGTGGACCTCCCTAGTTTCATTACTTAGAAGACAAGGTAGTTTGAGACAAACCATCCCCAGCAGAGTGTTCAGCACCCTGAACAACAGACTCCAATGGACAGAATAAGCTGCAGTTCATAACTCGGCAGGAGACCAGACCAGGTGATCAACCCAAACTATACGCAAGTCCTATCATAACAGCAGAACTGACATCATAGATTTTCTTGGAATGTTGCAACACTGTTTGCTGCAAACTTTTGCTTATATATTCCAAGGTATTTGTCATTAATGGTTTGTAATTACTGAATGACATAGCACAGACAAATATCATTTGCTGTTTGTTTCATTCCTGTATTGTTAGCACATTATTCCTAGAACTTTGGATTTTACTTCATTAAAGATAGACTGTTCAGATTTATTCTTTATTCAGAAATTCCTAGACTACATTCTTCTCTTACTACTTAATTACCAACTTTAATTATTACATTTCTGAACATGGCACAGTTTAAGATTCTCTCTTTCCCGAAGTCTTTCTCCTCAATATTTTCAGATGAATAATTTATAAGGCCATTGAACTGTTTAGGTCTTAACAGAACAAAATCTACTACAATTTTAGATTTTAAAATGTATATTAAAAATAAATTATGATGGTCAGAATGATAGGAACATGCAGCTAGCTCTGCTCTCAAGATAAAAAACTCTCCAAACAATCAGTGACCATGCCATAGAGAGATTACACAGGAACTGGGTAAAAGAATAAAATCCACATTACCTTGCCCACCACAAAATGTTATGGAAATTAATACAGTGTTATAAAGATTGAAACAAACCAAAACCCAAGAAAATATCAAAGAGAGAGAAAAAACCAAGGGCTTACATGACAATTTGAAATATGAAAGGCTGAAGATGAAAAAATAATTAAGAAATAGCAGAAATGGATCATAGGTTCTAGTCCCAAAACTTGACCACTGAAAATGTTAAAAACAACCATCCAACTAACTCCAGTGTTCAGAATTCTTAATTACGTATTAATGGAGGAAAACACTTCATCACCTTGTTTGTGGTCAGTGCTAAATGCTTTGGAGAACGTGTTTTCCTACACTCACTGTGGGCGTTGGGAGCAGGCATACTACTCCAGCCCTTACACCCTATTTTAAAGGTGAGTTTGCATTTAGGTCCTTGAATAGGTGGCAATATGGTCTTCATAGATGTATTTTGGCCCATCCTTTGTCCCTAAACCACTACGGATGAAGTTCACATTTATCTCTAAAAAGGGCTATCACAAGTCTTATACCTTGCTCTTAGTCTTACTCAAACCCTCTTCTGGACAAGCTGCACTTACTCTCAGGGCAGAGGGCTGAATTTCACCATCATAATACCTTAATTGTTCCTTATGAGTTCCTGTTCTGTCAGAGAAAGACTGCAAAAGAAGACACAACACTGGTCCAAAATAAGAGGTAAATCTTTAGAAACTCGTGCAATGCATTTATTTCTTCGCGTCTCCAGTTCCCTGTTCATAAGGTGGGCACAGTACCGGTCACTGTGCAGGATGACTGAACACATAACAGCTACGAAGGCTTTGGAGTTCTATTTGAGTGAAAGACAATCAACACAGGAAACTCAAAGTATTGCTCATTGAATATGCAAATTCTTTCTGAAGAAAAAGTTAGTGCATGCTGTTAAAATTGTATTATTTGAAATGTCTACAGACTTTCTGCTGACATGAAGATATTCTTCTTTCTCTGGTATTTAGAAGAAATAGAAATTATTTGCTTCATTTATAACTATAAATTATTTAAAACTGAGTGGATGAACTTCTCTTGTTTTGTAAAACTTTGGTAACTTTTTATTGTGTTGCTTCTTAAAATACATACAGAGTCCATTACACTCTTTTCCCCTTTTTCAGCTCAGTAACTCCATCTGGCACTTTTAGTGATTAGTCTAGCATGTTCAATCAAAAACGGACTCTTGCAATGCTTTGATCAACAGATATTTGAATATATCAACATATATTGCACATAATTGAATTGTTTTCTGGTACTTTATGTTTCAGTAACTGCAAAGATTTTATTGTACTGATGTTCAACTCAGAAGGATGTTGAGATGTGGGTAAAATGACCCAGATTCTGCTCGACACTTACACCAGCATTAGTATGACATAATCTTTCAGGAGATCCAAATGTAACTGACTGCAGACTCTTCTCGAATAATTTTATGACAAAATTCTGCCATGAAGGAAGTGCTCCTGAAAGAGCAATAAACCTTGGAGAATGAATAATAAAATCACTACATACGACACATGCCGTTAGCTCATTGCTTCACATTTATCAAGTTTGGTTCCAGAATATTATTGTGACTACTACTGAAATTACTGTCAGATGCAAAATATTATTGCAGTGCTTCTATTCTATAAGCACAGTTGAACCACTGATGAACTCATTTTTTCTGTTTTTCGGGGCTAGTCTTTTTCCAATAGTAGAAAACACCTTCAAATCTTTTCATCAAGTGGTTACAACTCCTTCTTCTCTCTATCTTTTTGTTTCAAATTGTTTAATACGTATCATACTGTTCTTTTCACTTTAGTTTTGTTTTCTTTCACTGCACTCAGATAGTCTCACTTTTCTCTCTGGTGAGACTCTATATTTCTTTATATAATTTGCTATTAAAAGTATTAGAAGGGCTACTATCTAATCCTGTGATCTATACAGAAGAAACATTTCACAAATATAAATGATTTTTAAAGCAGCTTTATATGGAAATTGCCATGGGAAGAAGAGGGATACAAACTTATGCCTGTATTGGTGGAAAAAAACTAACAGGCCATTATGTCTTCTACTGGATTTCAAGCATCTTACCTATCAGTAGATGGCTAGCAGCATATTAATAGTATCATGCTTGCCTCTAGATTATTAGATTTATCACAGGAAGTGTGGTGAGGAGGCAGACCTATAAAAGACTAATAATATATGACACAGTTGTAGCCATTAATTCCACTACTCACAGAATTGTCTGTTAATTACTATTCATCTAGTATTGACTGATTCATTTGTCACTTTTTTGGAAAATCAGACCACAAAATCCTAACTTTTCACCAAATGTCTTTCCTGAAGGCAAACAGGGCTACTTGAACAGCATGGCAATAAGCTGAGATGTAGCAGAATCTAACACACAAGAAATGTAAGGAACAGAATGCAATATGAAAATATCTTTGCAAAAATGAATATTAGAAAGAAAGCTGTTGGCAACGAACACCATAGCACATACATACAAGGGCAAGCTGCATAGTAACCTCTTACAGGAATTAAAACACAAATGTTGCTTCTTACTGCTGATAATATCTATTTCACCTTGGCTTCTAAAACCATCTTAGAGTTTCACTGATGCAACAGCCTTATTCAAAGGTACGTCCTTTTGTCTGAAGTATTACAAAGGCAGAAATATGCTCCAAAGTATGTTTTTTCTCACTTGCTTCACCCCATGTGGCCCAGACACAGGCTTTGTGCCAACCAGACAGAACAGGCTCTCAGGACTTGGCTGGGTTTGCCTGAGCAAGTTGTACCTTGGTTAACAGTTGCCAGTGGCCACCAGACTGGTGCCTGGCCTGGACAGACTTGAGCTCAGTGAATCCCATGGACAGTGAAGGGCTGAGAGACCTTGTAGTCCCTGCAAAACAAGCAGTAGTCCTTTGGGTTTACTGAGGATGGGAGAAGCAGTTGTATGATTTTTAACCTTTAGCTGTAGACTGATGACACAGAAGCAGACTGTGATGAGAAGACAAGTCCCAAGACTGATGAGGAAGAAATCCTCACCATGAGCATCTTACTTTATCTAGAGAAGGACTTGGGGTGCTTGTGCCCATTGTGAGTCTGTCTACTAGAGTACCAACCTTAGGATCCAGAGGAACATTGAAAGATTCAATGGGAGAAAAGGGTAGATAGTAGGAAGTTTTCTTAGATAATAATTTTAACTCTTTTATCAGTGAAGCTTTTTTGCATTAGTTAATTTGGGCTGTTAGACTGTTAAAACATTAATTGTGCTAACAACAGACCCTTGCCTCCATGTATGAGATGGGTTCCCTTTTGCTCCCAACATGAGTGTAGTGAGTGTTTTGAGTGCAGTATCTCGCTTTCACGGAGTAATAATTTACTGCTGTCACGAAGGCACTAGCTCACTTACTATGCATTGCAAGCTGAGCTGGGGTGCACAGGCACTGCCCATTTTATACCCTTCACTGTCCCTTAACTGCAAAATGGTATTTTACATAGGGAGAAAAGATGAGGCTTCTTATTCCCATGTATGAAAAGCAGTCCTAATTAAGATAGACTTCTTTAGCTATAGTCCTTTGTCTGTAGCTAGCTAACTTTTCTATGTCTGCCCTCCAACAAGGAGACCACAGACATGCATCTGAAACCAAAGTCATTACTCATTGCAGTTTTCTACCTCCCACTGGATCAAATGTCAAACCTCTATCCCATTCTTTTTTATTTTTCAATTTTCTTTTTTAATTATATCTGTTACTGTTTCCTTGCTGGATAAAATTGTCACTTCTATATTAGCAGCTGGCTTCCTGCTCTGCGATCTACTGATGAATTATTTCTTCACTTTTTCCCCTCTTTTTTTTCCCCTTCCTGTCTGCACGTGGTGGGCCCTTTTACCATCTTATTTTTAAAGACTTGTTTTGTTCTAACGTGTTCTCTTTTGATTTAATCTTTCTCTTTCCATTCACCTCTACCTTTCTTCCCCATCTAACCTTTATCCATTTCTACCTTACTTTTCAAGGAAGACTGTGTGATCAAACTATAACTTTTCATCTTGCACTGTTTCCGATATGCTATTTAATAGCCTTGTCCCTTTTGAAACCTACATGCTGATGTAGAATTTGTCTTCCAATATACTGTATACACATTAAATTTCCATGAGGTCATTTTTGTAGGAAGAATTATTAAAAGCTTTGCTTATTTTCAGTGCCATCTAGCTGTTCTTCTGGACATTTGATGGGACCCACCAGAGCAACGAGATTAGAGAATGGCAGAAGATTTTCTCAGTATGAAAGAACCTTGTCAAATTAAACATACATTATTTATAAGAAAGATTTTCTTTGTTGCTCAGAGCTAACAATTTCACGCATCTACAAAGTTTCCAATCCTATACTATCAGAATATGCATTTGAGATATATAAATGATTAGAGCTTGACTAACAGTTTGTCTTAAAGACCTCTTGTATGCACAGTTGGTGACAAGTTGGCAAAGAAATAAATCACTAGATCTGCTAGACAGGCACATTGGCTACAGTCACCCAAAATTTTATTAAGAATCAGCTGAAGGATTTAATCCTGGAATAGGCAAGGTTCCTAGGATTAGGATACAGAGATGAAACTGGGAGAGGAAATAATGGGGAAGGTAATTTTCTGCAGATATGGCTGACTTCCTAAGCCTAACTTCTAGCAATGAAAATGGTGAATTGTTTTGGGAAACTTCTATGATTTTCATGGTATGAAGTTTCTGTTGCACTAAACGACACAGTGATACCTTGCTTTACACTGATCCAGGAAGGTAAAATTACTGTCTAACTCTTCGGGGAGCTGTTACTAAGGAACTGTTTTGTGGGCACCTAATTTATTTCTTGTTAATGGCACAGGTTTTCTAGCTGCTCAGAAATTAGGGGTATTGTAAGCGGTCCCAAGTGACAGGTTTTAGAGTAAAAGCAAGGGCAGGGGCACCATGTCCTACTTGATGTTATATTTCAAAGTCCGTAATTAAACTATTTTAACATGTGGGCTTTTAAAACTGAAATTAGATCACACCAAAATCTGGCTTTCCTGGGGCTCAGCTTCCTAACAGCTCCTCCTCATGCTAGTTCTCTTTCCTCCACATTACATGTTTTCAGACGGACACCAATACGATTTCAACTTTTTCTCCGGGTCTTAAGTGTTTTCCCCTGAAACCAAATGCAGACTCTGGAGATTATTTCAGTTTAAGAAAAGGGCTTATTTTGGGAAGGGAAGGAAAGGGGAATGAATGTGGCTTTGATCACTCTTCCTCATGCACATTTTTAGCCAGGTAGGCTCTTGAAAGCCTGTTTAGAGTCATCAAGTAACATACCAAGAAAATGCTAGGGTATTCATCATATGCTGAGCTTTAACAGACCTCAATCCCTATGATCGTACTGTGACCTGCTCAAATGTGACAGGGGAAGATGATGCAACCCCCCTCTCCCTCCTTTGATGCTGTCTGCACAAACGCAGTCCTGGCTCCTGGCCACACAGCGACCCAGGCAGGGCCACGAGGCAGGGCTGCAGCAGGAGTTCTTAAACTCTCTTCCTACACAGGCCACTGCGTAATAATATGAAGCCTGTATCCGTGCAACTAGCAGACATAAAAATGCCCCAACTCCCCAGGTTTTTTAGAAGTACTGCCTAAATACACCGCAGGAATGGATGAAGGGGCTGTGGTTAAAGGGGATGCTGTGCAGTTATCCTTTGTCATGTGTCCACATCCAGAGGAAGCCACAACCAAATTAGGTTTTCCCCCAGACTTGGGAAATATTTGCTCTTTATCAACTCTGTCCCCTTGTGCTTATGTCTTCGCTGCTTTTGGTTGACATCTGCTCCTGGACCGCCTCAATCCACCACTAATAATATGTTAAGATAAATGTTTACAGGGAGTTCAGTTTGCAACTTCGATGCAGTTTTGCCTGGCATTGCTCTCTCAGGACTACAAATTACAGTGCAAGGTAACTCCTGACTAAGGCTTGGCAGGTATGCTCTTCTAATATTTTCCTGACTTCCAGGGAGATGCTATCAGTTCCTAACAGCACTATAAGCAGATGGTTAATTGTTACAAAGCTGCATACTGTTAATTTTGAAACTTGCATATGCTACAATTTTCAGGGTAACATATGGCTTAAAGGAATCACAGAGCATTTATAATGATGTAAGGACAAGAACAGCAAAAAAAATAAAATAATTCTTACAATGCGTTGGACTATTGTGACTCGCAGTTCTGCTTTTTGTGGCATAGCTTCTCCAAGATGATAAAACAGAATGAACCTTTCTAGCAAATTAACGCTGTCCCATGGGCTACTATGAGGTGCTGCTCAATTTTTAAAGAGCTGGCATTCTCCTGCTAGGAATTTGTCATGTTCTCTTCTGAGAGAAATGAGCTACCCACATACAGTTTCTCATTTCCTCCTTTAAAATCCTGTTTTGTTTTTTAATACTGTACAGTCTGCCTTTTTAGATTATCCAGTAATGTAATTTAACATTCTAAACCAGATCATCAGAAGGGTAAGACTGTTTTTTTCCCAGCCATGCTACTAATTTCATGTTTAAAAAATTCATTTGTAAGCCCTCCAAATTTCTGACACTACATCTTCAGGAATTACATATTGTTTTCCTTATTTCCACTGAGTTTTTTTTACTAATTAAATACTAAACATGGGTAGAATGGCTTGATAAACCCAACGTGTAGAGCTCATTGTTAGGTCAATATTTACAGTTCTTCAATTCATATTAATAACCTCAGATTTTCTTTACCTCTGAGCTCAGTGTTTTCAGTCCAGCAGTTTAATTCTAATTCCTCAGAACTATAACAATCTATATTAACAGTATCACTGCCGAAGTATTTCAGTAACAGTAAAAATGTTCCACTTTGGTTTTTCAAGAAGCATTCAGTACTATAATTTTAAATTGTAAACTTAGGAACACAAACATATATTTGCTGTATGTTACAGCTGAAGTTATGAGTACTTTCCAAGCTTAATTAAAATTGATGGCAAACAAATGACAGTAGAAAATTTTTGTGCTTAAATAAAAATAAAAAGAGAGATAGTACAATACAAATTTGTATCATATAGGCTTCTGATAAAATCTTCTTAGAGTATGACAGAGCTAGAATAGAAATTAAGTTATGTAGCATTTCTATTTGCTTATCTATTTGATGTTATTCCTAGTCTACTAGTAAGAGATGCTCAGGACTGACTGAAAATGATGTGAGTTGTATCAAGAGATTTTCTTTTCACATAATTATAACCTCCCGTGCTGAGCATGGGAGGTTATGATGATGAACCACATATCCTTCATCATTATTTTCTTTGTCACATCCTGCAACTGTATTGCTCCATGTCAAAGCCTGCCTACGTAGACGGCAATAGTGTTTGCCTGCAATGAGATTATTTACTGTAGGACTTGAGCTTTTAAAATGGTCATTCTTCCTCAGTTAATGGAAGTAACACAAGCCTCATAAAGAGCGTAATTTTGAGTTCCACAAAAGGATATGGAACTTTGTTGGCTTGTATCATACCAATATAATAAAACAAAACAATCCCCCAAGGAGGAAAAAGAAGCACTCACAGCTTCTTGGTGGTTTTTTGGTGATACATTCACACTTCTATTTGTCCCTTGACTGGCTATAGGTATAAAAAGATACATATCTATCTTCAGAGGAGAAAGGACACAAAAAATGCTATTTGACTTCTGAAAAGAATTATCCATTGTTTAAAATATATATGTAAAAAGATGCTGAGTTGGTTATCTGACCATATCCACACCAGCACAGGACATCGTAGGTGCACAATTTTTTTTTTTTTTTTTTAACAAATACACGTTTTAAAAATGCACAGCTTGGAAAAAATATAAAAGAAAATAAATTTGCAACTGATAAAGAGAATTGATTTTGGAAGGACTCTGCTGGAGCCGTGGGTAGGAGGGGAGGACAGTTCGTTTTGTCAAAGAAGAAAAAAGCGTACATTTCTACCCAAGAAAAAAATTGAATGAAACAAAATACTTATGTAAGGGATTGGGCGGGGTGGGGAGAAGGGGAGAGAGGAATAATAATTCTTAAAAATATTTAGAAGTGAGTATATTAACAGGAAAATGTTTCAACCTGTCAGAAAGCTTGAATCAGTTGCTCAGTATAGATATAGCTTGCAACACTTAGAAAAGATACTGCTATATGAGTAGCTGGCCTGTGCTTTTCCTCCATGTACGTGCCTACTGTCCTCCTGTCCTTGCTGGGTTTATATTTCCATCCCTTCAGAATAAACACTTGGACATTTTATGTATAGAATCTAACCTGTGTGATGACATCTACTCCCAGGTCCTTGGATCCCAAAGTATTCACTAGGAACGTGATGGAATTCTCCCTTGAATAATGAACTTAAAAGATCTGCTCTTGAAGCATCATTAATCTTTCTAGGCACAGAAATCAGTGCACTGTCACCATCCATTCACTCTGACAGGTAAAATGAGTTTTTCCCCAGACTTATGGAAAACAAAAATGGTTTTAGAAAATGCACTGTGGTCATGATTCTGATCAAGAAAGGGAGCATAATTCATAAGGAAGGCTCGGTAAACTATTCCTTCAGATTTTATTCTGTGCTCATCTTCACGAACCTCCTCCTGTTCTCATCATGCTTAGAAGAGCAGCTAAATTCTTGGAAGGAAAAGCCACTGGTGGCTGTATCCTGGCAATGTAAACTCAAATAATGACCAATGGGATTTGGAGACTGTTGACTGGACTATGAAAATAAGAAGATATATCCTCAAAAATTCAAATCAAGACTGACGTTAGCTGGAATAGCTCATAAATCATTTTCCTCCTTCTTCCTGACAGTAAGTGTCAGAGAAACGATGAGATAGAATACATCTATCCAAGACAGGAAAACAAAGTTTCAGAGAATATGCCCTGTTGATTAGTTACAGCTACCATTAATATAAATCTACCTGTTTTCAGCTGATTTCTCTCTTCTTCTTTGAAAACAGACAGAAGAAACGTATATCTGCTATAAATGCAAAAGAATAATAAAGCTATCATACATCATTCTCATTGCGTTTTTAGGGGCATTTCTAACAATTTGAGTAAATTATTTATTTTAAGTCGGGAAAGAAAGGGAAGGAAATAAAAACGGTAAAAGGAGAAGTAGAATGAGTAGAATTCACTATATCATAAAAAGCTCTTGAACACCCTTCAATGTTGCCTCCTGGCCTTTGCCCACATTGATGGTCCCATATTAGTGCACTACTACTAATAAAATGAGCTAATTACTTGATGAATTTCCTTCAGTTACCAATAATCACAGACCTATCAAAAATTGTAGCTGAAATACAAAATAAGTGTGAGCAGACACTCTCTATTTCTTCTTTCTTACTCACAAAAGCTCTTTGAAACAAACAAACAAAAATCATGTTATATTTTTTTAGACTAATCGGTTCTAGTTTTCTTCTAGTCTCATCCCCCAGCAACTACGTGAAGCCCCTGGAGTTGGCATAGCATGGGAGTGAGAGACCCCTGCTACTTTATGCATATGTGTATGACCTGAGTGTCCTTTGATTCTTGATTCGACAGACTCATTCAGATGTCAACAGAAGTCCCTTTTCAAAAGATCAAAGGAGAGCTCCAAAAGCACTCCTGGTTTCTTCTTCCCCGGTAGGTTTGCTCCTGTCTTTACCTCCCACCACTTCCACCTGCATGGTCCTCCTCCGCCTGCAACTCTGTCCCCTCACTGGGTTTCTTGATTGGTGGCCCTGCAGTCCACAACAGCAGAGTAACTTCAGCTAAAAACAACCACCATCTCCACTGCAGGCCTGGAGTTATTTCAGTGATGCTAGTAAGTCAACAACAATTGACTAGATAATTATTACGCAGATGTAGGAACCAGAGTTACCAGATACACTTTGCAACAAGACTGCTGCTGTGGGCACCATTCCTCGGGGAGGAAGAAGTAAAAGGAGGACTCATCACAGCCAAACACCACATCTACAGTTCTCCTCATAAACAGGTGTGTGTCTTCTGGAAACATCATTTTCCTCCTAATTTATCAGGAATTTAAAAGTGCACAATTTCTATAGCTGTTCAAATAACTCATTTTACAAACCCTCACCCCACCGCCCCCAGCCCCCAAATATTTGAAGGGTGGGATTTTTAGTACTTAGCAAATTAAAACCAAGGCCCTAACTTTTTAGTGGACTTCAAATATCTGTAAACTAGGACTGCAACTTGCTATTGCATTTCTCTCCCGTTTCCATCTGCCTCCAGAATGCACTAACTCTACAGTATTAAAAGAGGTGTACCTCCCACTGTCACACCTAGTGCAAATCAACATTGCAGAATACATTTAGATTCATTTAAGGATCTATTAGATTTAAAGCCAAGCGCATACCATTGCAATTCAGTAATAATGAAAAACAAAGACAGCAATATTTTAGTGGATGACACTGTCTTGCTAAGAAAAATGTCTGCCATATAAAAATGCCTGCTATCAGCACATGCTTATATATAACATGAGACTTGCACAGCTAAAAGCTTTTTATTATGTGTTTATAAAAAAATGCACAAGATAAACTAGGTACATTTATTGCCACAGAAATCCAGGTACCTAGGGTTAAAGTGAAATAATAAGAAAATATAAAAATGTAAAAAACTATATTAGACAGGAGCATGACTCCAGAGAATGTACGAGAATTCATAATTCTGAAGTTGCACACACAGGTCTATATATAAGAAAAAAAAAGGAAGAATGTAGTTAAAGCCTAGCCTTGTTTGAACTTCATGTTGCCATGTCATGCAGATATCAGAGTGAAAAAATGAATAAAAAATAAATATTAAGTTAGAAACTTCCTTGAAAAACAATTGCAGACCTTCATTCAGTGCTCAGGATGAAGACAGGAAACAGCATACACTATATCAGAGCAAAAATAGAGACATAGGTTTGTTAGTAGCTTGATTTTAATCTAGTAGCCTGATTCTAAAATTCAGCAGTATGTGAGGAGTAGGTTACACAGTCTCTGTGCACAGGTAACCATGATCTGCGGCTTTCTGTGGGCTAGAAAGACAGTGTTTTGATAGGTGTATGGATTAAGTGAAGTCTCCAATTCCCTTCTAGCCCTCTTTTTCTATAACTTTGAGAATCTGACTGGTTGACTCTCTCCAGGGACCCTGCATTCAGCCGCTGGAAGATAAGAGAGACTGTGCCTTTAATCGGGATTCCTTGGAGTGCAGGAGCCCACCAGGCAGCACCGTCCCAGATCCTGGGCAGAGATACAACCTCCCCATCACTCCCAGCCTCCCGCGGCAGGGCAAGAGGTCTCACTCAGCAAGGAAAAGTCAACAGTTGCCCATAACAAGTGGTGATTGCACAAATCACAGCCGCCTATTTAGCAGGATTTCTTAAACACCAGATGATAGCTCCCTTGCCTGATAAAAACGTAGAAACATCAGAGCTCTATGGTGGTGCCCAGCAGCAGGACAAGGGGCAGTGGGCATACGCTAGGATACGGGAAACTCCATCTCAACACGAGGAAAAATTTCTCTGTTCTGAGGGTGGTAGGGCCCTGGAAGAGGCTGCCCAGAGACGGTGTGGAGTCCTCTTCTCTGGAGACATTCAAACCCCTCCTGGATGCATTCCTGGAAACTTGCTCTAGCGGACCATGCTTTGGCAGGGGATTGGACTAGATGATCTCAGAAGGTCCCTTCCAACCCCTGCCATTCTGTGATTCTGTGACATGACATTGGTTGTCACGAGCTCAGAATACTGCCTGTACCTGTCAGCTAGACACAGCACACTGAGAAGTTCAGGGACTGAGCACACCTGCCGTGGTAGAAGCATTTCATTTCTCTGTGCCTGGCTGGTGAAGCCATCGGCACCGTGACGTACTCAGATGGGACCTCTGAATGCTCTAGCTCTGCTGCAAATGGCATAAGGCTAATGAAAAGAGAAAAAAACCAAAATGCTATTTTGGCTTTAGATTTATTGTCACAACTAACCTTGCTTTTGCAGACAGCAAAATGGCTGTACACAGAGCCATCTTTCCCAGCGAGCTACAGACCACTCAGACCAGTTTGCAAACTGAGGTGGTCTGATGCCCTTGACAATATCAGGAGCTTTGCTTTACTGGAGCAGCGGCAGCGCCAGCGTGCAGGGGGAGATGGGCACGCTATTTTTAAATTCCGCAGCCCGATGTGCAGCTCTCACTCCAGAGGAAGGCGGCTGCTGCTGCTCCAGCCCCTGTGAAGGAGTAATTGCCTTGCTCTGTCCTTGAGTCTTCCAAGAGACAACAAGAAAATCCCAGCTTTGTTAAGCAATATGCTGAGTTCTCCTTCCCAGCACACCGCAGAAATAGAGGCTGTCAAAATGTGATTCACTGGTATCAGTTTTGTCATTAGGACTGACATGTTAATTATGGCCACATAAAAAGCAGGATACAAAAACTCGTCTCTATCGCAGCAGGAGCCACGGCCATCGCACTGCACGTTCCATTGCTAATACGCGCAGCTCTCCTACCACACACATGGTGTCAAGGAACCCTGGCCCATTTCAAATGGCAGGAAATAATGTATCCAATCTAAATCTCCCCTCTTCCAATTTAAAACCGTTCCCCCTTGTCCTATCACTACACTCTTGACAAAGAGTCCCTCCCCATCTCTCCTGTAGCTCCCTTCAGATACTGGAAGGCTGCTGTAAGGTCTCCCCGGAGCCTTCTCTTCTCCAGGCTGAACTGAACTACATGGCTGGAAAGGAGCAATTTCTCCCTTACCTCTGACCCTCCCCAGGGTCTGCTCCCCTGTCTCACTAGCCCCTCTCCTCCCCCCCACTTTTTTTTCCCCTTTGATGCCAGGATTATTTGCTAATACGAGGGTGAGCCTATTCCCAGGAGCGGGACAGTGCTGCAAGCGATGGATTGCCTAAAGATGTAAACTCTCGTTTTCAAGATGCAGCATTTTTTAAGGGATGGTGGTTTTCTGAGGCTCTGTATGTACAGCCATGCTTTCCTAGGTCAGGAGAGCCCTCACTATTTATCATTAACAACTTGCCACTGAGAACTCTTTTAGCTGTGAGTCCTGAAGGGATCGTGCGGTGGCTCACAAGTAGTGGCTGATTCTTCCCTCCCATTTCCTCCTTGTTGAACAGCAACAAATGCTCACTGGGTTCAAAACCCTGAACGAGTGGTCCTTACCTCCAGAAAAAAAGAAATAGAGCTGCCTCTCCTGCCTATGGCAGTTTAATGTGAAGCGCTTGTGAGTATAAATAGGGAAGTTTGACATTGCCACCTTAAAATGAATCAGTCTTTCAAAGCAGTGACCCACGAAAAACCCACAGCGAGTGCTGGGGGTGGAGAGGAAGGGAGAGTCTCTTCCGACTGGGAGACCGAGGTGCTAAAAGCAAAATATTGCTGGGAAGAATAGGCACTGAACGGACGGGTGTGCTGTTTTATGTAGATAAGACCATCTGTAAAGCAACCTTATTTACTAGGGAGACAAAGACAAACCTCATTCACCCAGGGGAGCTGGATATTTGAAAGCTACGCCCATTATTCAAACATTCGCGTCTGGTTTCTTATTGTTTTTGGTTCACATTTATCTATTGTTGCAGGGTGTCATAAATTATTGCTAAAATTCTTAAAACCATGAAAAGAAGGATGTTTTCTTCAAAAAGATGGGAGCTGTTTTGGGAGCCTTCCAATAGTCTTAAATTGCATGTGAATTTTCATATTTAAAATCCCTGTATGCATTTCGCTCATGCTGGTTTGGCTGGTAACAGGTGGTCTTTCATTTTCCCTCCTGCTATTTTCCAGTTCCCCGTCTCCCACACACTCAAGACAGAGTTCTCGTCTCACCCATACAATGCCACTGACGGCAGTGAAGACAGACCTTTTTCATCCAGCATAATCAGGACCAGGCCTTCAGCCCATGGAACCTTTTAAAAACCCTTCAGCTGAGATGCACAGAAACCACCACGGCCAGAGGGTGAGCTCCAGGAGTTAGGTCTCCTGGGACAAATACAGTTCTTGTACCATCTCTTAGCCGAAAGACTACCCTATAATCCTGTGCTGCTGCATTAGTCAAACAAAATGGATGACATTAGTTAGAAACTGAAGTACTTCGCTACCAAATCTCCTCGTACGATAGGATAAAAACATAAGGAAAAAACAATCACAAAAGGATAAAAAGAAGTGGGCAGCATTTTAAAGAAGTAGCCCTTAGGAGAAGCTGAGAGCAGTCCTCTGCCACTAAATCAGCATATCCAACCAGATCAGTAATTAACAATATTGGCACTAATAACCTTCGGCAGCATGGCAGCATGCTGATACTATTAGGGATTCCTGTGATCATTACTGCTGAAGGAAGGAAGCGGGACTGGAATTTGCACAGATGGAGGAAATGGGAGGAAATAAGTGGTTTTGAGAGAGAGAAAATAAAGTTTATGGGCTAGAAAAAGTGACAGGTTTTGAACTAAACTAACTCAAGTTTTAAGCTCCAGTTCCAAATGTACTGCTTCTCAAGCATGTCCCTATTTAAAAAAGGAAGGGAAAGTTCACTTTATTTCATAGTTTGAAAATAATTGACCATTTTAAAGCAGAGGGAAATGATCACTTATGAATAGCATCTTTAAATGAATAGCATCTTTAAATCTAAAAAGCAGCTAGGGCATTGGAGTAGGTCTAAGAATATTCGAATAATTCATTTTCAATTAACCCAAATGACCACTTTCGGTACCAAGTGTAATAAACCTTCTGGTTGCTCATAAGAGAAAAATGAGCATGTATTAAGTCAAAAGAGACTGTGGGTGGGACACCTTGTGAAATACAAGACCCAACTACACCTTCAACAGAAGCCTGTGGAAAATTGAACAGCACGTGATCAGGTGTGGTAAAAGTGAATTAAGAAGCTGTATACAATTTCCCAGTGACATTTTTTTGGGGTATCTAATCTATTGGCTTTTCATAGCACCTTCCCTTAAGAACCGCTGAAATAGCTTTCAAGTAATACTGGAAACTTCATCCAAAAGAATGCATCAGAAGAAGGATGCTGCAGTTGCCTTGAGACGAGACAGCCACCGAGAAGGGAGCCAATTTGCTGACATTTTTCAGAGTTATTGTGCTATAGCCATCCTCTCCTCTGAGCAAGGGCGAAACTTTGGTCTGGCTGCTTAGTTGTTTGGGTTAGTTAAAATTAAAAATTATCCAGGAGTCCAACGAGTCTGAAAAGCAGAGAAATGAAATAATGAAATGAAATATTGAAAAATACAAAGCAATGTTTGTGGGGAAAAAAAAATCTAATGCACAATAATGGGCTTTGGGTTAGAACTCTCAGGAAAGAGATACTGGTGTTGTCAGAGCTAGTTCTATGAAAACTTGAGTACAGCATTGTGAGTACTAGGAATTGTTAAGGAAAATGTGGAGAGCAAACTGAAGACATGATTCTGCTACTATATGAACGCAACTACAATTTAAAAACTCTCTGCAGCCCTACTGTTTTAACCAGCTCACAAAGGTTACGGGAGAATCAGAAAAGGCACTGAGCAAGATGGGGAGTATGAGCCGAGGAACATAATGGACCTGTACAAGGCGAAATCGAACATGGGGTATTGCTAAAGCTGCATTTTCTCACACTGCAAAAAGAGATTGAAACAAATAGATAGAATATGAGCTTATCATAAATGGCATGGGAAATATCAGAAACAGATCTGTATTTGTAATGTGAAAACACTGAGTCATCAAATGAAATTATCAGATGAGAGACTGGAAATAAAAGGACCTATCTTTAACATGCAGCATATTTATACTGTGAAGCCCTCCATGATGAAATTATAGATATTCAGTAAAAAAAAACAACACAAGGCCATTTTTTAAAAAAAATATAGCCTAAATCATGGAGGAAACCATCCATTAAAATGTTAGTACAAAAACACCTCCTGCACTTCAGCAAGTCCTCAAGTCACAGACCAAGGAAAGCTGCTCTCAAACACCTGCTCTACTTTTATGCTCTTGTCTAGGCAAATGATACTTTAGCTAGACAGAAAATGCAAACCTGGCTGTTTGGTTTGACCCAGTGGGTCGTTCTATGCTTTTATGCCCACTCAGTATTTCTAATTCTTGTATTAAAACAAGGAAGTGAAAAAATAAATCAGATTTGTAGCTCTATCTCCTGCATGGGTATCCTTTCACCAGCTTAGAAGTATTATAAACTGTCAGAACTAAGAGAAACAACGGATGAAGTTAACCAGTGCAACTCTGTAGGTTGTCAGTCATAAACTGTGTTCAAACCACTGACATACTCCACACACAGTATATAGATATACACCCCAGAGATATCTTTCATACAACCGGGCCATAAACAGACCTTTTCCAAGTCACCCTGCAAGTGTTCTGCATGATGTAAGGAACACCTTGACATGAGCAGCATTTATAGCCTCACTGGAAAGAAAGAGATAACTTATATCTTCGCTCTTTGGGAAAAAAAAAAAACAACCAAAAACCAGTTCAGACACATTTTAGAGAAATATGTGAATAACCTGTAGTTATTCTTATCCCGGCCAAATACTGCCTCTATTCAGCCTTTCAAGCTATATAACTAACCAGCATAGACCACTGTCTATCCCTTTTACATAGAAGATTTAGAATATTATTTAAAATAAAGTGCAGCCATTGAATGACAATCTACAGAAAGAAGCACAGGATATTCTTTCTTGTTAAGAACAGGTTAAAAAAAATGCCATCAAGAGGATAAAATGTGAAAAGGATATGTGCAGAGAAATAAGACCTTTCAATTACTTCTTAAAGTATTTTGTTAATTGCTCTCCCTCATAAGGTGTGTCTCGGGAAAATGAAACTTAATAAGAGGGAAGAATAATAATTAAGCATCTAAAAATGAACAAAGGTTTGGATTAGTGAATCAAGGCCTTTGAAAGTACAGAACATTGGAGGTGCTGAACAAGAATACAAAGATCAGAAAAATCAGCGCAGAAAGACTTAAAATAGAAGAACTTCATGATAACAGCTGATTCTTTGTACCTCCAGCCTTTCTTCTTCACTCACAGCCATACAAAAGAATTTTATAGAAATTGTACCACTCCTGTCTATATGAAGAAACTATTTATCTCTTAATACCAAAGGTATGCATATTTCTGGCAATGTGCTGCCTGTTCATTCACCTCAGATTAAATTAAAACTATTCCTGCTGGAATGCTCTCAGATACCCCAAAGAGAGGATCCACAAACGCTTCATTGTCTGCGGATTCTACAGACAGTGCCACTGCACTTCCCCCACGTACCCCCCCACTGAAGGGTAAGCTCCACAGCTTCACTTTTCTGATTTGAAATGCAATGGACATAAAAGAGCAATGCTTACTGCGAACATAGTGCTCTGCGATCACGGCATAATAAAGGAAAGGAAGAAATATTTAAGATTACTGAAGGGAAATGGATCCAGCAAATCACATTAGAAATCAAAAACATGTTTAGTGAAATCTCTCATTTTCTGAGCTAGTCTTCAAATATTTATGTCTAAAAGAAGGTGTAAAGTGCAGGTTTTTAAAGACAGTGTAGCAGTGCTCAAGATCTGCTTATTTGCAATGTATATACTATTCAAGTACTGTTCCTCTCTAGTGAGGGACTGAATTTCGCACTTGTGTGACAGCATGTGCTTGAGATACCAAATAAAAGATTAATATGAAACATAAAAGAGGAGAAGATGAAAGCTGAATACTAAGAAGGAAATAAATACTATTTTGGTAACCAATTACAAAAAAACATTTACCATTTTAGAGTTCCAAAGATATTAAAGATCAGAAAACTTTCAAAAATAATCATGGACAACTCACAACACAAATAACTACACAAAGCTGAGAGAACTCCTCTTTATGTTAAGAAGATATTAATTAAAAAAATTCTAGTCCTCTACAACGTATTCAATCTGCCTAAGTGCATGCTACTGTGGAAACATTATCTGCTGTGAATATATCATTCAGCAAAGTTTAACATTCCTCTAGGCTGTACTTCCACTACAATTCTCTTCCAAGTATGTGGGAGCCTCAGGCACCATAAAAATTAAAAAAAAAATTACTAAACAGCAGAAATCATATTAGAACAAACTTTCCTGTATTTTATCATGTTTTTACTAGTATACATAAAATGTTAATGTTACAGGCACACATTTTATGTCTAAGTCCAGTAGAGTTTTTCAGACTGATATTAAATTCAGTTGTCACTCTTTCTATCAGAATACAGAGTCATTCCCAGCTGTGCAATTACAGGCAAATTTTGCAGGCTCAAGACTCATCATATGGAATGACAAATACCTCCTTTCTGAATAACTAGGATAATCCCCAAAATGTGTTTCAGAAGAAAACTCTTAACTCAAAAAAGTTTTTCAGGGTGAGCAGAGGAGGCACAACAGATATTTACTGTTGTCTCTCACATCTTCCCACTTCCACCCTTGTGAGGGGCAACTGTGGAAGAACAGCATGTCCCTGGTCATCACCTCTAACCCCACCAGGTTTGATCACCTCTGCCTACTCACATGACCAAGGTCAACCTCCATTGCTTTCTACTTCTTTGTAGACGATACAACCAGCGCAGGCACAAAAGACTGATCTGCATTTATTTTTAGTGCACTATAGAGAGCTCTGCTTATTAAATCCTGTTGGGTTAGGCCTCTGCAAGCCACATCCAGCAACAGGGACACATGGTCAGCCCAGAAGTCAGCCCCTGAAGAGGACTGAGCTGCTGAGATATTGGTGGTGGAATCATTTGTTCAACAGAATTTTCCTATGAGTTGATGGTGTCTGAGAAAGAAAAAAACCCTTCTATTTGACTTACTCTGTATTGAATATGCAAGATTTAATGACAAGAGCAGAACCAACGCCTCAACGATTCGCTTGTTGTGAAAGAACCACATAAACCACCACATTTCACACCATAGCACGTACAGATACAACTTCTCTTTCGGAGATGATTCTCCTTTCACACCAGCTGATAACCAAGCCCTGTCAAACAGTACCTTGCAGTGGTGCCAGCTGGCCATTCTTAACAGGTTTAAAACAAGTTTAACATTTTTAACACAGTATCCAGCATCTGAAATTGTATCTTTTACAACCATAAGTCCCCACAACGCAACAGCACAGATGAAACTGGTACTTTTGTGTTAAACTCATCCAAAATGGATTTGGTAGCTGCTTCTTCACAGAATACTCTGGCTGCAGATCTTTAGAGTATGAACAGAAATACTAATAAACACCCCTATTTTGTTGAATTTCTTTGTTCTTATTTGAATGAGCAATGCTTGCTGAACAAATTCCTCAATACTGCTCCCAAGTATAACTAAAGAAAAAGATACTTCAGTACAAGCCTGAACCGAACAGACATACTTTAATTTAATCAGATGGACAAATCGGCTCACGGGAATGCCACTTGCAATTCAGTAATGAGAATTGTAGGTTACGTATTTTATAAAGAGCATTTACAGAGCTGTTCAAGATTACTAAGCATACAAGCAGAATGCATTTTTCATTTCCTAACTCTATTGCTACAAGGATTTCCCTACGGAATGAAAGTGCAAATTTGGGGTTGTAAAAGGCAGCAGTGTTTTTAGAGACAAAATTTAAGACTTTCAAATCCTCAACCACAAACTTTTCAAAGAAATAGCCTGGTTACATTCTGCCTATTTTTGGCCCTATCGCCATGACTTACATTTCATGAATGCAAAACTTAAGCCTAAGTGATTTTTTTGACATACACATAGAACTTACTCTATCACTTGACCAAGTTATAGCGACTTTATTTGTTGAGTAGAAAACCAAGCATTGTCTTTGTCAAGGCAGAACATTTCAACTGTTTTTTTTAGAATATTTTCTGGCCAGTAAGAAAATGCAGGGCCAAACTGTAAGAATTATATTCTAATAGGTGCTGATTGATAAATAAATAAATAAATAAATAAAAAATCACATACCTGATTTGGATAGCCAAGTGGACTTGAATACTACTATATTAAAGTACTTATGGAAAGCTTAAAAACAAAACAAAAGATAAGACACAAGTTCAATACAGAGGGGATTTTCCCAGAGCAATGGCTGAGGAGTCCTTGGCAGCCTGCATCCACCAGGCTGTATAATGATAAACAATGCACTGCTGTACACAATGAACAAACTGTAATTAATGTTACATTTATTTCTTGTTTTCTGCTTTCACAAATTTCAGACATATTGTAATAATGGGAGTGAAGGAAACTTAGCAAAGGTACAAACTCTCAATTGAACTCTGATGATATTGAAGGATGACACCGTCTATTTGAAAAAATAAAGTCTTGGAATCCTGATCTGTGTCTCTGTTTTTGCCTGGAAGGTCACGTTTAGATATAAGCTAACTTCCCTTCAAAATTGGCAGTTAATATTAATAAAATATAGTTGAGTAGCGGACATTGCACATTTATAAAATATCCCTCCATTCATTTCAATTTAGTGTTACAGTAAAAACAGGTTGGAGGAACGGACTAGCAATAAGAGATATTCAAGTCAAAAAAGGCCTTATAATCACGGACAGTAGAGAGATTATTCTAACTTTAAATCTACTTCCTACCTATCACAGATGAGGTAACTTTGATGAACTGAGCCAGTGCTGTTAAAAGCAAAGCAAATTCAGAAAACAGAAGAAATTCAGGTCCTTAATATTCTGTAGCAATAGACTTCTCCATAAAAATACTCATGTATATTGAAGATATTCTTGTCATTCAGGGCTGCTTAGTTATCAAAATAAAAAGACAATTTAGAAGATTTAGTATAAGAAGGGACTGGGAAATATATTGTGGCAATTTCAGGTTCTGTATTCATTAAATGCATTGTTCTAATCTTTGGGAAAAGCCGTAGTAGCACTGAGAATTGCAGAGGTGAATGGATTAATAGTCTTCCTTAAAATTCTAAAGGCTTGATCTAAATCAGTCCTGAGACATCATGTCAAATGAGTGAGGAGAAACGAGTGGAGGTTTAGGTCCTGAAGCTGCTGAAGGCGTAATGCAGAATACTAAAAACACTTGTACTGAACACCTTTGCCTACCTTCATATATGTTGACTGGCCAGAATTTGCCTTAATCAGCTTTTACCTTTGGCAAGAATTCTACTAGTGCTGTTGTAGCGCTTTTCAACTTCTTTATAAGGCAATACAAATACCACATTTCTAAGCATAGATACAGAATGTGTATAATACTCTCTGAATCACAGAATCAATCAGGTTGGAAAAGACCCTTGGGATCACCGAGTCCAACAATCAACCCCACTCTACAAAGTTCTCCCCTACACCATATCCCCCAACACCACATCTGAATGACTCTTAAACTCCTCCAAGGATGGTGACTCAACCACCTCCCTGGGCAGCCTATTTCAGTCTCTGACCACTCTTTTTGTGAAGAATTGTTTCCTAATGTCCAGTCTAAACTTACCCTGTTGCAGCTTGAAGCCATTCCCTCTTGTTCTATCACTAATTACTGTGAGAAGAGACCAGCCCCAACCTCTCTACAATGTCCTTTCAAGCAGTTGTAGAGAGTGATGAGGTCTCCTCTCAGCCTCCTCTTCCAAAAACCAAACAGTCCCAGCTCCTTCAATCGTTCTTCATAAGATTTATTCTCCAAATCATCAAAGGTGCAGTACAAGGAATTGACTTATAGCCACTGTATGATAATGGAAACCTGGGATTTCTTGGGCAGGTTTGGTGTGTGAATACTTTGGTTTAATTAATGGGGAGTTGCTTGGAAGAACAATCAGAAGTCAGAGAGCAGCTGAAGCTGAGCCACCCTTTAGGAAGTACCCGGGGTGTTGCTACAGGACAATAGAAGATCTTCTTACTTCAGTGTTTTCATCTTTCCTCCAGGTAGCCAATAAAAATGGTTGAAGGGCAATAGCTCTGTAATAAAGCTTTAAAATGATCTCCCTGGCAGGTGACCTGAGGAGTAGATATCAGGGAGGAGGCCAACACACTCCTCAGTTCAGCATGTTTGAAGAAGCTACATCTGCCAAAAGTGGAAGGTCTACCTTAGAAAATACAGACAGAAATTGGAGCATTGTCTAGTGCTTTTATTTTAAAAGCTTTTTCTTGCATCTCATTCAAGAAAGCTAATGACTACTGTACCACTATACTACGGAGCTCACATTTGCCAAGGGCTTCTCATCTGAACTAGCCAAATGCTGTTGAAACCCAGAAAGTTGGTCAAGAATGGAAGAATTCTATCACAGGATCCCAGCTTGGTGCAGTTGCAAGGCAGCTGAGGTTAGAGATAACACAAAGGTTTTCGACTAACTTCTTTATAAGATGTACTTCCTTTTACACAGCATATGAAGGGCATCGCTGCAAAAGGCACTTACTGGAAATACTCCTCTGGACAAGACAAAAATGGGGATGATAACTTCAGTCACAGGGGCAAAGCTTCTAGGGCATATGGAATGGAGATACGGCAGTCGTGCTGATGGGTTCCTGTTGGGAGAATCACAGCTTCTGCCAAGCGTCACGGCTGACTATCCTAACCAGCGTGGGGAATTACGCTCCTGAAAAGTGTTTAAGTTATAGGTGCACTTCCCCCTGCTAACTTCTGGGTGCAGAGTTTTGAGCTGATAATTGCATGCAGCATTTCCTATCACTGAAGGCTCAAGTGACGCTGCATGGTCTGAGCATCAATTTACGAAGATTTTGGGATTCTTTGAGGTGAAAGGTGTAGATTAACATACAGCAGCACATAGATATCCTCACTCTCTCACACTCCAAACTCTGTGCTGGCATTTCGAAGTAGTGAGCTCATTCCCTTCAGTAACACGCAGTTCCACGTGCAATTCTGCTGAAAGAACTGAACCCAACAGTGCCACTATGATCAGGTCCTGTCACACTTCATCATCAGTTTCAAGACACAGAATTATCCCAGTGGATATAGGTTATGTCTAGGCACCCTAAGGGCCAGGGCATCTGGAGTGTCTATAAAAATTCAGCCTCCACCACTGCATATTATTTACTCCTAGACAGAGAAAGGAGATAGCTACTTTGCCCCTATGCTGTTGTGAAAATATTTTTTATAATAATAATTATTATTATTAAGCTGGGCTTCTCAAAGATCTTGTATCAAAAAAGCAGATCAAAGATCTTGAGCTTTATCAAAAATGATCAGTAATTTACTTCATTCTGCACATCAAGCTGAATCCTTCGGAGAAACCAACAATACTGCCACAATTTATGCAGGCACATGAAGGAGAAGTGGGGAAAAAACTGTGCTATAGAAGTTCATGCATAACAGTCAAGATACAGTAATTATCTTTAGTTTGCAGAGTACATTTGGTTTTGTGCATAACTTTTACCTTTTACATATTCATTAAGCTGTTTGTATTAAACGTTGTTTTAAAATGAGTCCAGACTAATTTTGCTGATAAAAAAAAAAAAAAAAAAAAGATTGCTAACTCCCATTATTGTTTAATGCGGTTGGCTAATTACTTGTTATTTAGACTAAAAATGCTACCACTAATGTTCTGCTAATAGCCAGCACTCTTGGCTAGGCTTTGGGGAAGAAATCTATGTTTATGTATGTACTTAGTTGTATCTCTATTCTGAATGGAATGCCCTTGCAAATTATTGCTTAGTTTTGTTCCCCTTATTAAATATTTTCAGCTAGAGAAATCTATGCTTACGTGGGGTGCCCCATGGTAAAACTGGAAGTCTCCTGTATCTGCATGCACTTGTATGGGCTACTTGTGAACAACTTCCCAATACAGATTCCTGAGAGGTAAATGCCAAGAAGCGAAGTTTGTTCCCAGAAACAAGGTCCATTATATTGTAGTGAAACCACTTCCAGCAATTGCTGGGGTTAGTTTGGCTCAGTTTTATGCCAGCTCCTGCAAGCAGAAGTCCAGAACAGGTCTACTTCAGAGAAAGAACTGCCTTCCACCCGTGAGCCAAAATGATTCTGAAAGCAGTGTGTGGAGTCAGGTAAGGAGATTGACAAAACGGTCCGTTCAGTTGCTCTCACCATTATTTGCTAGCTGGTTCCTTATTTTCTTGCGGAAAATTAAATGACTTCAGGTTTCCATGAGCAAACAGGATTGTGAAGGATCATTTACACTGTTCTTTGCCAGGTGCAATGAATTCAACATTTTTCATACAAAGCTACTTGACTTATTTCTGTGTTACAGTCATAAATAAGATGATTTTTTCAATAGAAATATAAATCAAACATTGTACCACTGTGGAACACAGAAAGCATGTAGAACAGCTGATTGTATAAGATTTCACTGTATATAGTTTTTAGAGTGGAGTGTTAACATACCAGATATGAAAAAGCAAGAATAATGTTACCTTCCGGGAAGAATATATTTAGAAAATAATTTCTATTTTTGAAAAAATATAGTTACATGCACAGTTAGTGAATGCAAAACTATACAGACCTTCTACAGAGAATCATTTATTTTTCTTTTTATCTGTTTTATAATTGAATGGCTATTTTCCACCAGTTTAAAACAACCATGGGAATCTTTGGAGATCAAAATTTAGTAGTATTCTCTAGTAAAAATATTAACATATGTTATTCACAGACATATTTTTGAAAAGGGATTTCTATATAAGTAATCTCTGTCTAATCTTCCTACAGCCTTTATTACTACAATGAAGAGTATCTTTCATCTTTTAGAAACAATCTGATAGCACAGAGGTAGTACATGCACAAGAAAAAAATTATTCTACCTAAGGTATTACAGAGCCTTTAATAGATCCACAGTAGTGATTTTGCCAACATGGAGTTACTTTCAGGCTTGAAGCAACACTTAAATTCTGAATATTGACAAACTCTACGTGAGTAGAGATTCAGAGTTAGGCTTTAACAAGGAAAAAACTAAAATCCATCAAAACAAATGAAAAAAATCACATTTACTACCATATTGGGACTTACTTCTTAAATGTGTGTGTTGCTTACATAAATGAACCGCAAAATTCTGCCACTGGCCATGCATTTCCTAGACAGAATAAGTCACATAATGTTATAGCAGGCTTCTTCCTTCATTTTCTTACCACTTGCATTTTTCTCACACAAGAGTTCCCAAACAACAGGGCAACTATTTTTTTAAGGGGAAACTGTGAACACCTTTGGACTTTACCTAATCATGGAAACTTGACAGAGATCAGCAGAAAATGCATTAACTTTTATACTGTACTTAATTTTCAAGCAGATATGTAATATGGTAAAGTTTCTCCTGTTGGACATTTTGGATAAGATCACCCAGGCTCATCTGAATAAATATACTAGGTATTAAAATCATCATTCATGGTTTTCTCTTTAAAGTAAGAGCCCAAAGCGAAGCTCCTGAGGTCAGATTTAGGAACACAAATGAAATTATAGGATTTTCAAAAATGAGGAATAATTGATTTTATACCTCCTTACTGCCCAGTACTTCGGAATATTCCATTTGTGTGTTGATTCAGAATAGGAAGGTCCTGCAAACCTTAGTTATGGCTAGAATGACACTATTTCCTTGGAAGCTATCCCTTTAAACAATAGTCTTGAGAGCGCTTCTGTACCACAAAAATAAACACAAACACTTTGAAACCTCACTACAAATGATGTATGCGTCTCAGATGGATGTCAAACAGTCAACCAATCAGTTTAATTGAAAAACAAACAAAAATCTAGTGCATGCCATTTCAAAAGTGCTTGCTTAATATAAAACTAAGTGATGCTAACAGGAATAAATATGTTTGTAGCATACCAACTAAGGCTAATTTTCCTCAACATCTCTCTCTGCTGACAAGTCTCTTTGGTTTTGGATACTAACTCAGGTTTTCAAGCTGAGAAAGGCAATTTTCGAAAATAGGCATTTTGCTCCTTAGAGAACCTTAACTATATTTAGTGATTTGCTATGTTGTTTTGCTTCTCATGAATTGTCCACACTGTTCCTTCTCCTTGCTCTATCTTTAAAAATATGTTACTATAAATTAGTACTTGTCCATAAAAATGGACAGCCATTTGTGAATTGTGGTAAACTATGTGCAGGATAAAGCTATAAAAATATGATTTGACCAAAAAATCACTCCAGATTAAAAACACTTTTTTCTCTGCAATGGTGAGTTCTTCAGATTTGTTTTTAAGTTTAAAGATTCAGAATAAAGGAGAATTTCATCAGCATAAAACTTACCTCCTAAATTCAGACAGGATATGAAGTCACAGTAGCATGAAAAACAGATTTCAGTCTTAATGTTGCTCACAAAATGGTCTGTGACTCATAGATGTAATGTCATTTGGCCCTATAAATGCACAAAAACTGTGTGACACCTCTAAGTTGTAAGAGCCCATTACTTCAAGTAAATGGGATATCATGAACACCTGCAAGGCCTTCCTACATCTAACCAGTCTCTGAAAACAATAAAAAATTACTTCTTATTTATATTTGTATTGTTGTTTTATGTAAGTTTTTAATGAATAAAATAAAATCTAGACACTGGCCATTCATAGAATTCCAGCATTGTAACAACACCAACTGCCAGCTAAGTGTGAATCAATTCATAGTCTGTGGCTGAAAGACCTGCAGAGACACGCAACGGCAGCTCACACGAAGGTAGCACTGGAATATTTTCAGGAACTGGAGCGCCATAGTTCACATGGTTACAAAACATGAATGGTCTTTGGCGTGTCTTTAGCCTAAGCTAACTTAAATTCTCCCAAGCAATTTGGGAACATGATTCAATAGGGAGTCATGGATGGTTCCCAAAAGGCATATGGCTCCCTTGGTCTGTGTGAAGATCCAGTGGTTTGAGTATGAGTGGCTATGGGTATTGGGTGGCCTCACCGAAGAACTATTCGTTTGCCTCCGTACTGTATTCTGCTTTTAAAACTCAAATCGTACTCAATATTCAATTCAGAGCAATGAAGTTACATAGATGTAAATCCAGTCAGAATCTACTGTTTCTCCCAAAGAGCCTACAAGGACATCAGGAAGACTTTGTGGGAATCTCTTTTAATTGAATATTATGGAAATTGGAATTGAATATGGAAATACTTTTTGTCACCTTGCATCTCATCAAAAATAAATTAGAATTGAGTAGCCAAGGGAAGTTATGTTTCTAAACTCTTGCTTATGGAATACTGTTTGTTGAAAGTAACAAAAGGATGTACGGAACGCGAGATTAACCAAAGGACCTGGATGAAAGCTAAATTAAAATAACAAACTGAGACACCTAGACAGCTAAACCACCATGGGCAATTGCTGGTTAGCGAAATCATCAGTCAGAAGGTACGGGGTGATTATATCTTTTCTTCTTATTGGCAACTTTTATTCGAGTATGCAACCTGCAAGTAGCTTTGGAATTTCATCTGCTAATAGCTGATCATATAACAGCTGTCTGTACAAACATTTTATTTTCTTAATAGTATCTCCATCTGGGCTAAAGATTGAGACTTTTGGAGTGGGGGATGTGGACCTTGTTAATGAAATTTATGTTGTACTCAATTTAAGATTGGATTGCTTCAATACAATCTACAGGAATAAAATCTTCAATTAGGTTGTAAACTGAAGCCAATGTTCAGTGCAGCACCCTTTTACTAATTAGCATCTCATAATGTGCAGTGCTTGAAGATTTACACTGGCTTGAGCTGATGGTAATTAAAATACAAGTACGTTGGGCAATAGTAAACCTGTAGCTTATGCACTTAAGTCAGCACATTGTCTTTTCCTCTAATTGATTCAATCCACCTTCAGCATTGCTTTTTCTTCCAATGTCCAGTTGGAAAAATCTCATGTTTTCTCTACAGCGGGAGAGCTCTTCTCTGGCTCAACCTCCCCCCCCTATGCCAGATGCAAACCAAAACCAAGTGGAAGCACTGCATGAGGGAGCAAGAGATAAAAAGCTAATGCTCATCCCCATGAATCAGCCGCAAAGACGTCCCTCAGCATAAGAAATTTAGTAGTAAGTATTTGGAAAATACAACACAAGAAAAGGTTTGTCTTGATCGTTACTAAGGATGAAATAGCTTGAGAGTTAGCTATGCAAAGCTTGTCCCTGCACCGGCTTTATGTTGACATGGCTGTGTTAAAGGCAATATTATCTACTGCATCATTATATAGAAAATTACCTCAGTTAACCTGAAGTCTCAACTGATGATTCTTTGAGGGGAGGGAGAGAGAGAATGTGAGCAAACCCACCAATGTGTATGTGCAGATTTGGAGAACTCTAGATCCACAGAACATACAAAGAGACCTTGAAGAAAGCAGCTGGAGTTGGAATATGTTGTTACAATACAATTGTTAAAAAAAAAAAAAAAAATTGCAAAAGAGAAAAGCTTGGGGAAAATCTCTGAAAAACTTCAGTAGTGATATTAAATAATGGAAGGAATTCAACTTGGGTTCCTCAAAGGGCTAAAATCCTATCTCAAGCATCCAGAAATTATAGCAAGGACCTTATTATAATTTCGGGAAACCTAAAGTCACTCCTGGGTGTACAGCAGTATGGACAAATGCCTTACATCTCCCTGTGTTCATTAGCAATAGTGCAACAGAAGTAAGAGCAGACCTGGAGTGGAACTGTTAATGGTAAGCACCTGAAGTCCACCATTTAAGGGGGGAGGGTCGGGGGATGAACTGTAGTCTAGTCCTGTAGACTGAATGCTCATAAATTGTTGGGATGCAGTAGGGCTGCTCCCAGGTGTGCAGCTTTCTGCTTTGCTTCATTTAAGAGGCATTAAAAGCGTGCTCCAGAATGGTTCTGTGATAGGAACCAGAATGCAGGAAGAGCAACGACCAGCAATTCACTTTGAAAGTGCATGCCTCATCTGTACTATAACGGTACAGATGCATCCAGTGTCTCAGCCAGTTACCCTTTTAGCTGAAATGAGATTAATGATGGTGTTTGGCACCACTTTTGAAGTACATCAGGTCTAGTAACATGAAAGCCACCTAATGTGGTACATACCAGGTGCCTTCATTTAAAGCCCAAGTTTGCTGGTGCACAGTCACTAGATGAATGCAGTTCTGAGAGAACCAGCATGGGACAGTTGTACGACAGTATATTCATACCTTACAAGCAATTCAGGGCCAGATACATCAGCAATGCACTCCAGCTGTTTCGCAACATTCCAACATCCCAAAGAGGCCATAAACCCAATTTAACTGGTCTGTTAAGTCAGGTTCATGGCTGCTTTGTGCCACCAGGCTGGCAAAAACCTGCTGAAATACACTGGTCCCGTATTCTGTCTACAAAACAGTAGAAAACCTTAAATAGTCACACCCGAAGTAGTGTACTATTCTTTTATACACCAAAATAACAACCTACTTCGAAATTTTGTTCCAATGTGGAAGCTCAAATAAGAGGAAACTGCTCGTTCAGTACAAAGAATGAAAATGCTATAAAAAATGTGGCTTGTTCTCTGTTTCCAGTTCACCTACCATTTGTGTTCAACAAGAGAGAGAACATTCCCACCTGCCATAAAGGCATGTCAGCGAATAGCAGCTAAGCCAGACTTTCTCCATTCCACCCAGAAGCCCTTACTGAAGCTATCGGAAATCAAGCAGGCTCTGCTGGGCACCGAGTCCTAGTCCTGCTCTCTTTAAAGGTATACAGCAGGTTCTTTTGAACACACAGATACTTAACACTGTCAGATATCTGTCCTGAAGTCTACTTTTTTTTTTTCCAAAACATGAAAAATGTTTTTTTATTGACTAAGAAGAGAAACTTTGTTTTATATATGTAGTATTATGATCTCTGGAGGCCTTTACTGCAAGTGCAACAACAAAGCCCACAAAAACAGTAATTTCTTCAACTGTCTCTAAAAACACCCCCAAAACTAATATCATATAACTGCAACTGTTCTTTCACATTGAGGTAATTCAGTCTCCTTCCCTAGCATCCACCTAGGCTAAAACAGTCTATTTTGGAGACGTTAGGAAATTGTTTCCAATCCCTACAAGGCTACTGAAAAAAGTAATGTGTTTACTGGGATCTTACAGGCTCACTGAAAGGTTAGCACTTCTCGCAAGAGAGATTTAAAGATACACACATAGTACAGACAGTTCTTTATTATACGGTAGCTTTCGGGAGACAATAGTTGTGTATCTTTATATATATATATGTATATGCCTGCATATACCTATATACCAGACAAGTACTGTCCTCAGGTGCACTCACATGAGAGCCAAGGCCTACAAAAGAAGCTTGAATACTTCTCATGGACTTGACTTTTGCTTCTCCACCGTTTTGCCAGACTCCCCCACAAACTTATCCCAAGTAAATGAACAATCTGTTAGTACAGAGGCAGCAGAAAATGAAATAAACTGTGCTGTTCTGCCTGGTTGCCTGATCTCCCAGAAAACTGAGTCAGTAGCAGTAACTGGAGTGACCTCAAGCCATCTCCATGTGTGTGTGCAAATCTAGCTGCAGAGAAATGACAGAAAGAGAAGCTGGTCTTTGACTTTAAAATAATGAGACCGGTCACGTATGATGCTAGATTTAAGTGAAGCACAAATTTTAGTCTCTGACTGGGATGATACAAAACTTTCCCTCAATAATTGCTTACAGTGATATTCCAAATGCCATTATGTATTGAAAGGATGTGGCTGGCTTCTGGATGTTATATTAGTTAATGACTGATGGACAGTATCTGCTCATGTGTAACTGTTACTAATCCCCTTGCGATCTGGAAAATACAACACTTTTGATTGCATAATGTAAACTGCCTGCATATCTTACCCTTTTAATATTCTTTTGTCTAATTGGCAGACATAGAGGGAACACACATCTTATTATGTGCAAATCTGGAGGTCCATGACTTGGAAATTATATATGGCCACTAATTAATCTAACTTGTAGTGCTGAAAATACTGTTTTCTGGCTAAGCATTCCAAAGCTTAGTGATTTTATTTACTGTGGATCCCAAGTAAACTCTACTTTACACGGGAATAAAATAACTCTCCAACTTTTCCAGTTGGAAAGGGCGCATCAGAGCTCAGCTTTCAGAAATGTGAACAACAGGAGGGCATAACCCACACACAAACTTCAAGAACCACAGACAAAGGTTATACACAGTCCTTAGGTGAATCTTCAATATTCAGAGTTCTGGACATTTAAACTGGATCTCATTTTCAGCTATAAAAGATGGGTACATAAAATTAACACGTCTTCACTCGTGTAATGGTGAAGTGATTAAAACTGTCCTCCAAGGATTAATTTCAAAATACAGAAAATTACACAGTGGCAGAAATTGAAGCATACGGCATTAGGTTGTTCTCAACTCTTCCACCAAATGAAAGAAAACCTCTCTCTCCCCCTTTCTTTATCTCTGTCACAAACATATCTTCATGTTATATACCTTCCTTGTTCTTACTTTTTTATAGTTTTTAATTTACTCTCATTTAGATTCTGCATTAATTGACCTAAACCAATTTCACAACTGGTGAAACTTTGGTTAATATTTGATTAACAGATATCTACTTCCCTATTACTTCCTCTTCAGTTTGGAATCTTGATTTCCCATTTTTCTGCTTCCTAGGATTCTTCATAACCTAAAGGCTGTCCTTATTAATATTTGTTTTATGCATGCTTCTATAATTTAACTGATTCATATTGTTATGTTTATTTTATTTAAGATGGGAGCATACTTTTTTTTTAAGATACGGTGGTTAAATGAGGAGTATTTTGAAAAGAAAGATATCCTAGTGTGGAAATACATGGTTAGGTTTGTGTACTTCAAGTCACAACCACATGGAAGGCAGTTAACCCTATTTTTGAAGTAAAATTAGAAATTACAGAATATAAACTCAACAAAATACATAGTCTTAATCTTGAGATGACAAAAATCACTGCCAAGCCTTTATGCAGTATTCTTTAAAGAATGTGTTAGTTACATTGAATTTCCTCAGTATTTAAAATGGATGCTTCATCTTAATGGAATGCTGCCAGCCATTAAATCTGTAGTCATCCAGGCTTTTATTTTATAACTCTAGACATTTCATATTTCTAGGTTGCCTTTTGCAATATGTTGAATAGGCCATCATTGATGGCAATCCGATATAGACTAAAAATGTGGCTATGTAAACTCCAGGATAAATTTTAGAATAAAAGCTGTACTTTGAAGCCCTCTTTAACAGCACATCTAACAAGAGCAAAGAGATTCTGTTCTTGGGACCATAACCTGAAACTAAGCTTAAACCAAAATACAAGATGTTTTGTCAAAAAATAAATCATAGAATCATAGAATTGTCCAGGTTGGAAGGGTCCTTTCAGATCATCTAGTCCAACCATCAGCCTCACTCTGATAAAACCCATCACTAACCCATGGCTCTGAGCACTAGGTCAACCCGGCTTTTAAATCCCTCCAGGGATGGGGCCTCAACCCCTTCCCTGGGCAGCCCAGTCCAAGGCTTAAGAACCCTTTCCCTGGAAACATTTCCCCTAATCTCCAATCTGAACCTCCCCTGGCGCAACTGGAGGCCATTTCCTCTTGTCCCATGGCCTGTTCCTTGGGAGAAGAGACCGACCCCCCCCCGGCTACACCCTCCTTTCAGGGAGTTGGAGAGAGTCAGAAGGTCTCCCCTCAGCCTCCTTTTCTCCAGGCTGAACACCCCCAGCTCCCTCAGCCTCTCCTCACAAGACTTCTTCTCCAGAGCCCTCACCAGCTCCGTTGACCTTCTCTGGACCCGCTCCAGCCCCTCAAGGTCTTTTTTGTGGTGAGGGGCCCCAAACTGGACCCAGCCCTCGAGGTGGGGCCTCACCAGTGCCCAGTGCAGGGGGACCATCCCCTCCCGAGTCCTGCTCCCCACACTGGTCCTGACCCAGGCCAGGATGCTGTTGGCCACCTTGACCACCTGGGCACACTGCTGGCTCCTGTTCATCCGACAGGCGACCAACACCCCCAGGTCCTTTTCTGCCAGGCAGCTCCAGCCACTCTGCCCCCAGCCTGGAGCGCTGCAGGGGGTTGGTGGGACCCAAGGGCAGGACCCGGCACTTGGCCTTGTTGAACCTCAAATATAACTTACAATAAATAAATAACTTCAAATATTCTTCAGTCGTCTAAAACATAAAGATAAAAGCTTTCCATTTGACTGAAGCATAACAACTGCAATTCAACTTTAAGTATTAGTAAGTGAATGAGTCTAGTGGTAAAATAAATGCAGGATCCTCAAGGTCAAGGGCCTAAATTTAATATGCTGTTTCACCACGCACTTCCTGCATGCTTTTGTTTAAATTACTTGGCCCAGATTTTTATAGATAGTTAGATACCTCACTCTCCTACAGTCACTTATGGGCATGGAATCAATGAGAATGAGGTCACTAAATACCTTTGACAATCTAGGCCCTGGATTTTCTGTGCCCCAGTTCTTCCATTTTTAAGAATGCGCATTAACTAATTACGGCAGAGTACTTTGATGCTGCAAGAAATGGTGGTCAAAGGAGAATTAAAAATAAACTGTAGAAGAATAAATGGAAACAAATAATTTTTTTAATTAGATTTAGACTGATTTAAAGACGCAGAAATCAACACACTGAAATCAAGCAGCCTTCCTGAGGAAAGACAAAATTCTCTAGGCTTTTGCCTTACTACAGGGCTTTATTATGTTAGATGAGCTGTGAAGAACCAAGTAAGCTATCATGAGGCTGACCATGATCATGTACCCGAGGCAGACAAAGAATCCCATTTTACCCTGGGTAAGCTGAATTATGACAAAACTCTGGTCCAAGTTCAGATTAACTTTGACTGATGTAGCCTGTCCTTGTCTATAATGATCACAAAATTCTGGTCAGTGTTACGTTACCTAGCTTAACTTTACAGATGTGTTTTAGTATGACACTACTTTCTACCTTGATAAGGTCAAGACACTCTGGAAGCGAGGGTTAATCAATCTGTATATTGGTGTTTCAGCTACAAGGAATTGCTTCCCTGAAGTTCTTTTCCTGATAAAATGAGTGAAATCAGGATTGGAGACAGAGAGTGAATATAGTAGCTTTATAGAGAGACTGACAGTTAGTCTGAATTCCTCTTTAGCCCTGGGTTGACTTTAAGCTTTGCCTAATCCTCCAGGAGCATAATAAAGCGTTACTCGAGGTCAGCATGAAGGTGAAAGTAGCACTTGAGTCCCCAGGGTTATCGAATCTCTGCTGGTAGGCTTCCTTTTTCATATTGTCAAATACAATTCCCAAATGATTTTAAATAGAGATTAAGCAGTGTAGAAAAGGATCATAACTCTCTGCGGCCATCAATATAAAGAAGTAAAAATTAAAGTTGATATATCAGCAGGAAAAGAATGGGAAGTATTCTGTTGGCTCAGTTGATAACAACTACTCAGCTAGTGTAACACTGTATGCCTGCTTTACAAATGGTAGAAATTTGCTTGTTAAACACACATGAATTACTGAATTTCCAAATAAGTTGCCTCATAACGCAAATATCAAGAAGGAAATGTCTCCTACAAATCACTAAATAGAGTTTAGAACAGTAATAATGTCTTCAAAAAACTTTCATTGCTGAATTTAATGACTGGCTCACTGGAACGTTACGGACTTTCAACATCACATTGGTTCATTAGCTGTCAAATCGGCCATCAGTGCTGGCACTGACCAATCTAGTAACGATCATTGGTTATCCTTTATACACTGTCCCAAAAGAAGCCGTTATTATAAAGAAGTGGTATCATAAGTTGGAAATACATATTTAAAGTTACATACTTAAAATAAAATTATATTTAAATACATACTTAAAAGTTTAAACGTATGTTTTGCTTGGGACGTAGGCACATAATAAATACATCAGATCTCTACTGCATTCCAGCAAGGGTAATTTGCAGCTGGATAAAGATGTATCCTTTAGTTTCACACAGGTAGCAGGCTAATGAAACCTACTCTTATCGGCAGAGAGTTCAGTGAAAGCTGCAAGACCTGTCTGGTCTCCACAAAAGCTGATCCTGGTATCCTTTCAGGAACCTCATCTTGCCATAATTACACTGTTAGCAGCATTCAAAACTCCTAATTTCGAGCCAAGTTTGCTCTGTCTAGATGATTCAGCACTGTAAACTTTAGCTTGTACAATAAGAACAATCAAAATAACAGCAGAAGTTAGAAATAGAATATAGAATAAAAATTAAAAGTGATACTAGTTACAAAAAGTTGACACCACCCCTGTAAAATTTTACCTAAGCAGTTTAAAGTCCAATCTTTTTTTTTTCAAATAAATGTTTTTGATTAACGAATAAAACATACTGTTCTTTTAGTCAATATTAAATATCACAGGAAAGAGTAAGAATGTAGTCTTTTGCTTAGGATAATTTTTTTGATGGCATCTTTCAGGAGAATCAAAAAAGGTTTTCAACTTACATGATGTGCCAGTTGTAAAAATATGTATTTAGAAATAAGCTAGCAAAAAACCAAACCCCATACTAATAAAGGGGTGGGAAATGCTAGTGTGTTCAACTGGAGAGCTACAGGCTTGAATGCATAGTTTCCATATATCCAGACTTGGAATATCAGAGTTGCACTGAAAGAAATGAGAAGCTGGCGACAGAGCAAGAAACCCTTAGAACAGAAGAGGAGTCAATGGAGATGGGCAAGGGCAATTTCCTGAAGCTCAGGGAATAATGCAGCCTGCCACTGTGGGAAAGAAGCCGATTTTATCTAAAGGCAAAGGTGGTAGGTAGCCTTTGTTTTAGATAAACAGCTAGCAAAAGTTGAGTGGGTGAACTGGTGGTGTAAATGTTTCTCCTTGAGATCATTTAAAGACTGTGAACATTTCCCTGTTAGCCACACCAGCATGGGGGCAGGGAATACTTGGCCTAGCTCAATATAGAGTATAAAAACTGAACAACAATTCTGAAGACAGCAACGGGTTTGAGCTGGCTTCAACCCACGTTGATTTGGGCACCCAGCATTGTGATGGTGAGCGTGTTATAGAGAGTGGCAATGGGAATCACACCGGTGTTGTGATTGAACCACATATTGCAAGTGCTATATATATTTTGTTATTGCTGCATGTATTTTGTAACTTACATTTGTATTGTATTATCCAATACACTATCACTCTGCTGAATCGGAAATCCCACATAACATCAAGTATCTTTAGACAAGTAAATTTCGTATTAAACATTATATGGTCCACATGTGGAATACCTGAAAGAATGTAGTCAGAAAGTACTGGACATAAAAGAAACAACCGACTTATGCCCATCTTTTATGCTACGGATATGAAAAAAATTCAGTGAGTGCATCCATTTCAGTCCACCATGAATCCATGGGGAAGATGAAGAATAGGAACAGTGGAAATCTGCTGTGTGCTGTGCCTCATTCTCTCATATCTCTATGTTCCTGCTCGGAATTGTAAAAATAGCAGTTTACTTGGTAACATCAGTAGTATATCTTATAAACCTACTTCCTCAGAACTGTAAATGTTTTCTGTATGTTTTCAATGATTCCTGCAACACTTTAATGAAAGTAAAACTGATAAGGTGAAGTCTCCTGGGATGCTCTCTGTCTGCACTGCCTGGTTCTGAGGAGCAGAGAAACAGATTGTTCCCCTCCAAGAGCAGAATTTTGTTTTCTACTAAATTCTTCTTTAGGCATGTCAGCCAGCAAAAGCGAATAATTTTCCCTTAAATAAGGCACATATTGGGCTCAATTCCCATGTAAATGTTTTTCAATCACAGGTCAGATCTTTTCCCCCACTGAAAAAATTCTTGATGATCTCAACATTGGTGAACTTCATTATAAAAAGAAAACACCTAAATATCTGACCTAAAAATAAGGGTTAGTGAGTCACTTTTTTCTTAAGAAAAAGTAAGAAAAGGACATCACTTGCTATAAAGTGCTATTAATAGCCTCCTTGCAGCCTCTTTCTATTGGTAGCACTTAAAAATGGGGAGTTTGATAAAAGTATAAATATAATTCTTGAGGAATACTGTTGCTATAATTATACCCCTGAGGATACGGGAGAGGAGATGGAAAAATTCTTTTTAAAAAAATGAGCAAAAGAGCCAATGAAAGGTGATTGTTTCATTACATCCATAACCTCTATTATTTAATTATTCTTATCACTTCAGAAGCAGGTCCTCAAGAAATTACACATATTATAATAATACTAGAGTAATTATCTCAAAGTCACTCCAGAGGTGTCAGGAGTGGTAAAGTGAACACAATCATCTTATCTTGAATTGCTATGCACAAATCTCTTATCTACGAATTATAGTCAAAATAGTAATTTAGTTAAGACTCGCTGTCATTACTATGGAAAATAAACATTAGCAATGCATATAACAGAAAATGTAATTTTAACATTTATACTATTTGCACGCCTGTGGCATTTCCCACCGTATTCTAAGAAAGGATTTCAACAAGTTTGTTAAAGTGTTGAAAACAGGACTGCAGGGTTATTACTACAACTTACGGAGTATATCAGAACAAATATGATAAACATTTCTTTTGAAGGGATCTGGTTTTGGATGTGTCACTTGGGATTGCTGGAGGGGTTCAAGGCCAGGCTGGATGGGGCTTTGAGCAACCTGGTCTGGTGCGAGGTGTCCCTGCCCAGGGCAGGGGGGTTGGACCCGGATGATCTTTAAGATCCCTTCCAACTCTAACCATTCTATGATTCTATGATTCCATTCTATCCTTATAGCCTCTATTTTAAGACTTTTAATGCCACGTATTTTGCATGACCTCATGTTGGCCAATGAGAACTGCGTTATCAAAACACTCTTGTGAAAACTCAGGCCACCCCAAGTGTGCTAAGGTCACATAGGAACCTTGTTAGGGACAGGGAAATAAAATCCAGGACCACTTCACATTTAGGTGTGTCCATGTATTATCTCAAAAGTTTATGAAAGTGTAACGAAGTATGGCTTAAAAAATCTTTACAAAAACAACTTGATTTGCAGATTTGGCAAACACCTACGCTTTCTACTTTAATAAGGCAAGAAGCTGGTAAATTGTTTTGAAAATGAGGGCACTTAAATTATTTGTTTTGAAATTGTCTAAGAGCCTAAGCCTAGGTAAGGAAGTAGTTTTAAAATCTGCAGCCTGGGCGTCTCATATTCCTAGCCCATTAGCCATTTTCCTTACCGCATTGCAATGAAATTAATTTTGACACATTTCATTCACCACCCTTTATTTTAGCCCACGTAGCTGAAGCTGTAGGCTCTCTGTGCTCCACAACTGAAATTCAGCGTGACCCAAGATAAATTTCTCATTCTTACACCAGAACTTGGTCCCCTCAACAGGTTCTTTGCTATTCTCAAGCCTCTTGACATTTGTCTGTTGTCGAGCTGCCTGGGCACAGCCTGGCACAACAGACAGACGCCTCCGTGACTTCACCCAGGAGACAGACAGCAAACTTCCCGGGGCTCTCCGCGGCTTGGCAAATGTCACAGCACGCCGAGGGGGCTCCGCTGGGAAGAGCCGCAAGCTACAGGAAAGGTCAGGCAGCAGTGATGCTGGAGGTACTGCCAGTAACTGGAAGGAATCGTTTAAAAATCCATCCTCGATTTTTTTTTTCCAGAATTTTTTAAACTCATTCTTTAATATAAAACCAGGTTATTTTCCCAACATAGCACTGCAGACAGTTTCAGAATTCTAAATTAATTTCTGACTGATCTTGACTAGATTTGCAACTTGCAAAAACCTGTGATCTGAAGCCCAATTTGTAACTCACTGGCAGACAGCAAATGGAGAGTACAAGGCACTGCTTAAACATGAAAGAAGAGAGCAAAAAGAACCTCTTCAGACACCGATACAGAAGCTGGAACAGACAATACGCTCAATCGTACAAAAAGTCTGCCGTTATCTAGCATTCCAGAGATTAAAGCAGGTAAAAAGGTGACTCTTCTTAAAACAATACTCACAATGTACAAGTTGAGGAGAAAAAATACACCACTTTACCAAGGCCAATAAAGACACTTCAAATAAAATAACTCCAGTTCAGAGTTCAGGGCTCCTGTGGTTCAGTCTGCACACTCAACCTGCTAGAACAAGCTGCATCTAACAAGCAAGGAAGGAGAGAGCTCTGTATCTAACTGAAAGAGGAATATAAGTAATTGGAAAATAACATTTATACAAATGGCACAATTTATTCCGAGATCATTTTGATTAAGGAGATCTATATACCATGTATGAAAATTAATTGACTGCAAGCCAAGTAAAATGCACGAGAGGTGTGCTTTGCCATCCTGCCATGGATTTTGAGAACCATAATTCAAGTTCGAAGTAAAATACTCACACTCACATTATTCTTGTTATACTAATATAGATGTATTTTACAAATTTATTTTGCATTATACTGTGAAGAAGGAAAAAGAATTATCAGCCTATAGATATTCTAAGAATATTTTTCTACAAACTTGTAAGAAGTACTCTGAAATTCAAGTGATTGTTCAAAAATACCCTCTTAATGGTAGTATTCCACTGAAGCACTATGGATTATTAATTAATTAATGCTACTAATTTCATATGCCAGCTTCTGGATTTCTTCCTATCAGAGATGTAGCTTGCAATGAACTACGCCTGATTACAGAGTAAAAATAAAAATTATAGAAATTGTTTATTTAAAAAAAAAATATAAGTATATAAATTTTAATATAAAGATGTATTAAAATATGACTTCAACAAAAACCACCTGTGATTTACGCCACGATAAAGAGGGGTACTTTGGACTTAGTCTCTCTAATGGAACTGCATGCAAAGAAATTATTGTTGTTTGTTTTCTACTGCTCTGGCTATTTTTTTATTCACTGCCTAATTTATTTCGTTTTACTAAACGCACTTTTGCATCAGCCTTCTTAAAAAAACCACAGCACTGCCATCCTTACTTGTCCACACTGTTCTGTTTCTGTCTACATCAAGGTGTCAGGACTTGGTACCCGGCACCTACATTCACATCAGGTGTTTAAGCACATAGTTATTTTGAAGTCCCTAACTCTGGGACTTAAAGTTAAGCAAATGCTTATGAAAATGAAGCTTTACTTTCGTCTATTGCGTAAAATTTCATTTTAGAAGAGGCTTTACTAAGTTATATTCTCACTGGACATAGGGCATGCTTCATATTTCTTGGAGTGAGGTGACGTATCAAGAGTCAAAACTTATTTTGCCACCAACTCCTTTAGGTGCTCAACGCTTCTCAGTAGTGAAGCATGAAATATTGCTCATCCCTGCATACGACGTTAGAATTACTGGGTTTGGCTCCTTATGAGAGCTTTAGCTATGCTTCTTATGATACTGGAGCACAGAAGTAGAGAAAAGATGGAAAATTAGGCTAAATAGTAAATATCCTGTATTAATCTATCAGCAACCAGCTGAAGCCAGCAGTACTACCGCCCTGACTGGGAAAATGATTACCAGCTCTCCAGACAAGCCAGAAGGTCACCCAGGACTGCCCCATGAAAATCTCACTTGCCCTTCAGGAGTTCTCCTACCCAGAAAGATAAACCTCACTGAGTTTGCACTTGCTTTTGGTAAGAAAAAACAAGTAAATAAACAACACTCCCCATGGGAGGGAGTGAAAAATCAGGCTCCAGAGCCTGTAGCTCGGAATGACTTTTCATGCTCTGTTTGTTCTTTGCTTTATGAGGCATTAACCTTTAAGTACAACACTGACCTTAAAACACTTAATCTGGATCCTCAGCATCTATTGGTTCATGAAATCCACCTTCTGAAGCCCTGAACCCTACACCACGCTTGTTTCTTCCAGAGACAGAGATGGGGGGACAATGTTAAACGTTTTGGCAAACACTGAAAAAGAGATTTACTGCCTCTTCTATTCAATACCTTATCTCTCGGGACACATCTGAGATAGGCTCTGTACCAATGATTTTATCTTCTCCTGCAAAGGTCCCTGCCTTTGTGCTCTGTCAGGGAGCTAAGGTTCACGCAGTAAGCGCTCAATGCTCTGCCACTTAGGAAAATTAGATAATCTCCTGATCGGAGAGTCCATTGATCCATGAACCTCATTGTAAGGCTTAACGGTGGAAACCAGTCCCTTCTTACAGCTGTTGACTGCTTTGTCTCCTTTAACTTTCATGGAGTTTTGATTGATAGCCTTTGGGCAGGCGGGCAGAGAACTCAACGAGGAGCGGCAAATTCCATGGCAGTTCAAATGAACCCTTCAACCCCTTTGCTCCTACTGACCCCAACAAACCCCCGCTTCCTGCAGGCGTGCCTCGGGAGCACACTGTGAACCTCGCACCAACACGCTTTCCTGTCTCTGGAGAGTCTCAGGGATCTTGATACTTACCATTAACACAGCGGTACGGGAGTGTCCGACTACACCCCCTTGATTAAAAGTTGCCCACGCGAAAATTAAAGCCAAAATTTGCTGGCACTTGTAAAATCAGATTCAAACCACAAACAAGACACTGCTCAAGACTGCTTCTGTTTAATATTTGAAAAATTATAAATTATTCAAAACATCTATTTTTATCCAAGACGTGCCCTTCAAGTTTCTTTTTTAAAATCCATTTTTAATGGAGATTCATTCCTTTCTTTCTTGCCATTTTTTTCTTATGACGTCCTTGAAATTCTGCTTTTAGCTAGCATGGTATCGGGAGCCTGATTACCAAAATCCTTACTCAGCAAGAGTCAATGACGGGCTGCATAGCAATGAGTGTATTTTGGGGTAGCAGTGTTTTGGATTTTCAGGGAACGGAGTCACTGAAGAATGTAGGACGGAAGGGAGGAACCTTGGGATGACATCTTGCCCAATGCCTCACTCAAATCAGGGACAGGTTTGGTTAGGTTATTAACGTGTCCAGCTTTTTGAAAAGAAACATGTGATTCAGAACTGAGCACCTTAAAACATGGATAGTATATTTCCAATAACTGAATATAATTTTTAATTAAAACGTTTCTGTTTACTTGCAGCGTACAGCATTAGCACATGTGCACTGGGAAACACAGGGCAGATGGAAAATCCGTGAAGGAAGACTAAACTCCAAGAGGCGGCTTTTAATTTTGTTAAAAGATGGAGGATATGTTCAAAAGCCTCACAAGTAGATATGTATACTGGGGCAGGAACACTGCAGAGAAGACGACTTTTGATCTTACCCCTACTATTTTGCCAACCAGAAAACCTCTACAATCCAGATGCCAATTAAGGCACAGCTCATTTTGCAAAAGACTCTGAGTATATAAAAATAAGCCTGTTGTGATTATGCCATAATATCAGTGAAAATTCTTATATTTTCAGTTGTTAGATAATAGTTTAAGCCTACAGAATAGAGCACACGCTGTGTTTCCAGCAGCCTGAACAACACAGCTGTCCTCTACCTTTTTTTTCCTTCCATGCAAGACCTGAGGATTCGAGATTCACAAATGGGAAGAAAATTATCTGTGGAATATCCTACCAGCTTATACCCAACAGAGTACAAAAAAATTAATTAAATCACATTTTTCTTGGCAAATACAATACTTGCTAATGTTAATAGAGCTTTTAGCTACTTTACCAGAAAATGTGAGATTTAAAGTGATTTTTTTCATTAGTAGTTTGTGTTGTGTATTTGGCGGTTTCCAGATCCTTATTCCTATTACCAAAAAGGATGAGGTTGTAAGAGATGATCTGCCTCTCCCTAATTCTGCCAACTCAATCACATTGACTGTTGCAAAACAAAGAAAGTGTACTAGCACCACTATAAGCAGCAATGTATGAAAACTTGATTTGTTGCATATTTTTCTCACGGTCACACATATCATTCTCATACTAGAACCAAAGATGATTTTAAGTCAACTTAGCTCCCTGTTATGTTGCTAGCCAGAGCAGAGTCCAGTGTTGTCTCTCTTTGTTGCATTTTTTTAACATTTATTTTTTAAAATTTGAAAAAAAACCCAACATTGCTGTAGTATTAAAACTTGGAAGGGAAATAACCCGAGAGAAATGAATGTTCAGTTCCTATTCTTGACGTTAGTCAGGCATGACAACTTCCAATCAGGAAGCAGAACTATAAGTAAAAAAACTCTCTCTAAAGTGTCCAGAATTATTTTCTCTAACAAAACAAAACAATATCCTAAAATAAGCAAAAAAAGCCCTTTAAACAACTTAGTTACCGGATAAATCCCTCTAAACACCTCAAAAAGACAACTTTAAACACCCTAATGTTATTATAAACTGAAGTTACTTCAAAACATAATTAAATGATCAAAAGCAAAATTCATGATGTTTTACTCATAGAGAACTAACACTTGCAAGAACATCAAAAGTTTCTAAGTTACATTTTCTTCCTCTACAGGACTTTCTTGTTAACACTAATTTAGTAGAACAAGCAATTATCCAATTATCTTCACATTTAAATTACCTAAACGTCCAAGTTATAATTGCATTCATTAGTTACTGAAATTGCACCTGCAAATGCTATATCACAAATATGGCTATGAAACATTTATGTTGTTTTTCTGTAATGGATATTTAATAATTTAATTTCATTATTAATACTTTCTGGTATGTTGTAAGCAGCTTTGTAGAAATACTTATTGCTGGAGGGAGTCATTTCATTTGTGAAGGAAAGCAACCAAGGAAAACATCATTAGGGTTTTTTTTTTCCTCTCTTTAGTCAATGACAAAGAACAACTGGCAGTAACTACCTTAAAATCAAATTCTGTGGTGAGTTTAAATGTTTGTTCTCAGTATGGAACGTGTCTTTTTTTTTCCTTTCCAAAATCTGTCTACTCCACTTGGACCAGATGCATCTAGAGTTTGAAACCATTATGTTACTATTCTCCTTCTGGGAGAATTTAGGTCAGGAAAAGAACTGGATTTTAAAAAATATAAATTGTGACATTAAAATTAAGTTACTAGATGCCTATCCAGCATGTATAAACACTTATTTGAAATACAAATTTCTCACTGAATTGGTTTTAGTGGTTGGATTTTTGGCTTTTGGTTTGGTTTGGGTTTTTTTTTTTGGTTGTACAAAACTCACCAAACTATTTCTCAAGGTAAATCAGCAAAATATCTGTATCTAGGTATGAAGCTGAGCTACGTGGGAATTACAGGATTTTACAGGTATATGTATTCAAAATTTCCCAGACATAATGTAATAAAAGGGGACAACGATTAAAAAATAAAGTACAAACGAAAGAAAGTAACTTCTCCCCCCCAAGCACAAATTGTCTTCTGAGTCCAGACTTAAGAATATGAACAGGCAACAGTTTTGGCAAATTCCCCCAGCACAGACCAGTACAAACACAGGCTGGTTACTGAGACCCCGCTCCCCGACCGACTGACGGCCCCGCAGCTCGTCCCCGCTGCACAGAAACAACAACCGCCCGGCAACAAAACAAAAAAAACCTAGAAAATTAGCGAAAAAGAACTGGCAAACTCTCTGCTGTTTGAGATGCATGGTATTTTTCAAAAGCTTTTGATTATACTGCGCCGATCACATCTGGAATTGCACCGCTGTGAGGACTGACACCCAGGACCTGCTTAATTACAGAGCGCTCTGCCGCGTCTTGAAACGTTCCCTCAGATGGATGTTTAAAGCCTATTTTTTTTTTTCTCTCTTACCCAGCGTTTCAAGATGAATTGGCTGCCTGCCACAATTATCTAAAGGCCCTAACTGTACAGATCACACATCAGAGAAGGCCCAGAGTGAACTCGGCCCCGGCTGATGGACCCACTGTTTCATTTCTGGAGAGAAAATGGGAATGGGATCGTACACCGGCTGTCGCAATTAAACTGGCTCTGCTGCCATAATAACTTTGAGGAAGAGCAGTTCATCTCAGTCATTCCAGAGTCTTTAGAACTTGCAGAGGGTCAAGGAAAACATGTCTGTACTCAGGCAGGCTTTCAAACGTGTTTAAAATCACGACTGTTTAATCTCCATCTCCATCATGCCCACTGTATTTTACTTCAAACTTTACTTTAGCTTTTGGGTTGTTCTACTCCCCTGATGTGGTTTTACTCCCCCATGATGGGGAGTTGAGGATGGATTGTTTTACTCCCCCATGTCCAAATGTCCACATCCTTATAAAACTGAGTTCTATTCATGTGAATAAAGAAAAATTCATTCCAAGATTTTATCCCCAGTTTAGTGTTCCCAAATTAAGAGAATAGATAGTCCATGATACGGTACTAGGTGTCTGGGAACAAAACACTTTCCAAGAAGATGAGGATATTTATCAAAATTGAAACTCTAGAGCTTCACCCATAGTATTCTTCATGGGACAGAGTTACTCCTGTCCTATTCCCGTATGAACAAAAGACGTGGCAGAACCTGATCTAGCCTTCCATCAGGCTCTAGCTACTGCACATCAGAGCACTAGCAAGAAAAATGTGCACTGCTGAGACACAGTGGAAATTCACCTGTGCTACTAACTTCAGGCATCGCCCAGGAACATTTCTTGGTACTATAATGTGACCGTCTAGATCATTTCAGCTAGCACTTGAACCAAACAATTCCTAACACGCTTCGGCAGGTGGAACAGTTCTGATGCTGTCAGCAAGAAGCAGTTTACAAGCAGCCTCCCCGATTTGAAAGTGGAGAGATTTTACGAGCGCAGATGAGGGCTGGTTTGTGTCAGAAGGCATCAGTGTCAGGCAATCTGTCCAGGTGCTTGGTGTATCAGTGAAGGCGTGCCCTCATACGACTTCATTCTTTGGGTCACTTTTGGGTCAGAAAAGCAAGCAACCTGGGTTTTGTGTGCTGCTTCTCTGTACCATAAACTACAGAAATTCTGTAAAAGTAAAAGAACAGTCTAAAATATTTATTTGATCATTCTAAAATGAAAAAAAAAAAAAATCACTCATGGCATGCTTTAAATCACTCATGGCACACTTTTAACCATTAGATTTTTAACAAAGTGATTGGCATGTGGTATATCTGTAGAGATGCCTATTCTTAAGTGTAGTCCACTTACTGTAGGCTTAGAGTAAGTCTAAAATGTGAATGTACATCATGCAATGTCATGAAATAACATGACATAATAAGCTGAATAAGCTGATACATTCATATGTCTCCGTGCCTTGCTGTGCAGAAGCTAGGTCTTGTGCCATAGCCACAGAATGGCTCCACTTGTACTATTTGGCCAGGTCCCTCAATGGGACGGAACTGGTCTGGCCCCAGTGGTGAAGCTACAAGGCCGTATATCCCCAATATTAAAAGTGGGCTGTACCTCCTCACGTCAGTATGGCATAAAAAACAACGGGACACTGCAGTTCAGTTAAGAAGTTCAGCACTTCCCGGCAGGAACAGGATGATGGCGAACAGGTGATGGCACTAGACCTTCAGCTATGAGCTCTATGCTACTGCAGCATTCCTATTTTGGAGCCAGATTTTTTTCCTCACTAAAAGATTTTTCTTCACCACACTGCACTGAGCAATCTAGTCAAACTCCATAACTTCTATTTGCCCTGCTAAGCTTAGCCAGAAATCAATGAGAAATAGAAAACTATCAGTAGCAAGCCCCTAAGGTAAGAAGCCAACTCAGCTCTGCACACCCCAAAAACAGCAAGAAGAAGAAAGCCCACAAAACTTCAAAGGGAATGGGAAGGGCTAGGAAAGAAATACATATCTGCTTAGCTCTATCCAATCTGGAATAGTTTATGTTTCTCAGAACAAAACCTAGTATTCAAAGCAATGAAACCTTCATGGCACTGTGAGCAAATTTCAGGAGATTGGGGCTAGTATCCAAATTAAAAAAACTAAGGAACTGCATCAAGGTGGTGAGCTTTCCCAGTTGGGACTCACTTTTAAAAGGAATAAATCTCAGTTCCAGCACATTTAGGAATGCGTTTTATTTTAACTACTACACAGGCTTATGCCTAAGAGAGATCCAGAAAGTCCTTGGAAAAGTAATGACAAACACAGATAAATCTGAACTTGCATTTCACTGAATTTTGAAGTGTCTCTCTCACCTGCTGGTATGTGGGTTTCTGTCAATGTAACAAGCCTCAAAGTGTCAAAAGAAGATAACACATTTTTGGCTATAAGCCTGACTTCATATCCAGGAGTGATAAGAACCTCAAAACACAAGGATTTCTTGCCGAGAATGAAAAAGGTAAGCTCCTTAGGAAGTGTTATCAGAAGTTATAAAAAATGTGACTCTCTTGTTTGCAAAAACAAATGTCTGGTAGAGTGTCATGAGAGTGGCCACTGAAACATGAGAGTGGCCACTTCAGCACTGACGGATGCTGAACGTTTGCTTCCAGGCAAGTCAGGCAGCCAGTGGGAACCCAGTACCTACTCCCTTTTCCTCGCCTTCCCAAAGCAGCTGCGTACTACCATGGTCTTTCTTAAAGATGATGTAATTTTAAAGATGAAATTTAAGGAAGATGCAAGCGCAGACAGACTGTTCTGAGAACTAAGAGAATTCTTACTTCACACGTCACGTAGCCTGACACAGGAGTGCTCACACTGATGAAGAGATTGCAGTTCCGACTAAAATGTGATGAAAATTAAAGTTTATCTCTGAAAACAGACTGAATTCAGAACAGAGCTCAAAACCAAAACACTCCTGACGTGCAGAATATTTCACTGCAAGAACAAAGATGGTTAAAACTCAGATGTATGTGCACTATGAGTATATGTATGTATATGTACATCCTAAAGATGTTACTAAAGCCAATTCATAAAGAAGCTTAGCATTTGAAAATACTACAGTGGCTAAAAACCTTGCTGAAGTTCGAAAGAGTGCTTCTTCAATGAAGTTTTAGAAAGAAACTAGTGTATTTTGCTCCAAACTGAGACAGCAGCAGAGGTACAGGCAGTTCATCTTACCCCATGTCTTCCTGTAACAAAAAAACTCCCATAAGAACCCTTGAAAAGGTACTAAACAATCCTATGAAAATGTCAGCTTGCTTGTGGCACAAAAAAAAAAAGCGACCTAATAGTCAGCAGTTACTGGGAAAGAAAGACAGAAAATTCTCTTTTCTCAGTACAAAATAAATAGGGCACTCATACCCGTAACATCATGCCTAGTTCTGTCCTGAACCTCACCCTGCCTCAATATCTCGAAAGAAGATGGCAAAACTGCAAAATTAGAGAACGGTTTCCTGGAGGGAAATGCCTACATAGTCTAGGGTTCTACAGCCTCGAAGTTAGGTAAGTGAGAGTAGATAAAATGAAGGTATACAGAAAATGTTGAGTAGTGGAAAAATGTTACTGTTAATTTATTAAAATAACATCCTGCTTCTTATCATACAAAAGCTAACATATTGAGTAGCAGGTTCAATACACACACACACAAAGATTTGTTTCCCTATACAACAAAAACAACGGGCACAAGTTGGAACATAAGAGGTTCCACTCAAATATGAGAAAAAACTACTTCACAGTGAGGGTGGCAGAGCCCTGGAAGAGGCTGCCCAGGGAGGTCGTGGAGTCCCCTTCTCTGGAGATTTTCAAGACCCGCCTGGATGCTCCTGAGTAACATGCTCTGACAAGCTCTAGGCAATCCTGCTTCAGCAGGGGAGTTGGACTAGATGATCTCTATGGTCCCTTCCAACTCTAAAAATTCAGTGAAATTCAGTGAAATTCAGTGAAAACATGAGATCATGCAGGTTACTGCCACAGGTTGTTCTGGATTCCAAAAGTTGTGATAAATTCAAAAAAGCACCCATTACAAATTGGTGAAAATAAGAAAAATCCATCGAGGGCCATTAAGCCCAAAGATAAAACTTGTGGCTCAGCAAGTGAGTTTACTCCGATTTGCTTAAATCCAGGATCAGAAGTCCCTCCATGACACCCCATTTCTTGAAACCATCAAGCTATTCAAAGCCTCCATATCCAAATCCTGAAAAATTTCTCATCAGGTTTTTTGTGTCCGTGTCAGCTGAAACATCTATTCATCTCATTTATGTTCTCTAAAGCACTTCACTCAAAAGACAAATGGTAGAGACTTTCTGAAATGAATGAGGTTCCAGGGGCAGTTACAAGGTCCTTCTTCAGTATGTGTTATTTATAGTCAATCAAGCCTGTCAAGAGGACTCCAGAGAAATCTCCAGCCCGTGCTAATGGCTGGGACAAAGTCCTGCAACACAAGAGAGCTCACCTTCAGTCCAGGCTCCGAACTAGGCACGCAAAGAGAAGGAGCACGAAACCAGATTTCACATCTGATGGCTGGAACCAAGTAGCGGACATTTCAGCTGTTTTTTCTGTTATTTACTGAGAAAAAAAATAATAATTTGCTCTTGTGAGATGCCAACCTTCCCTGGAGCTGGGACGCCTAGGCAAAGAAAGTATTTTTCCATCACCTTTCCTGGAACACTTTCTGCTGGCTGCCTTGGCCAGGCTTGGCTACTGGCTCCATACTATTTGTGCTAAATTCCCTTCATCCAACTATATAGGTACTGCTTGCCATGCAGACCTGTCTGCAAGAGGTGTGCCCGGGTGGAGGACCTCCTGCAGCAGGTGGTGCAGCTGCAGGAGACGGTGAGGAGGCTGCGTAGCATCAGGGAGGCTGAAAAGGAGTTAGATAGCTGGTTCCAGAGGCTGAAAAGGAGTTAGATAGCTGGTTCCAAGCACAATCTGCAGTAGGCCCATGGCAAAACAACAGGAAACTCCCCCACAGGCACACACAGAAGGGAGGGGGGCCAATAATGGAGAAGAATGGAAACTTGCAACAGCAAGGACAAGCAGAAGGAAGAGCCTTCCCCCAAAGCCCGAGGTGCCCTTGCAGAATTGCTTTATGTAGACTGAAGAGGAAAGACCAGTCACACCAAGAGAGAGGCTGGTGCTGAGTGAGGCAGCCCCACCTGTGCCCTGTGTAACCACCAGCCCAACTGAGGAAAAGCGACGGGTGATAGCAGAAGGTGACTCTCTTCTGAGAGGTACAGAGGTACTCATTTGCCAATCTGGTGCTCCAGAGAGGTGTGCTGGGGCTCCTATCAGGGATGGTATAGAAGAGCACCAAGCCTACAGGAGAGATGGGGAGGGACTCTTGATCAGGGAGTGGAGTGATAGGACGAGGGGTAACAGTTTCAAACTGAAAGAGGGGAGATTGAGATGAGATACCAGAAAGAAATTCTTTGCTGTGAGGGTGGTGAGAGCCTGGCCCAGGTTGCCCAGAGAAGCTGTGGCTGCCCCATCCCTGGAGGTGTTCAAGGCCAGGCTGGATGGGGCTTGGAGCAACCTGGTCTGGTGGGAGGTGTCCCTGCCCAGGGCAGGGGGTTGGAACTAGATGATCTTTAAGGTCCCTTGCAACTCGAACCATTCTATGATTCCTTTCAACCCAATCTGTTCTATGATTTTATGATTCCATTACATACTTGACTAAAATTGGTTGTTAAATTCATATTCAGCCAAGAGATATTGAAGCAATGATAGATGTTTTCTTGACACTAAGCACCATCACTATGCATGACGACCTAATAATCTCTTTCTATGCATGGAAACATGACCAATGTACCTTCAACTTGTAAAAGAAAAATTCTGTAGCCTCAGGAGGTTTTAAAATGAATTATATGAGAATTTACAGAAATATAAAAATTACAGGCAGAATTTCAAAGCAATGGTAAGTTTCCTGATGACATTCCCGGAAGAACGTTTGATCAGTCACTGGTCTTGCTAAAATCTAAATTAATCCATTAGATCTAATGAAGAATTGTATTAGAAGAGGTAGGAAAAGCTCCATTGGCAGTCCATCTGTGGTGGGACTTCAGCTTCAAGTGAAAAGACTCAAATTAATGCCAGGTTTGAGAATAAAGCAATAGAGAAAATGGCATTTTGTCTAAGGAGATCTTTTGAATTTACAGAAGACAGCCCGCCAACATGTAATCTGTTTTGAATGAAAAAAGCCAAATTTCACAAACATTTGTAAAATGCCATGCAAATGGATATAAGATCCCAAGGTTTCATGCTACACCCATTGCACAGAGGAGGAAAGGGAAGGAGTGCATCGGGAAAGAAAAAAATTGTAGCGCAGCAATATAAAAAAAAATGGAAGCGTGCGATTAAAAAATTAAAAGTATATGTTACAAACACAGACGCTGAAGAATCTCGATTTGTGCACAGACAATGGAAGCATAAAGGACCAGGAAGCCTCAGTTACACCCTGGGAAGCAGGAACAGGGAAGATGAGGCGTCTTGATTGGAACATCTGTGATGCCATGAACATGTCCTTCAGAAGACACGGATCTCCCTCTGTCCCCCGCGACCCTTGACTCTCCCGTTGCCGCAGTGTGACAGACAGCCTGCAGCCTGCCCTCTAATGCATACTTTGCACAGAAGCAGCTAATCCTGAAGATGCTGTGCATTATTTCCCTAAGCAAATGCACAGAGTATTGTAGGCTTGTGCAGCTGAAATAAATGCTAGTATTGATGCAGAAAATAAGAAAGTGCAAAGCAAAACCTAAATAAGCACAAATATGCCTGCATCACTAACAAGGAAGATGTCTTGGGTTTGGTACTTAGCATACACATCTTGGTGCAGAAATACTTCTGAAACAGAAATGGTATTCTGATGTGTGGAATAGCAGTATCAAACACATTGAAGGCAGGTTTCCCTAGAATGCCCAAATTTGAGACTACACCTGGCCGTGACTGTTTTCTTCATTAAAACCTTGTACTTTTCCGGATGGAGTGCAGTTTCAATACGTAGCAAGCAGTGTGTCCACCAAGTATTTTCAGTGGAGTTACTGACGTGTGTACCTTACACAAACATCGTACACAAATTCCTGCTCTGTTGTTTCCGTAGTCTGTGCTGTCATTATACTCTTTCTTACTTCACAACTTTGTTTATTTGTACATGTAATGTCTTGGAGTCTATTTTTTTTTTTTTTCCTTTAAGAATATTGCTTTTAAAAATATCTAACCATTTTAATTTTCTAGGTTAGGAACTCTCCAAAATCATTTATAAAAGAATGGTGAATTCCTTGTCATAGAGTAAATAGTTAAAAGAAATTATTCTACAAAACAAAAAAATCTAATAATTAACATTAAGCCATTTTGCTTTTAAATTACCATTTTGGGGCTCTTTTTGTTGCCTAATATTCCCTTGTCAGGATCTAAGACTTATTCTTAACTGGTATATTTCAACATGAATAGCATTACAACTTCTCTGCCTTCAGCTTATTCACAAAATATATTAGTTGGCTAAATTATTTATAATGAGTAACTCATCATGAATTTATTGCTTTATGTGGTTATAGAATAGTGCAGGAGTTGATTTCTGCAAATACATTTATTACCTTAAAAATTCACTGAATATTTCAGATGAAAAAAGAAGTGGCTTGTGTGTGAATTTTTCTCTCCGAGTCTTGTAATGAATATATTATACAGTATCATAATATACCATATAATATTGAATCTGTCTCCCTGATTAAGGTGCACACATTCTGAACATAAACCTAACAAACACCACTACTTTTGAAGAGAATGTTTGTCCGTACGTACTGAATCTTATGGCACTTTTCCGTATGAACAGATATGTCCATTTCAGCAGTATTTCTTTGAGGACTTGTGGGCAATCAGATCTATGAATCTGAATACATCTATGAATTGCTGAAATTAATTTATCATTTCTATACCATGCACCATTTGCAAATAATTTTTTTTAACTATCAAACTGTATATAAAAATTATAATAAAGGCATAATCATCCTCCACATCCTGCCCTAAATCTCTCCGCATTTACCTATTCTCTCAGTACGTCTGCCTTAGGCAGTTGATGTTGCTTTGAGTTATTAACGTCACAAGTCCTGTAGGTCCAATGTAACACAAGAGTTGAGTGCAGGCTTTTATACACAGAAACTGAAAAAGAGTTCCTGACGTAAAACCTTAAATTTTAAATAGCATAGTTAAAAGGTAATTTCTACAGGAAGTAGAAAATGGCAGGAAGTATCCAGTAAATTAAATGGCTTCTTGTGAAGTCTGTGACAGAACTACAATTAATTTGACTTGTTACTTGTATGAGATAAACTGGTTAATAAAAATGCTCTTAGACACACTTCTCTGTGTTTTGGGGCAGTACGAATGCTATTTTTAAATTTATTTCAAGGCAATATAAAATCTAACTACGGAAATATCTACTTCTGTGTTACACTCTGCTCGTTCTGAGTTTGCCAAATTTTTCTTACAGCTACCACAATGTATTTACCAAACAAGACCACCATGCATAGTCTTGGCTCAAAGTATTTTTGAGGAACACTGGAAAAGCAGTATGAAGGTAACAAGAAAATATTAAGCAATAATATCCAAATAAAACGAGGTAAAGATCATGGTAGGCTAATGAGATTTACAGGAAAGATGCGACCACAGATCTGCTTACTGTTACGCTCAGCACTAAGCTATTTTCATCAAGGATTTCTTCTTGTTTTTGAAACTTGATTGAAGATTCTGCAATTTGAGACTGATTTTGTCTAGCACACCGATTCTTGAAGGACTATGGGGACAAACTTGTGGCATTATTCTAAGCGGCAGCATATCTTCTGCTCCAAAAAATTCCCCCTGTCCTGCTACACAACTATCATGGCACCAGATGACATGGTAGAAAGAAAGGAAGGGCCCTTCTATTTTTACTGCCATCATACATGGAAGCCATCATGCAACAAGTCAACCTAGTCCATAAGAACTCTGAGTGGATATTACTGCTGTTTGAACTATAAGCTTAAGACATGGATAATTGAAAGTGCTATTTTATTTGGATCACTTATGTCAATATGAAGCACCTGCTTTCCTAGGAAAAGCCCTAACCCTGTTCCCAGTAGCATCAATCCAATGGGAGCTGCACCTGTGTCACAGGAGGTGGAACCAAGCTCACACGGCTGTAGAACAGGGTAATTCAGCTGCTTCCTATTATACAACACGCATTGTGTCTGTATAGGATTACAGGGCTACCTTACAATCAGATATGACAACTCCACATGAGAATTACATCTTATCCCATTTATAATCTGTTTTCCTCAATCCTGAAATACAGACTCCTTTGGCAGTATGTATACATATATATGCTAATATAAATGCAGTACCTCCCTGATGTTGGGAACAGTCCTTCAGAGAGTGAAGTAAGACAAATAGACTCATTTCGTCTATGACAGCAATGCTGGACTCATAAGTAAACACTTCAGTGAGGCAAAGTCAGCATATGTTAATCACATACAACATCTTGTTTCCCTTTTCTTCTAAAATCAATTAACAGGCTTTAGTGCTTCACTCTGTTCAAAGAGAACACAAAGTAATTTTTATTTTAATGGTGGATTATTTTTTCTTCTTTAACTAAGCTCTGTCCTTAAGACCAGGCTCTCATGTAATCTGTTTTTGAGAAATGAAATTGATTGTCACTGCTGGTTTATTCATATATCCTCATGGCATGACATCATAAATAGAATTTGTCACTCCCGAGCTTGCTTCTCACAGCAGTTGTCTTTAATGTCATTTACTCAAGTGGCTCAAGGTCTTCATGAATAATTAATGTTTAGCAATCCACTGCAGTGCTGCAAGATAACCACTTTTAGGCCTTTGATTTCAAATAAGTCTTGACACTTCTGTTCAATGAAGAAAATACAAGCAACTTTACACCTCTGAAATTGTAAAAGCATCCCCAGTATGAATATAACAATTGCAATTATACAGAGGATCTGTCTGAGCAACTATTTTGCTAACTTGTCCTTAATATAGACAAGAGTACGGCAAGAAAGGGTGTTAAGCTCTGCAGAGAAAACAAAACTTATCTATCTGAATAAACAGAAGGTTAAGAAAGACATGCTCTCCTGCAAAAGGCATTAGTTACTTACGAATAATCAATACTTACCTGAAGAAGCTGTGTTTTCATTTGGGTCACAGGGGAATCCATTTTACTGAAGCTTAAGGCAGACTTAGTAAATGTTCAGCTCCAGAAGTACTTAAGTCATTAGGACCTTCTCTCTGGATTCTAGCGCAAGTCTCCCAGGCTGCTGATACCATTATTTATTATTTGCATTATGTAGTGCTTAGAATCTCCAGTAAAGGATCCCCATCGTGCTAGGTAATTATTGTAACACTAACATGGAATGATAAAATCCTGGAGTGTTGCAATTAGAAAAGAAACAGCTAGAAAAGAAATATGAATAATACAGGAGATGTATGATTAGGAAACAGTAGCAATTAAAGACCAAAGTCACTATTTATATTTGAGCCTGATCTTCATGATTTTCAAGAACCACTGCTTTGTAGTTTGATATCAGTGATCCAGATCTGACCAGCCAAGACTCTGAAGCTGTATGGAGTAGGTCTTGATAATACTCTCTACTGAAACACACAGTAAGAAAGAACTAACCTGGAAAAAAAAAAAACCAAACACCAACAAACATGAGGAAAAGTATTTAAATTCTCCTGATTGGAAAATCTCTAAAATGTATATTTAATCATTTATGAAGTCTGGCAGGGTTGTGATCTTACATACTGATTTGACAAAGTGTTCAAAATACAGCTAAAAAAATCCCTCCTGTGTTGCACAGAAAGGAATGTGAGCAGAGAACACAGCTGCATCACTCATCAGGGAATATGTGTTCAGAGCTTTTTATTTTTGACCACTTGGACTTGGCTCAGAAAAGGAGCATCTTCTTAATACATGTACAAAGTGACCTTGAAATACCTACCCCACTTATTGCCCTCATGGAGGAAAACTTTTTCCATGTCTAATGTACCAAACTGATAAAAAAATCTTTAAAAATGAGTGTTAGTCGATCAGCTTGGCTCTTCAAGAAAGCAGGTGCTGCTATAGTTATTTAAAAATAATTTCCAAACCTATAATATTGATCTCCAGTCCAAGACATCAGTCTTAGATTAAATCTATTACCTGAACAACACAAACCAAAACCAATCCATGCTAGAAGAAATTCTGCTGTTATTGAGCGGTCTACGTGCCCAATGCAGGACAACGCAGAAGGTATCCTAAGTACCGTGAAGACCAAAAGTAGTATATATTCTGCTGTTTCACTGCAAGCACTCTCAGGATGAGCTTGGGACTAATGTTTTGCTTTGTATATATGCCTACAGAGATATAAGAAAAGAAAGAAATCCAAAATAAAACAGAACACTGAATTACTCTTTTACAGCGAGAGTAAATCTGATTCAGATGTAATGTAAGCACAGACGGTTTCCTTAGGATCTGGTTGCTATTTTCTTCTCTGTATTAGATGCAAACATTTCAGCACTGTTACAGCACTAACCATAGAATCATAGAATGGAAGGGACCTTAAAGATAATGTAGTTCCAATCCCCCCTGCCATGGGCAGGGACACCTCCCACTAGAACAGGTTATTCAAAGTCCCATCCAACCTGGCCTTGAACACTTCCAGGGCCAGCCACAGCTTCTCTGGCCACCTGGACCAAGGTCTCACCATCCTCACACTAAAGAATTTCTTCCTAATATCTCATCTAAATCTCCCCTCTTTCAATTTAAAAACATTCCCCCTTGTCCTATCACTACAGTTTCTGATAACAAGTCCCTCCCCATCTTTCCTGTAGGCTCCCTTGAAGTAATGGAGGCTGCTATAAGGTTTTCTGACTCCATAGGAGAGGTCCTCCAGCCCTCTGATCAACCTCATGGCCCTCCTTTAGACTTGCTCCAATAGGCCCATGTCCTTCTTATGTTGGGGGCCCCAGAGCTGGACACAGTACACCAGGTGGGGTCTCACCAGAGCAGAGCAGAGGGGTAGAATCACCTCCCTTAACCTGCTGGCCACGCTTCTTTTGATACAGCCCAGGATGCAGTTGGCTTTCTGGTCTCCAGAGGTCACTTCCAACCCCATATCGTCCTGTGATTCTCAGCTCATGTTGAGCTTCTCATCAACCAACGCCCCAAAGTCCTTCTCCTCAGGGCTGCTCTCAGTCCATTCTCTGCCCAACCTGTATTTGTGCCTGGGATTGCCATGTCCCAGGTGCAGGACCTTGCACTTGGCCTTGTTCAACTTCATGAGGTTTGCACGAGCCCACCTCTCCAGCCTGTCCAGGCCCCTCTGGATGGCATCCCTTCCCTCCTGTGTCACTGCGCCACACAGCTTGGTGTCTCAGCAAACTTACTGAGGATGTACTCGATCCCTCTGTCCATGTTTCTGACAAAGATGTTAAACAACACCGGCCCCAGTACTGACCCCTGGGGAACACCACTTGTCACTGGTTTCCACTTGGACTGATATGAAAGACTGTCTTATACAGAGTGGTATCTGTCCCCAAAGTTAAAAAAAAATTATGAACGCCACTTAATTTGTAGTGTTTTAGACATCTTTCTTGATAAGACTCTGGTTTTCACACTGTAAAATAAATCATAGTGAAGTGGCTATCTAAAACAAAGTTATTATAAGAAGCTTGTGAAGGGAATACTGCTTCTGAAATCATCCAACAAACCCTTAAGGAAGTAAATTTATTTTTTTAACAATTTTACTGGAGCTTAAAAAGATCCCTTTGTTCCAAGTCAGATTGTGGCCTAGTTTTTAAACTTCATAGGCGTTGTCCTGAGTTTGCAAGGCATCAGGACTGAGCTTGACAGACTTCATTTTTACTTGGGTTTGTTGCAGTAGAATCATAGAATTGTCTAGGTTTGAAGGGATCTTTAAGATCATCTAGTCCAACCATCGACCTAACTCTGATAAAAAACAAAAAAAAAACCCCAACAACAACCCATCACCAAACCATGTCTCTAAGCACTAGGTCAACCCGGCTTTTAAATCCCTCCAGGGATGGGGCCTCAACCCCTTCCCTGGGCAGCCCAGTCCAAGCCTTAAGAACCCTTTCCCTGGAAACATTTGTCCCAATCTCCAACCTGAACCTCCCCTGGCGCAACTTGAGGGCATTTCCTCTTGTCCCATCGCCTGGGACTTGGGAGAAGAGACCGACCCCCCCCGGCTACACCCTCCTTTCAGGGAGTTGGAGAGAGTGAATTCTGCTATTTAAAAAAAAAAAATAGATGAGTTGGGTATGCCAATTTGCTTTTCTTTTGCTTATCTTCGTAAGTTATAACCCTAGTTTTTGACAAGTAGTTATTCTGTGTGGAATGAAATATTTATGATTAATGACAGTGCAGAGGAATAAAAGCCTGGTATGATAAGAGGCACCTTGAAAAGTAGGGACACAGTTTGCAGCGTGTCCCTGCAGGGGCACAGGGGGATAAGAGTCGGGGTGAAGGCTGGGAAGGCCAGTTAAAGAGGGGAGCTGGGAAAAAGTGGGTTTAGGCATACTGAAGAATAAAAACCAAAAGGATCTAACGTACATAAAATGTCAAATATACTGAATTTGGAAGTTATGTGGAGTTTCAGATGCATGAAAAAAGATAGAAAGATGTGATAACAAGCTGGAAATCACAAAAACAGTCCCAAGTAAATCTTAGAGGAGGAAGAAAGAGGAAACCCCACCAACATCCCACTTTTCCCAGTCCCAGAAGCTGGGACTCTGATGACCTGCTGCAACCTGACTCTGCATAAGGAAAGCTGGTGGTGTCAATGGTAGGACCCAGAGAGGAGGTGGAGGGGTCAGCATGACACCAGAAGAAGGGGTAGATAGTAGGAAGGGTGTGTACAACAATTGTAATTCCTTAATTGTAGTAGTAGTAGTAAGATTATAATTTTCTGTGACAGAACTCTTTATTTTTCTTATCTTTAATAATTAAATCTGGACTAATAATAATTCTCTGGTTAGACTGTTAAGATTTCACCTATACTGAAAACAAAGCCTTGGCTTTGCATATCGGTTGTAAGATAAAAAGATTTGGAGTGTAACAAAGCATATCCAGCAGTATATTGAAGAATTAATTTACATGTTGTTATATAGTTGATAAATAAATGGTATTATTTGTACATATCACCTGGATAACTGTATTCCTCTACTTGATTTAGTACATCTGATAGGATCAACTACAAGTGAAGCCACCTACTGCTGCTTATTAGGATGTAAAGAAGAGGAAAGATCTGATGAAGATTCAAAAAGCACGTGTGTGGGATTGGAGAGAGTGGAGATTGGGACTGTCTGGATACACAGGAGTCTACAAGGGTGCAGAGGTAAAACAGGAGGGAAACATACCAACAGGGAATCTAGGCAGGGAGCCAGGAGCTATCAAAGCAGAATGACCATGAACTAAATGGCTAAGTTAAAGGGGCTGAAATGACATGGCTAGCAAGGAAAATAAGGGATAAGACAGAGAAGTTGTCAGTGAAATGTTGAGAAGGTCAAAGGAAAATGGCGAAGGTCTGGCAACCAAAACAGAAAACTCAAGCTGGGAGAATGAGACTTGACAACAAACAAGATTAATGTGAAAAATCTAAGAAGCTGAAACCATAACTGTGTGAGAAATAACCATCATGCTACTTGAGAATCAGTATGTATCCGAGCACGTGTTGAGTTTGTTGGCCAAAACATACATTCCTTCATTCTTCTCTCCTACCCTGTCCATCAATACTGAGGTTGATGCTGTATATATTGTTTTTAAAAATAACTGTGCCAGTGTATCTTTGTCACAGATGCAGCACAGTTATCTTACTTGATGCATTAGGCATCCAGCACAGGTTCTACATTCTTCTCAAAAGACGTGAAGGTCAAACAGGAACCAAAAAGAAATTTCCAAAAAACACAGAAAATTTAGTAAAAAACACTCAGTTATCGTAAAACAAACAAAAAGCAACCAAAAAATGAACTTGAAATTCAGCTGGCTGAAAATACGTCTAAAAGTTAGTAGTAACAGTAGAAGAACAAGGACCTGTTAGAGAGGGTCCAGAGGAGGGCCACACAAATAATCCAAAGGCAGGAGCACCTCTCCTATGAAGACAGGCTGAGAGAGTTGGGGTTGTTCAGCCTGGAGAAGAGAAGGCTCCAGGGAGACCTTATAGCAGCCTTCCAGTACCTGAAGGGGGCTACAGGAGAGATGGGGAGGGACTCTTTGTCATGAAGTGTAGGGACAGGACAAGGGGTACTGGTTTTAAATTGGAAGAGGGGAGATTTAGACTGGATACCAGAAAGAAATTCTTTGCTGTGAGGGTGGTGAGGCACTGGAACAGGTTGCCCAGAGAAGCTGTGCCTGCCCCATCCCTGGAGGGGTTCAAGGCCAGGCTGGAGGGGGCTTGGAGCAACCTGGTCTGGTGGGAGTTGTTCCTACTGACGGGTTGGAACTAAATGATCTTTAAGGTCCCTTCCAACCCAAACCATTCTATGATTCTATGAACTACTGAAGTTCAATTAAGAACTTTCTTGGCAATTTGTAGAAGACAAGAAGGGAGAAAAAAATTTAGAATAGTGTTTTCCTACATTCAAACTCCTCCTAGGAGAAAACTGGACACAGTTTCGCCTTTCTCCTATATACTCAACTCAGTAGCCCTGTGTGCCATCGTGTAACACTCAGCACCCGGGAACCAGCGTGTTACAGGGAGCTGTTCTGAAGATGATGCACAAAACAGACACAACAGCAGCTGTGCTATACTGCTAAACAAACATATTAAATGCTAACAGGAGTTCTGGGAAGTATCAAGTATAATTGCATGAATGAAAAAACAGATAAAATATTAGAGATATTTTTTTCTTTGCTTTTTTCATGTTATAATAGTAGTTTAGCCTCCAAATCTGTACAAAGTTATGGCGGCAACTGGATCATCTTTTTCAGTTTCCATTTCCTCTAACTTGTCTATCAGGTTTCTAGCTTGTGAGCTGTAATGCAATACATGCTTTCTCTAGGAGCAAAATTAATCAATTTATTGCAGAAAATACTCCCAGCTCCTTGGCAGATAACCCTATACATCGTAAACACTTCAAATAACAGCTAATGTAGCTTTCTTTTCCACTGTGCCTCCTCAATGTTGTCAGATGATCGTGGGATTATGTCTTTGCTCCCTTACAAATGGGTCAATTTCTCCATATATTCTGACTTGACTCACAGAACACCCTCCCCCTGCCCCAGTTAGAGCTCTACCAAACTTTCTCTGGATTACATATTTAGCTAATGGTAATCAGCCAACCTGAAAATCAGAGTAAAACATAGACAGCACATGGCTGCATTTTTGTCTCCTCCTTGTTTAGAATGGTCTGTTTGCATCTTAAAAGAATGTCAACACTGCTCAGCTTCAATTTAAATCTACTCTAACCCCAATAGCTACAAGATTTCCTGAAATAGCCTGCAGGAATGGGGACTCTAATGGAAGCCCATACGCTTGCAACTACCTCGTTTAAAACTGCTGTCCTTATTCTGATCCCATGTAAGAATTCTGGTTAGATTAATTCAGAACTTCCTATTAAAAGCTATGATAAATAGACCCAGGGTATTTCCTGCTAGATCTGTTTTACGGAGTATCTTCAAAGAACACATCCGTGTGGACAGGGGACAGAGACATGAACTTACAGCAGCAGAGGCTGACATTTGCTAGTTATATCAAAGACTTTAGCATTCTTACCCTTTCACTTCATGGGAACCAAGTAATGTTGTGCCTTGCTTTGAAAACACAGAAGCAACGCAAACATCCAGCTAAGACTTAGTTTTGAAAGACGGATAAATTATCACATGTATATAGACATCCATTGCAGACACTAAGAGCAAACCAAATGTTATTTTCTTTCATGTTAGAACCATTTTAACCTGCTGGCACCCATTTACCAACCAGCTGAACAGCCCCACAGGTTACTTTCAGGGTAAAATACTGGCTTTAGTGAAGGTATCGAATGTTTTGCCACTGAGAGAATGTCAGTTTAACTTTTGTGTTTCCTATGAGATGAGGGAGAGGAGTGTTTACTAGAGGGAAAAAAAATTGGAGACTGTGGCCGGTAATAAAATTAGGAAAGCGGAGATAAACGTGCCAAAACCAAAAAAAAAAATATTTTTTTTTTCCCTTTCTAACAGAAGAAATATATAGCTACTATATTGTGCAGAAAATTTCCCATCTTCATTTGCAGAAGCACCTTAATGAGTTTCTGTGTTAAGCCTTTTAATGGATGAAGAGCAAGTTCCCCGATGTCAGGGAGAGTAGGTACCACACGTCTCTGTCACACTCACTGAAATGCGTGTAACCAGGGGTTAACAGCAGCACCCACACACCTCAAGCAGAAGATGGCCACCTTGGTTAGTCTTTCAGAAAAGAGCTAATTTGTTGATAAATTGCTCCTGTCACATTCTTTAAAGACGTTGGTCGTCTGAAATAATAGAAAGACCTTATTATTCTTTCAGTAATTTTACATTTAGAGACTGAAGGGCAATGCACCTTAGATATATATAAACAAAATTGTCATATACGTGTTCATATAACTCTATATAACAGCTATCAAAATGTTTTATTGTTTGTTGAAATACTTTAGTATAAATGTGTTGCCTTGGAGTCCTAAAATATTTTTAAAGTTTATAAAAGGAGCTTTTAATGAAGCAGAAGAGTTTGATTTAACCTGATAAATTTTAATTGTGCTAAAATATTCCAACTTACAAATGGTTTTGAAAACTTTATCCAGTTTAATTCGCATTTTACTTCCTCCTTTTTCTTTCCAACTTCTCATCTCAGAAATGACTAATCTTTGAATTAGACCATGTGGTCCTTCCTTTTGGACGCTGGTGTGCCATTACATTACTCTTGAAGGAGAAATGGAAGGTACTAGCGAGAACTGCAGTATTGCTTCTTGCAGTCAGGAAGACTTTAACTGAGTCCTGGGTTCCTTATTCATGACGTTTTATGGGAGAAGCCCATCACGTTGCAGCTTCAAAGTAATGTTTTACTGTACATCAGAAGGTAAGGTCTTCACTTTTCCTTCCCACATAGTGACGTTGTCCAAGTCACTTCATAAACACTCCGGCTGCACACTTCCCCACTACACCTTATTCATGTGTTACTCAGCAAAACAACATTCGGAAACCTTTTGAAAGAGAACACCTACGCTACAAGAAAACCAGAGTCTGGAATTCCCAATGCAACTGAAAGGCACCAGGACTGCTCGCAGGAACTCACACTTCCCTTCTTTTCTCTCCCTTTTCCTCCTTCAGATCTACCTGGCAATGGCCACAGGGCTTCTGCCGTCAGTGACACCTGAACAATGGACTTCATTTGGCTTTTACCTTTTTTGTCACCTTGCTGTCCTCTGTATAAGGCTAGATCCCTTTCTGGCATTGTTGGTTACTGATGGATTTAGCCCCTAGAATTCAGAAATCTAAAATTCTGTAGAATGCAATACTAGAAGAGTTGTAAGAGACAGCTATTGAATTACCTCATTACTTCATGAGAATAACTTAAAATTTCTCCATTCTTCTCATATTACCTCTACCTGAAGTCAGTAGCAGTATTTTTTAAAATCGACTTCCATTTTTTTCATCTTACTAAAGCAAATACATGCTATAATTAGTTTCTTCTTACTTGCACATTAGGTTCATAATACTATATTACAAAATTCCATACACATGTAAATTAGACCTAATTGGACTGGCTCATCAATCTGTTCCCCAATTACATAACAAAAATACATTAACTGAATGTGATTTATGTATAAGGTACTTGTGAATGTTTGTGATAGAATTCATAAAGCCCTCATTTGCATATCCTAATTAGCAGTTTATTAATCTTAAATGCATACAGAAATTAACAGCATTTTAATCTTCTAGAATGCAGCTTTTTTTATCCTTTCATTAACAACCATCAGTCTTAGTACGAGACAATTTTTAATAGCTTATGGATACAGATTATGAGTGCCTATGCACACATAAAAATATGCACAGATACTTTTGAGCAATTTTGCCTTGCCTTCACCTTGAAGAATTGCCACAGGAGACAGGATGGCTTTGTGGAGCAAGACTTCCGTAAAAATAAATGATGAAGCCTTTTCAAGTAGAGATATATATATATACATAGCCCCTTCGCTAAGTGGTGTCATGTTCACAGCACCACAGGCTAATTTTCCTTTCAGAACAGAGACTGATTACATGAAATAAAGATATTTTTTAATTTGCATCTTTTATTTCATGGTTATAAAGTGTAAACAATATCTATTAACAAAACAGGGAAGCCAGTTAATTAGAAGTCCTATAAACCAAACACCAAATGGAATATATATTTCATAACAGTGAAATTTTTTAAATAACGGTGAGAAAGAATTTTATTCCATTTCCTCTGGATCCCAGCTGAACACAGAATGATAACAACACTGCTCAGCAAAGTACCGGGCAGGTGCACTTTCTAATTTTAGCTTTAGTAACAGGTCACGGCTGACCATTGGGTAATGATTCACAACTTTAAAATTCTGCAGGTTGCAGTTTGCTTTTATTCTGCGTTTTGCCCTAACAGTTTAATGCTCACTTTCCTATTTCTTCTTTCCTCTTGATTAAACTCAAGTGTAGACCAATAAACTACCTAATTTACTTATGCATTGAGCTGTACCACTTGCAAACTACACACACTACATACAGCAAGAAGCATATATATGTACCTTTGGACAAGAGTCTAAATTCCTTATTATTGTGTAATGGTTGTTCATTGATTGTACAGTCACGTAATATGCCTGGGGAGGCAGACAAATGCCATTGCAGTGGCACCGATAACACCACTTCAATCTGTAGGGTTGGAGTGCCGTAAAGAGAAGGTAAAAGCATTTTAGAGTGCTTTAGGCAGCACAGGGTAGAAATGATCTTTCCATTCTTCTTCAGCTCCTGCTTATTTATCAGTCTGAGGTGATGCTAGTCGTCCCATGGTGACAGTGGAAGGTGGACACACTTCTTCTCTGTTAGGAAACAGGCATGGTGCCAAAAACCCACAGCTCCTAGACTTGCTCTTTTTAGCAAGATCTTAATTCTAGACTATTACACCCAGATCTTACTTCCATTCAGAATCCAACTTAGTGACCACAGAGCTATCTATGCCTTTAGATAAAGCTGTAAAAAGGATCACTTGTGTCATGTTGCACAACTGTTCTACCTCAAGAAAACTGCAGGTGATAAGCCCCTGTCGCCTCCCCCATTTAAAAAGTATATGCAAAGAATAACTGTTTTCTTCAGCTATATTGTTCAAAATATTTCACAAAAATGAAGATCTAGAAATATATGTGATTGATGGATATAAAAACAATAAAAAGAATTTCAAACCTGAGATGTTAATTTGGATGCATGTCATTTCAGGTATTTCACGAATACTGTGTTAGGGGTGGGGGAGGGAAGGAAGCTATGTTTTCAGAAAACGCTCACCTTCTAATTCGCAAATCAGGTCATTTAAAGTGATGCCTCAAAAAATAAAATTCACGAGTTATTTTAACAAATCTTGCATGGAGCTTTAAGTGACCTGGAGTTGATACAGTGCCAGAAATAGGACCTTGGAGCTTCAACTCCCAGTCCGGAGCTAGGCCGAGAAACTGCAATTCGGTGTAACACAGCCCAAACCAGCACATAACCAGAGGAGATGCTGTCCTGGAAATCCGAGTGTCACTGGTTTATCAGTGTTTTGGAAAGAGATGCTCTAAGAAGTAGATTTCATGTCATGCTGTCTATAAAAAGAGAAACTTCTAGTTCTGAATTAAGATATTCTGTTGAGTGTTATCCTTTCTCCTTCAAAATACATTGTGCTTACATAAGGAATATTCATTTGTGTGTACACCTACATGTTAAGTGTTTACCTTAGAAATGCCTGAAAACATAGAAATCTTAAAGTACACATTGATTTGACACCTAAGGTTGAACGTGCCTGGTTCAGTTATTCACAGATAAATAAATGCTGGCCAGAAGAGATGCAAGTGGTGAAGACAATACTAAATTTTAGTCTGAAAATTATTGAAAAAATAAGTATGAGTAACAAACTGAACTTGTGATCTAAGTTCCACTGTCCTGACAAAATAAGACAAGTGCATAAATGTTAATACATGCATAATACATCAAATTGACTACAACTGGCAAAATTTCAGGCAGATATGATTAACTATATTTGTCTGGTGTATGTGCAGGCTAACTTCCAGTCCATTTTATTACTTGCCCTGCATTTGTCTTCTGTTGCCTGGACAGCATAGAATTAAATCAAAATAGCATTTTTTAATACTATTTTAGTTTGACTAAGTGCTTTTCTTGTCTACTGTTTGGAATTGTAATATGCAATAAGACAAAGTAAATGGAGTTCAGTAAGTTAAGAATTTTTTAAAATTGCCAGAGTCATACAGGAAATACAAAATAATCTATCAGTCTGAAATTAATAGTTTCCACTGTGTATTGGTTTGGGGATAGCAATCCATAACTCAATCCTTTGACAGTGGAAAAGAGGCCATGGAACATTGTCTGAACAGTTACAGTGCAATCATGTCTAATTTGATGCAATATCATAACCACACTGGGTTATCATGCTCATTAAACTGAACAGAAGACAGACAAATGGAAAAAGTTAGCGCCTGTGCTACTCAGTGTCTTCAATTACATCTGTTATAAAAAGCTCCTAGCTTGATTTCTAAAGGTGTCTGTTTATCTTCTGTTAACCAGATCCACAAAACCCATGTCTAGCATGGTTTCAGAATTCACCTATTATCTTTGTCTTAATTTTTGATCTGCATGAGTTTGCAATCTCTTCAGTTTTGCTTGAATAAAAATGAATCTGAAAACAAAGCTGGAGCTGAATACAAACTCAAAGATTTCACTCAATTTTATATTGATCAGTTTTCATTTTATTTTTTCATTTGATAATTATCTCAGGAATTCACACATACCTTTCAAATTTTGATGGGAGAGAAAATTTTAAAAATCAATGAAGACACAAATTTACAATGAAACCCCCAGGTATTAACCAGCCAAAGCTGAAATTCAGCCTTTGGTTAGATCAGAATAGTTAAAATACATATATCTATGTTAACCTTTCCTAATTTGGATTTGTCACTAAACCTAAAGCAGAGACAGGGAGACACAGACACTAAATCTAATCAGTTTTCATAAGAGTCCAGTGGTTTTTTTAAAGGATTGTCCCTTGCAACTGAAGGTGTTGTCACACTTTTTGCAAGGTGAACAGAAACGAGGAGGATGACTTGGGGGTTTGTGGATCACCACACGGCAACCATTTGGCTTTGCAAGATTTGCTGGTAATGTCTGAGTTAAACATGATGTGCCCATCTATAGAGACTAGCCCACAGCAACGAACTCCGTGCGGATGGGATTCTTTTGACCCGAGGAGTGCATTTGCTATGGGAATTGGGTAGAGATTTTTCATTTTGTGTATCATTCACCATGAGCCAAAGCTATTCCCCAAAGCTCATTCATTCATTACTCTTGAAAACACAATAAAACCAAAAGAAGATAGAAAGACAAATATTGTCTTGATTATGAATGCCTATAAAAAAAGAGATTTTCACTTAGAACCACAAGTTGTGTTGACAGGCATACACACTGTCAGGAACAGAAACACAGCCACTTTGTGTTTGCTTAAAAACTTCAGCACCAAAATAAAAAGCAATCAAAATGTCAGTCCCAGTTGTGGGCTGGACTAGACGGCCTCCAGAAATCCCTTGCAAATAAATTACTGTATGATTCTAATTACAACTTCTGTAGTAGTAACAATGTACATTTTAAACTTGATTAATTGCTGCAGCTGAGTAATAAAAACTATACTAATAGCCTAAGCCCGTCTCCCCCACTGTGGATTAAAAGTTCTAGAATTGTGGTGCTGGTATAGAACAATCATTAAAGCTGAGAAAATGCTAGTATTAATTAGATAGTATCTAATGAAAAGATTAAGAGATTAAAAAAAAAGAAAAATGAAAAGAAAAATTAAATCTGTCATTTCAATACGAACTACAGTGAACCTATTCTGTGAGACTATAAGAAACACCAAGCCCTTAGCTTTAGGAAGGAAAGAACATGAAGTGTACATCCCTGGATTTTCAGGATCTGCATCTAAGCCAGAAATGTTGGCCTGCACCTGGAATGCATCCCTTTTCAATATAGTTTCCTTCCCACCAAGTACTGGATATTTTGTGAAGGGTCCTAATGTGTGAAATCCCTTGATTCATACGCAGATTGAAGAATCACCTTTCACAATCATAACATTTCAAAGCATCTCTGAATTCTCTCCCTCTGTGTGAACTAAACTTCCTATAGATCCCGAAAGATCTGAATAGGTAATTAACAAGGATGCTCAATGACATCAAAACGCTTCTGTAATTACCAGAGACAGGCATGATATAGTAATTGATCAGAGCCACAGGCAGGAATGCATGACGATGCCAAACAAGCCATGGATTTGTGCCTAACCTGTCTCCCAAAGGCTGATGGAAAGTGAGAGCAGGTAGCTGAGGATGTAAGCTTCCCAGGAGAATTGCTTTATCGATGAGAAAATTAGTGCACTGGACAAAAAGCAACACTTAGCTATACCAGTCTGGAGAATATGAATGATTTAGGTCTAATGAGATGGGTTATCACATTTAGGCTGTGGAACTACAAGGTCACTGGATGACTTCCATCCTAGGCCAGTATGGTAACTGAACCTGGAGAGCCCCCACGTGGACCAAACCCATGGACAATCAGTAAGTCAAGCTCCCTTCTCTCTTCTGCATGACCCAAAACCTCACCTGTCCTGGACAGTCACAGAGAAGACCCCACAGCAATGTTACAGAAGCAGTGAGTGACTGCACAGGCAAATGCACACTCCTGGGGCAAGATCTGTACCCTGATCCTCAGACGTCCTACCCTAGGGTTGGGTCAGACTGCAGTATTCATCCTCTCCAGACAATTTAGCCCATTCCTTTTGCTGAGGCAGGGGCAATGAAGCACTGCACATGGCCACCGCACCTACCTGAACCAACAAGTCTGGAAATTATCCCAGGTCTTGCAGTTTTGTATTTAGCCAGAGGCTGACTTAAGGAACCATTTGCTCAACCTCATCCTAGGAGTCTCATTCAGAAAAGCTGATGCAGAACTACTGCAGGTTGTAGCCTTTATTTCTGAAATTATGCCAAAAACAATGTGCAGAAGGGTAAGTCTTTAACAGCCATAATGAATATACCTTTGTAGATATGTATTATGAGATGTATATATACGTGCATGATTTTCATTTAAAAAAATACCTTCCAATGATTTAAAAAGCAATATACAGTGCTCACCAGGTCTAAAAGTTTCATTTCACAGGCTCTAGACTACTAAGGCAAAGCAAAGAATGAAAACCCATTTCATTATATGGGAATTTCCATTACATATCTTTTGGTGGGTGAGCCCACATGTTAACACTGATACATGTTATGCTTTCCATAGCTTGTACATTCTAAAGGATCTGTTCTGCCACAGCCATACTCAAGGAGTAAAATATTTTTCTAATTGGTTCCATCTATCTCATGTGTTTATAAAATTCTCCTACTAATTATGATATGATAAAAAATTAACAGGTTTTACAGACACCTACAGAACGGTATCATATAGATAAATAGATAATATCAAACTGCCAGATACCGTACTGCAGACACCAAAGAAGAGAGAAGAATCTTGGGGTTTGTATGGTTTGCTGTGTTGTCTACTCATTGTTCTAACTCCCCCTTGGCTCAGGAGCATGCTGTAAATTGGTCCCCCCAAAATTCAGAAGCCCTGCCTATTTTCATTCTTTCATCTAGGTCAAAAATGGTAAAAGTGACTTTTTAGCAAACCTTTTTCATTTCCCTTTTAATAGAAAACAATTTGACATACCAGATCATAAGAGTCTTAAAAGTAAATCTTTATAGTATGCTCACTCAAATTGGGGATCTCATAAAATAATGAATGAAAAGACAAATGGGGCCCTTTTATGCCTCTCAATATTTTATTGAGTACTTCTAGTTAGTGGTAGCTGGATTCTGAAATAATTTTCTATGAACTTTTAAGACAATAGTAAAGTTCAAAGTTAGTACAGAAAAGCAACACCGTTCTGCAGTCTGAATGAAGTTCATCGAGCCAGCTGGTGGGGTCACCTCTGTAGACCATTCTGTACTAGTCTCCTGATGATAAACCTCATTTTGCTTTTCAGAAGAAGGGAGCAGGACATGCAGCTCCAGAAATTCAGCTTCTCTCTTGCAGACAGTTCTGAGATTTAAAGTGTGAACCTGCACTGCTTTCCCATTCTGTACAAATTGGCGTGGGTCGCAAAGTTTCCTATTGTCAGTTGTTCCCCCCGGGCACACTCCCTGGGCACAATGACCAACAGGTCAGGCAATCCCTTCTGGACATGAAGCACAGCCCAATACGTGCAAATAAGTTCTTGGCAGAGGGATGAAAAAGGTCATGTTCAACGTGTGACCACTCAGCTTTGAGACCAGGCACTATTTCTTCTGCCTCTCAACCTCTGTGAGGGCAAGTTTCCCTTCCAGAGGAATTGTCACACGCCCATGGTACACACCATTAACACGGGTTTAAGTGCAAATTCAAGAGGCAGCTGGTACGGCTGCCGCCCCAGGGACTTACTTAAGAACAACCACAATTGAAGACGTTTTAAGAGAAGAAAAAAAAAGCATAAATTTTACAGGTGGGCATTTATTCCTTTTTTCTTGCAAGTAATAAAAATCTTTGTCATTCTAATCACCCTTTAAATTTAATAAAAATGGCAACATATGGCTGTTTACAGAGATCCAATTAGCCCATTTCCCTAAATATGCTTTTACACTTCAAAATATTAAAATTAAAATGCAAATTGTAACATGCATATGAGAATTAAGGAGAAATCATTTCTACCTAACTGCCTGAAGACAGCCAAATCCTCCTCCTGACTATCTTTCACCCTCCCCTTTGGCTTAGCTGAAAGGTATATTGAATAAAGATGAAATTACTGTCAAACAACCCCATTGTTCCCTTCTGAAGCTTTCTTTGTGTACATACTTCATCATCAATATACGAGCTACTTATGACATCTGTAACAATGGAAGAGGGTGAAAAAAATAAAAGTCAGTATGTCCCACCCAACAGTTCACCTGCTCAGGTCTGGAAGGACTCCAATCCCACACAAGGAACAGTTTTCCTGCACATTTATAACAAGAAGGTTAGCAATATTCAAATCCCTTACACATGGCTGGCTATCTGCACGGAATGTTGTATGTGACTTTCCACAGCATGGAAGCTGTAGAGCACATAAGGGTCTCCTCTGGTCTGTACCTTCAGTCCATAGCAATGGCTAACTCCAGATGTTTCACAAGAAATGGTGGGAAGTGATAAAAAGTGATCACGTATTTCACAGTAGGATATTTATGCATAACTCTAGATGATGCTTGAACTATCTTATAAGATAATGTCACATTTAAATGACTGAATGACTGTCTCATTGTAGAAGTGTATTTCTTCTGCATGAAATCAAGGTCTATTTCCCTTGTAAGACAGTAAGATGCTTTCTGGGAAATATCAAATTGTCATGCCACATGCACTCTTTCTCCTACATAAAGAACATGAAGCTCACATGATACAATTAAAAGTATCACCAAGACTTGGCATAGTAGTCAACTCACTCTACTATATTCCTATCAAAACCAATAGCCATATTTGGGACAACAAAAGCCTTACAAGCCTGAAAAAGACATTATTCAAGCTGAAGACACTCCTTTTTAAACAAAAAGTACTGAAATGGGATATATAAATGCACAGATACAATAAATGTAATAATCCAATGAGATTGAAATTACACCCAGACACACTCAAAGACCACTGCTCTGTTGCTGGCTTCTCTTCTGTCTGAAGAGAAATAGCTGCTGTCAAAGGGTGGTAATGAAGTCTCCACGACTCACTGTTGCAGGAGATGTCAGTACAGATATGGACAATGCCTCTAATGCTTTCAATTAGCTCATGTCCATCATGAGAATCACAGGATTGCTCAAGGTTTGACTTGCACTGTTAATCTGGTTTATATGCAGATGTAATGGATTTAATAACTAGATTCCTACTACAGCTTCCAAATGGAGGTTAAGGCTCTTTCACACATTCCTCTAAAAGGCAAAGTCCAAGGAACAATAACATAGATCCAGTAAGTTTCCAAAACAACTTGAAAATTCTACCATTAGTTGACAGTTTGGAGAAAAGATAAATTACTTTTTTCCAAAGCTGTTTCTGCATTTACTGTAACACGCTTGGTAGACAAGAGTACCAGGGAGGAAAACCCCTTTGTGGTAACATTTAACAGGCAGTCGATGATCCCAAGGGCCTTTTCCAACCCAAATAGTTCTATGGTTCTATGAGTCTACGAAGTTCACAGAAAGTACATATGGATTTACACGCTGTCTCTGTTACCAGCCTACTCACTCCCAGTTTTGGAACCAGAGCTTAGGAAGGTGCACTTCTATGACAGCTCCCTGATAAGAAAGAGTGACGAAGCCTGCAAGAAAGGACTGCCCTGCACCTCGACAGAGCATCGTAGCCTAGAAACCAGACTAGGGATGCCAGGTAGGGTACCCCCCGGTTGCTGTGACCTGTGTGTTGGACAGAAATGTGGCATATCTAATAACATACAAGCAAAGAAAGAGATTCCCCTGAGAAAGCAACAACAGACAGAGAATCCAGCCTCAGCCAACCAGACATTTCTTGCTTGATCTGTAATGAAGGCAAATTCAGGAATAGCAGTACAAACTCAATAACAGAAAACACACTGGGATTACATTGATGAAATTAATAATTAGCACTTACATGGGTTTTTTTTCAACAGATATCAAAATATACTTTTAAGGGCTACAGACTCACTAATCCCAGTCCTGTAGATGGAGAAGAAGAAGTGCAGAACCATGATGGGTAGGTATGTGACAAAACCCTGTGACTCAATGGCAGGGGTTAAAGTGGAAATCCCAGTCATCCCATTCCTGCATATATTCTATAATCATTATACACTCAAGCTCCCTAGACAGGATGTAAGTCACTCTTTAAATGACATAAAATGGAAGGTATCTCTACAAGAGAAACCGTATTTTTTCTTAGATAAAAGATTTAAACAATTTCACAAACTATGATAACGGATTGCAAATGAAATAATGATCCTTATTTAAACTGTAATTTCCATTAAACCACCAAACAAAATACGCTCTCAAAAGAGAAGCCAAACAGCGTAAAGATTCCTGATTGGTATGCAAATCCTGTTGGCTTCAGCTACTAACAGATAACTACTTTAAAGAGGTGTTTCCACTTATCAACATGCCTAAGTAATCAAAAACCTGTTTTCCTCTCCTCTCAGCACTTTGATTCCTTCTCTGGACTTGATGTCTAATTTTATTCTTTGATATCTTATTCTTAGGTTAAGGTGAGAGGGGGTTGCTTCTGATTGGCTAGGAAAAAAAAAGCACACATAGTTAATAATACTGTTTTACTTACTAGTACTATAAACTTCATTAAACTAGGTCTAGTCATGTTAATACATTCAAATATTTTACTTAGCTGAGACTTTTTTGGATTTCCCTTCACCAAAACCAAATTAGATGTTGTAGAGAATTCTGTACTTTTGGGTACATAAAAGCAAAAAAAAATCTGAAGAAAATAGAAATAATGATTCACTAGCGTATATTGGCTACAGTAGGCTATGTAAACCAGAGATTAATTTGGATAATACCTTTAATTTCTTAAAGATCTGTTTTGACTGGACCTGTCCATTGAGCGTAAAGGGCGAAACATTCACGGAACTGCCTCCTCTACATCTTTGTTTTGACAGGGAGAGTGGAATGAAAATCGATTAAGCGCTACCTTCACTAGACAAACAAGGGAGCAAAACCTGAGTGCTGCCTGGGCTTCCTTGGCCAAAGTAAATAGGTGACTCAGCTGAAAAACCCTCAGCTGCCTGTGGTGACAGGTTAAGCCTCATCTCCTTGGGAAACATACCCACCACCGCCTCCTCCACCACCCTGCGTCCAGCAAACCATCTTCTACCGGCCTTTAAGGAGTCAATGCTGCTAGCAATACTCACCCAAAGCATCAGTACTTTAAAGCTATCTGTATTGCTTCACACAGCTGTGATACACTTTCAATTTTGTTAGGAATTTAATAACGTTTCCACACTCTTGGTGATGTACAGTCTTAATGACTAATCAATATGCCCAACTAAATCTTTTTAAAATGCTTCATGCAAAGTGACAGTTCATTTATCAAAGGAATTTTGACCACATGCAGCCTCCAAAGAGATTTTTAAATTCATAAAAAATACAGAAATTAAAAAGAAATCCACACTGTTCATGTTCCTGAACAAGTTCAGCTGTACCACCCTTAGATTGTTATATATCATCATCATAGGCTTTCATGCTAAATGGAAAAGTACGATAGATTCTTAATAAATATCAAATCTGTAATTATACAGATTCTACATTCCTGACAATTTGCTTGTCTTTTGACATGAAAACACTCTGCTATCAAACAACCCCTAGTGCATCCCCCTTTATAGTTCATAGAGAGATAGGTATTGGTTTAAAAAAAATAGCCGGCTGGAAGGAAGAGTGACGGGGATTGAACTACATATACAGCTATAATCATTGATTTTGAAGCAGTTTTTATAAAGAGTACATCTATTGAATTTTTTATCTTCTGTTAAAGAAAGCACGCTGAAGAGCAGGAAAGTAGCATCATCATAACCTACTACTCATACATCAATGTAACTCATACATCAAGTAACAAAGGATGCGAGGTGAAGAAAATCGCCTTTGACATTTCACTGAGAGTACTAAGTCCAGATAAAATAGCACTGCTAATATTTTTTAATTTTGCTGTGAATATCCCAATAAAAAACTCTCAGGTCTATTTGCAGATAAATACTACTACATTTTGTACACGTGCAACTGATGGATCTACAAGGTTAAGGCCATTATTTTCAGTGATCTATATTCTCAAGAGCCCATTTTGTACTCAGGCTACAGCTCTCAATCACCTTCTGAAAATTAAGTCCAAAGTAACTCCATAGCACTGTATCACCAAAAGAAGCTGGCATCCCAGTCATTAACTCTAAAGTGCAACTTATAAACAGTATTTTAGAAATATGTGTCTGACATAAATTGGGAAATAACCTTCTACCAATACATTTGTTCACATCCCCCCAGAGGCATTAACAGCAAGCATTATCCCAAAATAACCAGTTCAAAAACCGAAAGAGAATTCAGAAAAAGAGTAGACATTGATATTGCATCCACATTACATTTAGATGGAGTATTTTATTCTACAGCTAATGTTTATGCAAGGTGAACTTCCTCCTTGGCAAGCTATTCCACTGTGCAATTTTTTCTATTATCTTAAAAGAATCTGGTATTAGTCAAGGTCCCAGAGTAGATACAGAATTTGACCGATGTGGACTGTTTTCAAGGGGGCCCATTTCTCACTGCAAGACATGGCATAGCCATCTGAAACTCCTCCTGAATGATCATAGGTGGTGAGAGATGAGGCCAGAGATTCAAGAATTCACAAAGGGTTTGTGCTTTATGGCACTTGTCTGGATATGGGTTCAAGTGCCCCCACCTGGCTCATCCTTGCCACACGCAAAGGAAGAACTCGTACGTCTAAGTGCATGCAAAGAAAGGGCCATAGATCGGCCAAGTTACTGATCTGTTCCGGAAATCCAGTTATGAGCAGAGATCTCTACTAGAAAATATGCTTACCTGAGTCAATCACTCTCTTCTTCTGACACTGCTCATTAAAGCAGGATCTGGATCCTGTCTGTCCCATCTCCAGATGTTCATATCAACTGCCATAAAAGTCTTTTTCATCTCTCTGATGATTTCAAACGAAACGTTATACGCGTTGGGGAATCTCTAAGAGGAGACTTTGACAAGGTTTCAGTCAGCCTTGACTTGAATTGGGGACTCTTTGAGTTGGATTCCCTTTTTCAGAAGCCTTCCTAAACTATGAGGCAGCAGTATATTTAGTAAAAGGAAAAGTCTTTATTAATCTTTTTTCTTTACCCATCCTTTTGGAATTAGCTTCTCCGCAACACCTCACAGGTCTGAGCTTAGTGAGGAGTTACATGGGAGACAGAACTCTGCCCCAGTATATACTAACACATTTATTGCCAAATGGATCATGAAATCAGGTTGACATAGTGCTTAAAGACATCATTTTTTTTATTTGTATGGTTTTCTTTTGTTTTTTTTATAGAGTTAGGTTGATGGTTGGACTAGAAGATCTTAAAGTTCCCTTCCAACCTGGACAATTCTATGATTCTGTGATTCTAAATATTCAGAAAAATTCTCTAAACCACCTCTTTACAGTACCTTTCAGCAATGAATAAACCTTGGGCTCCTCGAGGGACATGATGGACCCCTGTACCTTTGGTGGACGCTTCAACTACTGCTATTAAATGACAGAAGGACACTAGAACTAACCCTCTCCTTTTGTCAATTGATCTCATCCTTTTCTTTTATACTATAGAGTTTCTTATTACAGTAATCCAAAACTGAAGTGTACCATTCTACGTTTGAATGACATATTGTTAAGAAAAGCATGAATAAAGAAACATTACAAATAGTCTAAACTATTTTTGTTTCTTGATATTTAGATTCGGCTGTCAAGCTAAAAAAAAATATTTAAAAGATCAGAAAAATTCTATATGGGACTAGTCATCAACCTCCATGACAGGATCATTTATCTTATGGAGAGAAATTTGTGATCCTAACTAGTGTATTGTCTATTAATTCATATCATGTGCATAAATTAAACTAATCTCTCATACACCTGACAAAACTATGGAGAAATCTCATGGAAAATTATGAACTTCCAATCACTTACATAGTAAGAAAGTAATAAATTATTTCTTACAATGCGCAGTATATTTTCTATTTTACCCACATCCTGAGATCTCTTGGAAAACTTCCTTACTGAAATATCCATGCTCTTCCCTGCCATCAGCCTGTTCTCATCAGCTGGAGGGTTAATGCAGATTTTTCCCAGTTGAGAGGAACTCGCTGGACCAGACTGGTTACCATCAGCATCTGCGGGGAGCACCCTGTCCGCCTGTTTGCTCCTTCTGTGCAGTCGTGGTGGCCAGAAAATGCAAGTCCTGTGGCACTTTGGTCCCAGATCATCTAGCTTTGCTATAAAATAGTTTGAGGAGACCAGTACTGTCACTGACAATGCCAGTACTCATATGGTGAAAGGAAAATAAGCCCAGAGCACTAGTGTCGATGTTGAAAGACTCCCGCGGGAATTTTTTGTTACAACTTCTATGTGGGCAAGAGCAAGAGGAAGGCAAAATTATGTAATTACATTACAGGCAATGGCAGATGTTGCAAATTGTGGTAGAAGCAAAAGAAATAAAAGGCTTAATGGCAAGTACAGTAACAACAGAAACAGCAGCAGTCAAGTCAGGTGAAGTCAGGCAACAAGAGCAGCAATAAGGAAAGAATCAAAAATAGCAATTACCTTATGAGTTTCTTCTCCTTTCACTAAACACATGTTCACAAAGCAACCATTTAACCCCCAAGCATTTTGATCAAAGTCTCCTATTAGTAATCATTCATGGATATTGCTCAGCAGAAGCAGTCTATGCACAGAAGGGATTATCCAAACCTAAAGTAATTTGTTGGTAGTAGATCCCCTAGTTATGAGCTGTGCTACCCATCACCACCAGTCATATCTAGTTTTCCTCCTGCCTTATTTTAATACAGCTTCTCGCTTCAATGTCACTATCATAGGTGAGGTACACATGGGCTATAAATCAAAAAGGCAAAATAATTAATATGTTTTTTGTATGATGTGTTCAAGAATTTCTTGCACTAAGTTGAAAATACAATTGAAAAGTTAAAGTCATGCAGCTCAACACACCAGGGTGAAAACGTATTAGCTGGAGAGGCGTTTCCTTAGGAGTTCCACACATTAATTCACTGAAGAAGTCACTATTTCTTTTCCTTAACTTCTGCGTAGTGCTTCCATGTTCTGCAGTTAAAATCTGTTGTGTTTCCCTGCACTCTGTCAGCAGCTGTACCTTCTCCCGGGCTGAGGCAGCTGCGAGCACTTGGGCCTCTCCTTCTTGCCTCTCCTCAGGGCAAACACATGACAGTATAACCATCTCTGCGTATTTAAGGGATTCGTACTTTAGGGACGAGAAAAAATTAATTGGTGGGGTACAAAAAGGAAGGAAAAGAAAAAGGACAAATTAAGTCAACAAAAATTAAGGCAGAATATAATTACAATACTAATTAGAATAGTTTTCCAGTAGGAATGAATCATTTAAATATGAACAAAACACAATAATGAAGGACTGTACTGTTGGGACAACTCTTTCACTTGCCAAGCTGCGCTCTGAGAATAGAACTGATAGCATCACCAGATTTTACCCCCCTATCTATAATTCCAATTATTTTATTGTGTTTTAATGTTTTATTCTGAAGAATGCTTTCAGGACATAACCAATCTCTCTTTCAGCTAAAATCCCAGTACTACTGCTTTGCAAATTAGAAAATGTGTTGCATTTTTTTTTTTTAATTTATCCTTGAGAGTGTCCCAAAAAATAACTAAAAGCTTTGTGCGTTATTAGCTCATACATTAAAGAGTTCCTAATTCATCTAGTAGAAGATTTTTACACTTCTTAGTTTTAATGAGGTTATTTCCAGGGCAACAATGGCAAACAAATGATGTTGTAAGAACATCTGTTTGTACAAAGGATTACGTCAAGGCTACTTTGAATAATTCCCATACATTGTATTCCTCCCTTCCCTCCCCCCCCAAGATTAGTATAGTGTACTACCATAAACTTAGGAGTCTTCTGAGTGAAGGCAATTAAAGATATTACATAAAGATATAATGACACTGTTTTCACAATCAATATGTGGAGACCTTCAGCCTTTTCAAAGAGAGCATGACCAATTGAACAGAGTAATTAGTACGTCTGCTTTTCCATGTAACTTATTTAGGAAGGAAAGAATATAAGGAAGTACAGAATTACCAAAACAAATCCAAACGGAAAAGCTGCAAAAACGCTGATCTGGGAACCAACATAATACTCAGGGAATTTTTTAAGTCATGCGAAGAGGAGAAATATATCTGCCTCAAGGTTGGCAGCAACCTCCCCAGAGCCCTCATCTAATTCCCATTTGAGTTTCTGATGCCTACAAATGAAGTATTACTTGTTCATTTATTTACACATATGTGCAGATTTAGCCCCCACACTGCCACATCGCCTCCTCTGAATGTTTGTGTGACTGCGCCCTGGAAGCCTGGCCCAGTCCCCACTATCTGCCTCATCTCCTGCACGTGGCCACTGGTGGCCGAGGGATGGGGAGAGCTGAGAAGGAAGGACTTCTCCTTTCTACTGCCCCCACACGACACCAGCTAGTCACTGGCCTGAACCCCACATGCTGAGATCTTGTCACAAACTGCAATTAACATCTCGTCCCAGCTTAGCCTTTGCAGTACCAGAGCTCGTTAGTAAAAACAAGAATCCTGAATAACTGCAGAGCTAAAACAGGTCCATGGCATACCCATCCAATTCCACTTTTAAAACTGGACTGAAACAGAAACAGAAAACTATCTTAATGCCTCTGACCAATAAAAATAAACCTACCCTAAACCATAAAGCCTTCGGCATAATATTCCATGTTCTCACAATGTGAAATGGTAAATACTTTTGAAAATTTAATTTATAATTGTTTTAAGATAGTTTTACTTACCAAATTGCCCATGTAGAAAAGGGAAATGCAACCTCTAATTATGACCACAGAAGAACTGAAATTCTACTGCATGGGTTTAATTAAAGTGGATGGTTCATCTGAAGAGATTTTTTTCAAAATTCATAATGATGGCATTAGCAAGTTATTAAATATGAAAATTAATTGAGAATATGATTTGGTTTGTAGGGTTATAGGGTTGAATAATGCTAATGATTTCCTGACTAGTGCTCTGCTGCAATTGTGGCCATTGCGCCACATACGTTCCTCAGTTACATATTGGGTTTTGACCAAATGCTGTCTCCTATTATTCAGTACCTGCCTAAATATTACCATCAGACAAATCAGTCTTCTGTTGGCAAACACTTTCTTGGCAAGTAAAAGCTACAGATTTGTCCTCCTCAATTAATTGCTGTTTTAAAAACCTTGGCACTATATTTGTATTGAAATATTTAACCATTCTGCAGCTCCTAGCAGTAGTTACGCATTGAGTTCAAATTCTCAGATTCAAAGCCCAGTGGGTTGACCTGGCACCTGGCCCCCGAGCACCCACACAGCCACTAACTCACCCCTCCGTGATGGACCAGATGAGAGAAAAGGAAGAGCAAGAGTGAGAAATCACACGGGTCAAGATAAAGACAGCTTAGTAAGTGAAGGAAAGAGAAAGAAAAAAAAAAAAAGAATGCAAAGGTACTAGCTCATGACCCCCCCTCAAGCAGACCGGTGTCTAGCTACCCTCCAAGCAACTGCTAAATGAGAAGTCAAACCCCACTCTTTCTTCCTTTACCCCCAGTTTTTATGTGTGATGTTACATGGTATGGAATACGCCTTTAGTCATTTCGGGTATAAATTTCAATCTAAGTACCTGAAGGGAGGGCATAAAGAAGAGAGAGCCAGACTCTTTCCAGTGGTGCTCAGCGACAGGACCAGAGGCAATGGGCACAACTGGTCCGCATGAGGTTCCCTCTGAACATCAGGAACCACTCACTGCTTTACTGTGAGGTTGACCAAGCGCTGGCACAGGTTGCCCAAAGAGCTTGTGGGGTCTTCCACCTTGGAGACTTCCAGAAAGGGCGTTTGGAAACAGTCCTGGGCAACTGGTTCTAGGTGGCCTTACTTGAGCAGGAGGGTTGGACCAGATAACCTCCAGAGATCTGTTCTGTGATTTTATGATTCCATGAATATGTACTTTTCCCCATCATGTTTTTATACTTGATTTCAGTTCCTCGGTTGACATTTTTATGAATGCATCTTGAAGAAATAATCCCTCACATTCACAGTGCTTCTGGAAAGGTATCATACCAGATGATTTTATACTGCATCATATCTCTAAGCACTATCCTGTGTATCATGACTTTTTTTGTACAGTATGATTTTTCTCTTCTCCGAAGCAACGATGAACTCCATTCTGAAAATGTGTACCTATCTGAGGCAAGGATATTTTTCACTGCTCATTGCTTCATTTAGTATTTCATATCTTGTCATTTTCCCATAAATTACCTGAGGATGCGCTTTATGTTAATGCACAGTTCAGCAGCAATCAACCATTTGCATCAACCCATACGAAGCCCATCGTACCAATGCTTTTGGCACTATCATTAACATAAATTGCAACCTCTCTAATATCAGTTTGTATTTACACCTGACAGGATGGAGGAATTAGCCATTTGTAGAGTCATTCCTGATGTAAATCTCCATACTTAATGCTATGTAAAAAACATTTTCCAGCCGAAGTATGCTGACCTGTGGCTCTGGTCCAGCATCAAATTTAAACAACAAACTAGTAGAACATTGCTATAAAATAAATTGGAAGGAAAGATTCTGTAACACAAATACTGAAACACCAGTATACGTGACAGAATATTTTGACTATCACACACGACTATCATACACTTAATATTGTACTGACCACACTGGAAAATACTATCTCCTGTTTATAGAAATATTTGATAAAACCACCAAATGTCAGAGCAAGCAAAATAGCAGGTTTCCTCTCATCCCTTACATTACACATGTGAGGACATGAAACTACTTCTATCTCCAAACTTGAAAAATAAGCCAAGAGCAAAATTTAGTCCCTGGTCCCTAAAAGCCAACCAAGCTCCCATGAGAGCTGATGAAAAGAAATTTAATTAATCGGCAAATAAACAAGATCTGTAGTTTGTTACTTAGTGTAAAAAGCATAATTTTATCAAATGACAGCAACACTTTTGGGTGACCACAGGACGAGGACGGCTGTGCTTGTTCACTACAGGAAAACATTTTCTTCTGAAATATGGTATAATTCAATATGTCCCTATGGACAGGAATATACTGTATCATAAAGTACAACTGTAGCCATTTTACCTCCTAACTACTTCATGAAAATAAATGCCAATAATAATTCCTGGATTTGTTAATAATTCTGATGAATTGTGTCCATTTTATTCAACAACAAATGCAAACCAAGTAGCAGCTATGGAAATGTGCTGACTTAGCATGAGGCTGACCGCTATCAATGTAACACACCTTGGACCCAATCACTTTTGGTGTTAAAACATCATTCCCTTCAGAAAACATGGGTCTTAGCTGAAGAAACTGTTCATTGTCAAACTCAGCACGCTGTTTAGACCAAATACGAGGGGAAAAAAAACATAAAAATTGTAATTTATTGTTTTATATTTTGCACTTACTAATTTATATTGATTAGCTGTAAAATGTGAACTGTATCATAATATTGACCTGAGAAGCTGACCTTTTAAAACAAGACATTTTTAAACATTTGTTCTATTTTTCTTTACTTTTTTCTCCCCAACATTCAGCCAACCAAAAATAAATTGCTCTCACAACCCTGTATCAGCTGTTGTAGGAGACCAGCAGGTTGGGCAGTTGGTAGCCTCAGCTAAGGCAGCTGCAGAAGATACTAGAAATGATGACTATTGTATTACATGCAGCATATGCCCAGGAGGAAGCAGACTGAGACTATGAATTCATCTTATCTTGAGAGCTGAACAGCCACACAGTAAAAATAATTTTCAGGTACTGTTGTTTTGCCTGGGATCTGAAGTGGTTAGACCTGGATGAAGAACTCAGTATTCAAATATTTTCAGAATTTTCCTTACATGCTAGTTTTGAATTAATAAAACCAATTATGCTACAATACTTCAAACTTTTTTATCTTCTTCAGCCACAGACTTTGAAGTTAATTGGTACCTGCATTTAAATTAGACTTAATATTTAAATTGATCAGCTGTCCTTGGCTGAATCCTCTGGGGAAACTCCAGGCAAGTCACTTCTTGGACTGTGCCTGCTTTTCAGTGATTTTATTCGGATAATTTCATGTCCGAGACTGAAGAGAGTAACAACCTCCAAGAGCATATGAAGAGATTTTTTAGTGCATCCCAAAGCAGGACTTGAGAGTTCATAGCTGTTTAAAGGGCTATCGAATTTCAAAAGCACTTTAGATGAGGACAAGTGGCATGTGGTAGTGTTCTATGCTGTTCTATGCTGTTCTACGCTGGTCAAAGCAAATGTGGGTTTACTCTACCCTAGAAGTCGTGTGGCGCTTTCTGTGGAATTGTAAAGCTGTTAGTTTTAAAATGCTACTGGATTAAAGCAACAGCAGCTTTTTTTTTCCCCACAGTCCAGGACACGCACAGACACTCAAAACCATTCCGTTCCTTTTTTGACCTACAACTTGCTCTACACTTTCAAGAGGCTTCCTTTTTAAAACATAGCAAATCCCATTAAAATTAATCAAAACTTGAGAAATGCTTATGTGGCAAATTAACTTTTCATTATTCTACTAATTTCAAAGAAGTTAAATTAGGAGTGACCTTGTTCAACTTAGAACTCTGGAGCACTGTTCAATTTTTCAAACTCCATAAAGCTATTCAACCATTTTTACTATATCACATTTTTTATTATTCTGCACCACCTCCATACTTTCTACTATCCTTCCAGAGAACTCTTATCTTCATTTCCCCAAACCTAGATAATATTAGCACATTAGTTTCAATTAAAACAACTCAAATTTGAGAACAAAGTAATTAAGCTCAACAATGATCCCTTCGGTATAATTTTGTTGGCTGCCATAAGCCTTTCAGCTACTATATACGCGGAGTGATTTGGGTTCTCCATCATCTCCTAAGAATTGCACCATGTACCCTCTTCCCAAGATGCTTTTGAATTCCACAATCTTTCTGCAGCACTCCTGATGTATCATTTCTTTTATTTCCAACTGTTAAATTCTGATCCTCTCTCACTGCCCCCGCTGTCCGTTAAACCCTTGCCCATCTTCTTCTGAAGAGTCTGAAAATGATTTGAAGAGGTGATGTAAAAAGAGAGAAGCAGCACCCCAAAACTAATTTTCATAGCTTGAAAAAGTGATCAGTGGAAGCAATATGCCTTCTATATGTATTAATAAGCGTTAGTTAAAAAATAAGCATCAGTTAAAAAGCAAATATGAGAAGAAGAAAGAAGTAAGCAAAACCATGAAAGAATGTTTTTGAATGTTTTGAGAGAATGAATTAAAAGAGAATGAAGAAAAAAAAAAGGCAGAAAAATTAAAAAGCTAAAAATTAATTATACGAAAAACAATTTTCTTTAGTATGGAAGCTATACCCTAAGAAGTACAGTTTTTACTTGGTATTTCTCCTTTACAAACTTTTTAAATTTTCAACCACAGTTGAAAATTTACAGTGTATATTGTAAGTATTTTGAATCCTTTTGAGCTCCTGAAACACCTGTTTTGGGGAAGAGACAACTCTTAGAAATATTTGAACATGTATTACCACCAAATTACATATATAAAAAAGAAGTATTTTGTTCTGTTTGAAAATCCCAGTGATAGTAAAAGATATGAGTAAAACATAGCAGCAAAGTAGGAGGGAAAAAACACAAAATAAATTTGTTAGGTTAAGTTTATTTCTAGAGAGACTATCACACAATAAGACAATAGAGAAAGCAATTTCTTTAAGTGTTAAAATGGTCTATTTGTGTAAATATCTATATCCCAGTAAAACTCGATAGTCATGAAGAAACAAAAATTTGCTGTGTTGATAATCCAGGGATTGCAATCTGTATTTAAATTTGGTATCAGTTGGTTTTGTAGGTTAGGCTTTTTGTTATAGAATAGTAATATTGTGTTTTAATTAAAACACAGTAAAACTACAGAAATGACAAGTTTATTCATTAATATAGGTAGAATGTGAGGAATTTTCTGAGCAGAATCTATTACAGAGCTCTTCATCACAGACTGGCCAAGTGTGGCCCGTGCCCACAGCCCCGAGCACACACGGGTACAGGCTTAGGGACCCTCCGGCAATTGCTGGCGATACCAATTTTCATACATTTTTTGCAGACTTTTGTCACATCATTTTTGAATAAGAAAAGACACAACAGAACCTAGTCCTACTTTTTCCAGAATGACAGTAATCCCAGTCGTTACCATTTCTTAAATTCCTCTTTAAATAATACATAATCCCTTCAAGTGGCTTATTTAAAAGCCAGAGAGAGACAGCGAAGGTTGCTTGCTGACATTGCCCTTCAACTTCATTCAAGAAACTTATTTCTTATTAATTACAGATCTGCCATTTGTTACAGAACTAAGCAAGCTACAGCTTAGTGCCTTGGATAAATTATTATACCAGGAATACACTCGCAAGATGTTCTGTGACTTGCAAACATGCTATTACTTTAGTTTACAGGATCGTGATTGATTTACCAAAAGCTTCTGCAAAGTGAAAGACGGTCTTCCCACAAGAGTTCTGCCTCTATCTCCATTCTAAGCCTCTTGCATATGAAAGTGAGCACGCACTCAACCATGTATGCCATTTTCTCTCTGTTACTCCTACTGTGCAACACAAGCACATCTTTTCTGACTTTAGAGGGGGCTTGTGCAGCTCTTCAGCAGTCCTGAATGGACCTGAGGGCTCTCAGTGTGCCCCCCAGTCCTGATCCCAGGAATCCCAGGTAAGGTTGGGCCCCTTCCCACTAAAAAGCCATTGAGGGGCTGGAGCAGGTCCAGAGAAGGGCAATGGAGCTGGTGAGGGGTCTGGAGAAGAAGTCTTGTGAGGAGAGGCTGAGGGAGCTGGGGGTCTTGAGCCTGGAGAAAAGGAGGCTGAGGGGAGACCTTCTCGCTCTCTCCAACTCCCTGAAAGGAGGGTGTAGCCAGGGGGGGTCGGTCTCTTCTCCCAAGTCCCAGGCGATGGGACAAGAGGAAATGGCCTCAAGTTGTGCCAGGGGAGGTTCAGGTTGCAGATTGGGAAAAATGTTTCCAGGGAAAGAGTTCTTAAGCCTTGGACTGGGCTGCCCAGGGAAGGGGTTGAGGCACCATCCCTGGAGGTGTCCAAAGAAAACGAGACATTGATGCTGGGTTGTTGCATGCAAACACAGATCAACTACCTGTGCACTTCTCATTAAAGTATATGTGAATATTCAGTTCCTCCTCTTTAATAATGAGCCCAGTGTGTGTTAGGAAGAAGTTCTGCGGGTGAAACCTTAACTCATCAGAGGGAAGACCTAAACTGGCCTCTGGCAGACTTTCACAGTTTCCATTCATTATCCTTCTTTGGGGTTTGTGTCTTGCTGGTGTTACAGATTTCTTGTACTTGAACATGGCGGTGAAGAGGAGCGTTGGCCATCAGGCCACGGATCAAGGTGCAGTACTAATCAGAGTAAGAGGCAAGATTTTTTTCTGGTTCAGTGTGATTAAGCCAGCTCTGTGCTTAGCCTGGGAAACATTGATCTCCACTGATCTTCATGTTGTGGCCAGCAATCCTCTCAGTTCCTTAGGACTTATACATTCAAACACATTTTGCACAGAAATCTTTAAAAAAAACCAAAACACCCAATACAAACAAAAAACAAAACTCCCATTACTTCCAGCTCCCTAACTTTTGGAGACATTGTTAAGATATTTTTAGATTGGTGGGTGAAAAATTGCATAGTGGTGCAGAGTATCATCACAGATGAATCATTTTATGTCTGACAATGTTTTTGGTCTGCTTGCAATTTCGGATTTTCCAGAAAAGAGATTGGTTCAGTATCTCTTCCAAACATTCTTGCTACTTGACACAGTGCTTTGCAAAATTTGATGAAAACACAGTCCATGCCATAGGGGACAGATGATTAAAAAGAAAAGAAGCTTTGATCTATTACTTCTGTGTCATTCAAGAGCAACACTACTGTAAATACTATTAAGATTTTACAGAAGTGTATACAAAATTGGAATATGTTACAAATATCAGAGGTAGAGACACAAGAGAACATCAAAGAGGAATGAGTAAAGGGGAAGAGAAATGACGTAAAAAGAACTTTTGAGATGGGCTAATGTTAGCAGAAAGCAGATTATTAGTTACTAAGGTGATGGGAGAAAAGGTTCTGTTTCATTGGACAGCATGGTCCAAAATGCAAATATTTTTGCGGATGCAATTTAAACTTGGTACACTAGATTCATTATGGCTATTCGTCTATGTAAGTGCTTTGGTAGACATGTCACTTTAAAAACAGCTTGAGGGATATTACATATGTCTTGAATGTATGAGTTAGTAAGACCTATCCTATAAGTTCCATGTACCTAGTTGCATATCTGTAGTTTAGGCAAAGCATCATCACCGTTGTTATGGTGGCACAGAATCGTAACAAGCCGCAGGTGAAACCCCACTGTTAGTTGTGGAGCAAATGTTTGCTTCGCAGAGTCATGCTGACTACCAAAACATCTCAGTCATCCCCATCATTGGGGTGGGTTTCCAACAGAAAGTAGTATAACAGGTCTTTCCCAGGGTAACTGAGACAGCAGTATGTACTAACTCATCACAGGTTAGCAGCTAAGCTGGTAACTGATTCCAAACCTTCATCTGTTGCTTCTGAAACCCTGGACTGCATTTCAGTCTTCTGCACCCTGTTAGAGGCTGCCTTCTTCATTGCCTGGCCAGCAGATGCCCAGTTTCAAAGTTTAATTTCTACCAGTAGATATGGTAAGCACCCTTTCCTTTTTTCTTACTTCTGCAGACCCATTTATACAGAAAACATGGTTATTAATTTTTTATTCCTATTTCTATTAATAAAGTGATATATATTTCCCACTCCTTACTTCAAGAATCTAAGGAAGTGATCATGAATAATTTTTTTCTGGCAACATAAATGCCTTGAAAATGAAGTTACTCTCCATATGCATTTTCAGTAAAATGCATTTACCTTACAAAAAATCAGAGACTAAATTAGTTTTTTTCATCTTCTCACATTAAGGAAATCTCACATACCAAAATATTTCAAAAGATACATTGATCTTGTTGAAGTAATTCCTTCTAAGCAGAAGCAATTGTTATCTGGAGGCCACCTCCTTCTATATAAATTCCTCCATGTATATAGATTTCTGCAAGGAAATCTACAGGTACGTATGGCTCATGCACATAAAGGCACAAAAGTTCAAGGGGATAATGCACTCTCCTCCCCCAGTTTGTAAAGGCAATGACATTACACAAACCTGATTTTAAAATATGTTGTACTTTTTGCATACTTCCTTTAACCTTTAGTAAAACTCTGTCCTCACGCAGGCCCAGGCAGTGTTGGCTGGCCTAAGCCAGACACTGGTTTAACATCAGCAAATCTACGCAGGCAGAGAATGAAATCACTGAAGGGGATTTATGGAAAGAATGGGTTATATTATAAAGAAAATGAGAAAAATCAGGGAAAATATATGCAGAATCATTCCAAAGGGGAAATTATTTCAGGGTCTCCCTTTCAGAGATAATTCAGAAAAACATTTTAGTACGCTGATTTGATAATGGACATCAGGCATACATACATAAAAAGAGCAATAAAGAAACATGCTCAAACATACTCCTGGAATGAGATGCTTCTGACAGCCACACATGCTGGTAATCACACCACATCCATTCCCAAATCCATATGCAGTCTGCTCTGTTCCACGGGTTTCTCTGGTGGCCTCGCTATGAAAAGCATGGATGATACAAGGGGTGGGATCTGATAACATCACTAAAAAAAAAGTGGTTCTTACAAATCAGTTCTAGTACTTCCAAAGTAAACCAACACTAACTATAGACTGTTTAAAGAGGGTCCTGAGAAGCAGAAAGACTTTCCAAAGGTAAAACCTAATATAGAGGGGGCAGCTCAATGCCCCAGGCTCTCAGCTGGGAACATTCAGGTTAGAATTTAGGAAAGCCTACCTATAACCTTCAGATAAAGGGTAAAAGTCACTGCCTCAAGAAATGAAACAGTATCATCTCATCCACGAAAACAGGGCGGGCTGGTGTAACTGCAAAGTTAAAACTCAAATGCATCGCTTTTTCTTAAAAAGGCATAGTATAGAAATCAGGGCTCACAGGACAGCAGTCACGCTGTCCATGGAGGACTTCTAATATTCACTAAGCTCTCATCAGATACTATTATTTCTAAGAAACCCCAAACCACCATGGAGCCTTTTACACCTAGTGATACTAGATTAAGTCTCATTCCTACACATCAGCAAAGATAACTTGGAAAATTAGCAAAATCAGTTCAGCAGGTAAAAGTATTATAAAGTGGAACCAAGAAATGACAGTGTCTAAAAACCTCAAAGGAATTGCTAAGAGATAAGCATTATAAAGTGGAACCAAGAAATGACAGTATCTAAAAACCTCAAAGTAATTGCTAAGAGCTAAGCAAAGGTGCAGAGTGAAGCAAATACAAGAGAGAAGGGTGTATAAATAATGGACTGGAAAAAAATTACCTCTTAACTAACCAATTACCTACCTGATATTTACCTAGGATGACCCATATGTATTTAATGAGAAACATTTAACCTATAAATTAATCTGCTTCAGTTCTATAGCAACGTGACAATGACTAAGGGAAAAATAAGTCTCCAAAAGCTGTTGGTTTCCACTTCTAGGACATGAGCCTGGAGGTCAGAGTGGAGCAAGGACATGGCTCCTGGTACCTTTGTGCTTGAAAAATCACCAGAAGTTGAAATCAGCTTGTCTAGAACTGTGACAGAGAAGAAGGGGTCAATCAAATTTCTTAAGGCTGGCCAAGACCCATGAAAGCTTACGAGCATGGTTTCTGAAAGAACATTCAGAATGGAACGCTGGAGCCTGAGCAAGCTTTGGAGCAGGTGACATTCACCACTTCAGGAAATACTGCAGAAATCCCAGTCCTCTGTCAGACTCTTTCTGAAAAACTCTTTTAAAGCACAAATTAAATCTGCAATGAGCATTCTAGATCACGTAACATTTAGAGATGTGCAAGTTTAGCTATTGAGTTCCGACTTGGATGGCTACTTAGGAAAAATATCATATTAACATTTTTAACTTTGTTTTTATCTCAGTTTACCTATAAACCTTATTTACTACTGGCATTAAAATTGCTGTATTGTAATAAAACAGCTAACCAGCAAACTAAGTTTTCTGTTTCAGCTGTTAAACTCCTGAATTCATGAAGCTGCTGCCTCATCTCCTCCAAAGACAACAGGCGTGAAGCTGTAATTCATGTGATACCGTAACTCTGCTCCATGCTTTCCACAGGCTGCCTGCGGGCACAGACAATGGGAATCAAAATCTGGAGCGCACCACCAGCCCATCTCGTTCTGTTCTCTGTGTCTGCGCTTTTAGCTCCCACACTCGGGCCGTTTGTTGGGGCTCCTGTGGCTCTGGGAAACGGGGGGCTGGCAGCCCTCCCCCCGCCGGGCTCTCCTTCCCGGGGCGCAGGGCAGAAGGGCACAACTGGTGTGCTGGTTCCTCCCCAGTTTGGAGGCTGAGATCAGCAACCCACGGGCAATTCCACAGCCAGGAATTCTGCATCCTATCAGTATATTGTGTCACTGTCATGTATATCACCTTGCATATTGGAGGGAATGAGGGAAGCTTCTCCCTGTAAGAGCAAAGTGATTCTACATCTTGCTTTGCTGCTTTCCCTCTTGTTAACTCTCTTCTGTTCCCTCTTGGGCACAGAATAGTTTTCTTCTATCTCCAAGTTCCCGTTTGCAAATGAGGGAAATGTCCTGTCGCCTCCAACAACAACCGGGGAGTGTATGGGCATCGAGAACTCAGAAAACAGCTAGCTTTCTGCATGGTCTCTGTGCTAAACATATCATTATCTTCTCAAAATGGAAGTTTCCAAGGAAACAAGAAGAAAAGAGGATACGAGAAATGTAAATGTAAAAGAGCAAAACAAATTGAAAAGTCTGGTGTTTTTTTTTTTTTTGTAAATTTCCATAGACACGTATGCTGCTATTAAGTTGCAATTATGGTCCATGGGCTTATAATTTCATTCATATAATAATAGTACTAGTTACTCGGATTGCCAAGACCAAGCCTCTATCATGCTTGTAATGGAATACCCGCAAAGGAATTCCTGTTCCAAAAAATGATTAGCTAAACAGACAGCACAGACAAGAGGAAGCATCAACCTCATGTTCACAGAATTGAATAAATAAATAAATAATAAAAAAAAAATTGTTAAGGTCATGAAGGAAATCTGTATTACGAGTCAGAAAGTGAACACAGATCTCCTCAGTATGCAGTTAGTTGACATAAAGACTGTGAGCAACGGCAGGCTCCCGGCTTGAAAATTGACTCCCCAGAAATGTGCAGTGGTTTGTTGTATATTGAGATAATATGGTGTATTTTCAGCAGAGGTGTTTGATTTTGCACTTTCTTAAGAAAGTCACCAAGCTATCTTGACTAATTTTTTTTCTTCTGATGATCTTTTGTTAAGGCTTTGAAACAGACCCCTTTGTCTGAGTATAATTTAAAACATATTGGGGTGCAAGTCTCAAAAAAAACCCCACCCTAAAACCAACAAACAAAGCCAAAGCAGTAATAAAGGAAAAATTCATTCCCAGATAGTCTTCACTTACACAGACAAGGGCTGTTTATCGAGCTTTGAGTAGAAAATTGGACCAGATAACCTTCTGCAGCCCCCTCTAACCTGAATTATCCTATAGTCTCATGAGATTGCTGTTTTCGGGAATGTTTTCAGAAGTCACTTACGACTTAATTTACATAGAACATCTTATTACTGGCCTCACTCAGACTAAGTGGGAAGGCAATGGCACTGTGACCTGTAAAATCACTCTCAATCCCTACTGCTGGCAATGATTTGAATCTGTTCCCCGGGATATACATGTTATTTGGCTTGGACGACAGCCCACGATTAAGAAAAACAAGCAATGGACCTGGAGGAATAAGGAACCAAAGCCTATAACTAATAACAGAGGAATGAGAATTCTTAGTTCATACAGACTGCTTTTCATCTGCCACTCTCAAAGCACGTGGCTGTGAGGGTTCTTTGACCACTGTGCCTGCAGCCAAAAAAACCACGGTTATTAATATGCGGGCTTTCTGCAAATGCAGCATTTTGGTGCAGTTTCCACTGCACAAACCCCCAAACTATTGGAGCTATTCTCAGCAGCAGAACATAGACTAGTGCAATTGTATATACCTTGGCTACCTTTTCAGGACATGTATAACTAAAAGCAGCAAGAGCTCCAGTTCACTCATGGCTTTTATTACTATTACCATTTTATTACCACGGCTAATTATTACCATTAATAGATCAATAAACAGCTTTGCTTGGGATTTGTTCAAACATGTTAACTGAGCAATTCCTCCCTGATAAGGAATCATGTTGAAAGGCGATGTGAGGTGTGAGAGGCGAAAGGGTGAAAAAGCTGAGTCACTGCAGTCTTCTCAGTTTTCTCTTTAACTTAAAACAAAGGGACTAGTCTATTCTAAGTGGTTACTTGAACAGCTGGGTGGGGAAAAGGAAAAGTTCTGACTTAGAAGACCACCTGTGGTCAAGGCCACAAAAACTACCATGATCTCAAGAAATCCATACAGGTTTTGCCGCCGGCGTCGGTACAACCAGGATTGAGCTTTCTCAAGAATACAAAAATGTGGTCATTTTTGTTTGTTTGTTTCTTTGTGTGGGCACCATGCTGCAACGATTTATATAGAAAGCTCTATATAATGAGTGCTCTATATAATGAGAAAGCTCTATATAATGGTGGAAGAATCCTCATGGGCACGGGGGGCCGTGCTGTGAGATGAATAGGGTGCCATCATGTATTTAGCAAATAAGGCACTCCTCCAAAAAAAATAACAAAACCCCAAACCAAAAAAAAAAAACAGAGAAAGGCATGAAAAATTAGTTCCTCAGCTTAGAGGCAACAGATGGAAGCCAAGAACACATGGCTTAGAAAGAAAATGTATTGCCCTCTCCCCCACTGAGACAGAAATCCCTGCTGCGCTGTGTACACACCAGTCCAGGTGTTACACGCACACGGCAGTGGGACTCTTCCTTACTGGCTCGGTTAGAATGATCTGCCTTTGTTGTTTCTTTCTCTCACTTACAGGAAAAAACACCCAGCCACCTCATAGAGTAGCCCTGGAAACTCACTTTCCAGACCAAAAAAAACTGGCTTATAAAGAGTTTTTAAGAGAATTTATTTTTCCATATCAAAGGTGGAAACACGAAGAAAGAGGTATCTGCGAAATACATGCAAACATTCCTGAAGAAATGCTTAAGAATGCATATGTCTGGAATTAGTTATTCTTTGAAGAAATTTTAATAAGTTATGATTTTGTGTGCTGCTTAATTTTTCTTTTAAATCTGGAAGCCGGGGTAAACATCTGCAATTGCAGTATGTATTTCTTTTATTATAACATAAACATATACTAACAAGTACAATTTCATCCTGAAATAATGGTCTGACACAATTAAAAATGGAGACCCTAACACTGTACTCAGTGTAAACGATGTGCTTTCTGTGCCCGTTATCTCCAGCTCACACTCCCAGGTAAATTCTAAGTCCCTGCCCAAAGATACAGCCATATACTACTTTTCTGAAGCATATGGAAGCAGGGAGCTTGCATCCATCAGCAGAATCACGGTACTTGGAGTTATGAACATGATTCAGGATCCTATACATTAAGGCCCAAGAAAGAATAAATTATTTTCCACTTTGCAGAGCCTCTGTGCTATGCTAAATTAAGCAAAATAATGGCAACAGAGACAAATCATGCATTAGAAATAGTTCAAGAACAGCAGGGAGGAGGGAGGGGAGTATCAAGCATTACAGTATCTATTAACTAACGGGTTGCTTATGGAAATAGGGATAAGATGCACATGCATGCCAAATGAATACGTATCTATAGCACCATAAGAAAATATGCCAAAATAAATTAATGAGGGAAAGCAGCTTCAAGTATAGCACTGTAAGCGTCCAGCCATTAGTTTCATCTGAAGTGTATTTTAATTACTCCTACCACAATGAACTAATTTCACAATCACAACAATATTTCCACTTATAACCCAGTCTTCATGAAGTAGCATTAAAGATTTATTTAACATTAATGCTATCATACACAATTAGAACACAGATAAAGTACTAGGTGCGTATTAAAAGAGTTTCTAAAACTGAATTCCTTCTTTATGTCCTGCTTTACTTATCCTGCAACAACAAATACTTATGCATTTATCAGTTCCAGGTAAGTCTTGTTGAGGAGACACACAGCAGGACTTTGACTGTTCTCTTCCAGCAAAGCTATGCAGCAAAACAAGAAACTTCAAGAGCATCTACTTGTAGGCAATAGCATCTCCTACTTCTCAGGCAGCCACATTGCTGATGGTGCCAGTCTCTACAAGGTGTAAGGCATCTGATCACCCACAAATACTCCATGTTGAAGAAACTGTTTTGGAGTTGTTAGTGGGAAAATTCCAACCCTCATCCAGCCGGTGCCCTCGCTGACTGTAGCATATGAAAACTGACAAGCAGAAAAACAGATTGAAGTTCAAAGTAATTTTTCAATGTCTCTATTGATTAAACTTTAAAAGTGATCCTGTTTCCAAAAGCCTCCTGCGTTAAGGAACAACAGATCTGAGCGAAGAACACACCATTTTGTGGTGAGACAAAATTCATTTTTAGTAGTAAGCAAAGAGGCAACATTTCTGAAGAAAATAATTCCTTCTGTATTTTCAATTATTTACCTCTTTGTGAACTTTAATGAAGGTGAAAAGACATGAACGTTCACTGAATGGACGGGTCTAAAAGGAACACCTGTTGAATTGTTCAGATAAAGCTCTTTAACACTGCATTGAACCGGTATCCCATTCTCAGCCTACCTGGGGTGTTCAGCAGCCGCGACATCTTGCAAGAATAAGAGATGAACTGCTCGCAGTACTCAGCGCTGCTGGTAATGGCAGAAATCTGGTCCATCGTTGCACTGTAGTTGAGCTGCAGCACCGGTAACTTTTCCAGGCTGTTGCCTCCCACAGAAGTCTGCATTTGCAGATCGTGATACACAGTTGTCCACACTTTATCCTCTGAAAGAGAGGGGAAAAGGACAAGACAACAATTGGTGAGAGACAGACAGCAGAAATGAATTAAAATAAATCTAGGCCTTTGACAAAAGATAAATAAGTTCCGCAAGCTGTTTTTTGAGGGGGCAGTGGGGAAGAAGAGCACTGCACGTGAGAAGTCATCAGGTGAGAGCAGAGTTCCAGCAACTATGAAGCGATGAAAGGAAGAACCCCTGATTGCCTTTGTAGTTTTGATAACCTCACTGCGAGGGGAGACTCCCTTGAGCAAGCGATGAGACCTCCTTGAACAACAAGGTGATGTACAGAACTGATAAGGATTAGCTTTGGTTAGAAGGACACAAGGCTGGTGCACTGAAGATTCAAGGTTTCTATGCAAGGAAAATTCCCTGTGCACGGGCTGTCGCTGTGGCTGGAGAGCTACGCTGCTTCGCAGTGCTGTAACAACAGGGATGCACCAGATTCTTAGGTGATCGCATCATTTAGTGATGAATAATGAAAACACCGCGGTTTATCAAGGTTTCCACATTTTCACCCAAGCTGTGTTCCTAAGGTAAACCAAAATTACTGCTTACTGAGACCTGAGTATTTTACAACAGCAGCACCATATGGCCCCATTGATCGTGGTTATGGTACGGATATCAGCGTAAGAAATAACAGAAGTAGGAGACAATGGAAATAGAAAAGCTTCTGTTTAGTTGCATAAAGCCAAAAGGAAGGGGGAAGGACAACCTTCTTTTGGTGACAAGAAATACAGTAGCATTGGCTGAATCTCAACACTTCCCACAGCCTAGTGCACGTGCAACAAGTGTGTAACACCCAGCCTGCACCAGGCTCCGCTCGCATTGTACTGCTTGGAACTGCTCAGCAGCAAGTCGCTAGAAGTGTTACTGCCTGCCATTTGTCAGGAGTTACCAGAGAAGATTTAAGATGAGGCATCATAATAATGATACAACACACTCCTCTTGTTGGAAGGTAGTTTAGAAAGGAAATAAAGAAAAGGCACAGTAATTTTCCTGTTACAGACCAACTATTACTTTTTCTTAGAGGGACATTCCACAAACCAAAACAAAAAAAAAAAAAAAAAAAAAAAAAAAAAAAAAAAAAAAAAAAAAAAAAAAAAAAAAAAAAGAGAGAGAAAGACATAAGGTTTAAAGAAAGGCATAAGAATTAGAAAAAATAAAAATAATGCAGTCAATATGACTTCCTGTAACTGCCTTCCTGTAAGAAAGCTGTTCTATCATTTAGGTGTGAAGAACTTTTAAATTCAAGTTGACTAGCTCCCAGTGTAAAAAACTACTGTCTCAGCTGATACTGGCTACTCATAGTGTCCATCTCAAATAGCCGAGGACTGAAATGGGCCAATCTTCCTCTGTGCTACTACGAAAGACTGACAGGAAACAAACCCCAGAAAATTATCTTTTTTCTATAGATTATCATATTGAAACAAAGTTTCCTAGAAGCGCGTCAGGTTATGTCACTAATTTTTATCACGTATAGTTCTTTGACATTATAAGTTGCTTTTCTGTTTATCTTTTAAATTTTCTTTCTGTGGTTTTATACACTTCTACTACTGAGGGCTAAGTCAAAGAAAGGCATCTTGGACTTGGAATGGGCAATGCAGAACTTTAAACAAATCTGTAAGAATCATTTCTGGCCCCTGGAACCGGTGCCACATTGCACAAGAGCCCTGTTTCCCAGAGGAGCCTTTGCCCCAGCCAGTTCAGCTGTTCCTGTGGAGCACCACCACTGACCACAGCCGTCCTTCCAGAGACACAGGGACGACAACACACACGCTGCTCACTTTGCGGTATTTATCACAACAACAAATTCTCCAGAGAGATCATCTGGCAGTTTCTGAGAATACTAATTCACCTGACAGATGCACCTTACAGCAGTAAAACCCATAAAATGCAGTACAGAGGAGCATGTTTTCAATTCATCTATGTAAATCTCGTACCCGTTAATGCAAAGCTCTGAGCCGTTCCAAAACTTGTGGCTTCAGTATCTTAACTGCATGAAAATACTTTGACAAACTGAGGCACTCTCCAAAGTACTTCAGTACTTCTTCACCAAGTTGACAGAAATGTGCTTACATACACTGAGGAGCTTTGGGTGCAACCCAGAGTAAAGTCATTTTTCCATGCTATGATTATTCTTATCTCCAGGACTCTATACTCTGACTTATTTTCCACTCTTAATTTTCTCTGCAAAGCGTCAGGCGATTTTGGATGACACGGAGTCATGTGGACCCATGTGTTTGTAACTGATATGGGGTAAGTCTCTCTAATCAAATGTTCGGAGATAAGGTAAGCAAAGCAGATGGATCCTCCACAGGGAGTATGCATCACTAGCCAAATGAGATGAAATTCAGCAGGTGATGCAAGATGGTAATTATTTTAATATTCATATCTTCAGTCCAAAGCCGTGTATCAAAAACAATGCTACTCTTGGACCAAGAAAAAAAAAATTAATAAAGGGGAAAAGAGGAAGAGGAATTCTTATTTCCATTTTGCTTTAATCCCACTCTCTGTACAAGTACAGAGTAAAAAATTATAATTGTCACCTGTCAAGTTCTACAGAGAATACAACACAGTGCTGCTGAGAGCCTGGGATGGAAGTTTACTGCAGTTTCATTTTCAAGAAAGGATGGAGATAATGTATACACTCACTGACAGCAATGTCTCACTCCTGGCAGAAAACACTGTACAAGTAAGAGCTCTAACGTGTTAGTAAGGCACGGACACGGCCAGTGAGAGCCTCTTCTTGGATTTCTGAGCCAGCAAAGACTCCTGGACTAGCCATGGGGAAGCCATAGGAGTGTCATTAGGCACCCACATCTGTGAAGGGTGTTCCTTGTGAATACTGGATTCTGGCCAACGTAGCCCTGAGTCTTCCCCTCCTGGTGAGGGAGTTTCAGGCTTTACTGTGGTACACTGTATGAAAGAAGACAGAAACATACTCGTGGATGGAGCTAGGTTGCCTTTATGTCAGTCAGACCTATTCTCTGAACCACTTAAAGATCTTTCTGTCAAAGAACGAGTACTACTCATAGATAAAAGTTGGTTGTACCTTGTAATGTATCTATTTATAAATATACATATATGTCCATAAAGTCAATAACCATTTCTAGAAAAGCACCTCAGTCTCTGTCTTACCACTGTCTAGAAGATGACGGGAGATTGATTGGGGTATACCTGGCCACTTACTGGGAGAAAATCTAGCTCCCATTTCACCTGCAACCAAGTTGTTTATAGATTGGCTCAAATGACTGGAGAGCACCCGATGACAGTAAGGAACAGATTACCGGCTTACCCATGCACAGGGCACTCCTCTGGCCAGCCTGGAATCAGTTATGTCAGACATGCATAGGATAGAAGCAAGAATAATTGCAAGCTGGCAATTCCTTGGCGCTCAGCAAGCCAACTTGTCCAAAATCTGGAAGCTGAAAGATGTGCGCCCGCAGGTCAGGGGCAGCGAGCGCGTCGAGGAAAAGCTGTAGCTGCTGTAGAGGAAGGAAGCTCCATGGGGGATTTTACACTCTTCACGCATTTTTCTGATTTAACTAAAAAGCCCTGCCATGAGGCATGGACTGAGACAGTCTGGAACGACAGAGTCTTTACTCAGCTGGGAAAACACATGGACACAGTCAAAAATCCATCTCCCCTCCCCACCCAGAGCTGCGTCTCACACAGTTATACTGCTTGCCTGGAGAGGCTGAAAAGAGAAAGTTGCCAGGCAGGAATCTCAACCTCGTGTATTGTATGCTGATTACAAACTCTTTTTTCCCTTTTAGTCTTAACTACTTTTTAATGTGATACTACTTCCCATGGAAATCCCATGGAAACTAGACATTTATAGCTTGAAAATAATGCCAACTTCTTCATTTATGGTTCCAGTTTCTCAGATTCTACTTGCTAGTTGAGACCATTCTTCAGAAAGTTTGCACCAGTATCCTGCTTGCAGCCAACTTCCCTTACAGAAAAGGTAACACAGATTAACTCATACTATCTCAAATACCTGTATCATCACCATTTACGGAATTATTCCCATGTAGCTAATAACAGAATACTGATAGTTAATGTATCAAAAGCTGCAAGGAAAGCTACCCCTCATTTTATATCAGCAGTACACAGAAATCTCATTTAAGTGAAAAATCTGCCCTAGCTAAGTTTAATTTCATATATCATATATATTCCTGGCAGTTACAGTCACCACAATATTAGTATGAGTATCCTCTAATACACTGGCAATTATTTTTAGAATGCATAACGTATGGCTATTTCTAAACCCAAGTGTTTAGAGACTGTGGGTCAGAGTGGGTGGATCACAAAACATTCTACGTGCTTATGACCTTTGTTATTCAAATTAAAAACTATATTTGAATGTTTTCATGTTGAGAGTAGATATTAATAAATTAAGGATACTTATAATATTCTCATAATATTTCTTTATTGTAGACATATTAACAGGAAGTTAAAAGCTAAGGTTTAAAGGAAATTTAAGTATGCTTTAAATTACAAAAATGCAATAATATTACAGAAAAGGGTGTAAGAGAAATTTAAAGTAACACAGAGAAAATAAGGGGGTTTTGGAATATTGCGTGGGACAATTGCCATATTGCCATTTCCTGGAGGCTCTGATAATGCACCTTTGCACCTGAGCCCAGTATCTGCTGTTCTATTTGAGGCTGGTCAAAATATCCTGCTCCCATGAGTAGTCCAATCAGCCAATGTGAGTGCTAGGCCTGGCCTTGAATTTGAAACGTATCATTCATTTCAGACATTTTGAAAGTTGGAGCGGTCTGCATTATTATTCCTTTATTAATTTATTCTTAGAAAGACTGGTTTTCAAAAAGATCACTTAAAAAAAAAATCCCCAAACCCTTCTTAGCCCCATTGTAAGAGAATTAGCTCCTTGTGAAGTCTCAGAAAAGGAATTCTGTCACTAAGATGAGTGCTATCAATTTGGGATGGATCCGTTATACTCTCCTTACAGACAACGGTTTTGAATCCCAGTTTTAAGCGGAGAAGAGAATTCAAGGTAGATTTGCAATAAGCTGTTTCCGTAGCAAGGCGAACCAGAAGAGTAATGTATGCATTGAACACACCACCCGTATCCCACTCTGTCCTCTCTCTGCTCCTCCAGCTGTCCATATTTAAAGACAAAGTGACTTTTGCCTTCAGTGGAAGAGTCTGGATCATTCCCACAGGCACGGAAGCATAAGAGTTCCCACCTGCGATCCCTGGGCTGATACCAGCTTTCCCACTGGAGGAGAGGGTACCAACACCCACTAATTGCTAACTCACTAGGGTTAGAGAAGGCTCTCCCAGATGATCACTTCCTCATTCAAATTCACTTCTTCTTAGCTCTTTTTTAATGTTACACAGAGTGTTCCCATTTTACAGGAAAGCAGATATGAAAAAGTGGTTCTTTCATTATTTTCTTTTTAGCAGTGTAGGAGGAGCCTAACATTTTTTGAACAGAATGAAGAAAACCAGTAACCATAGATTCTTAGTAGAATTCATAAAGATTTTCACTAAGAACAATCTAATTAGATCCTAACTGCTAAGACATTTGGTACAATTATAGAGATAATAGGCTCCTTGTTATTTAGCGTATACATCACTCTATGGTGAAGCCCTTCCTCTCCCACAGATAGATACTGTAGTAAGATTAGGTTCATTAATTTAAGAATTTTTAAATTTTTTTTCTAAAATAAGGGAAATTACAATCTTTCCTCAAAAGGAAATTGAAGTGACATAATTTACTTTCCTGAAAAAAACTTTCAATTGCAATGACTTACAGTCCTGCCCACTCAGTAGTTGCTTTTCACTAATAAAAAGCAAAATGTTTGACTAATAATTAATTAATAGTCAAATAAAAAGTGAAAAGAATTTTAAAATTCCCTTGATCATCAGCTACTCATGTGATCAAATCAAACATTAATACAAGGGATTTTTCCCACTTCATATTTAACATATTTTATGATGGTGGTGATAGTATTTAACATGGTGTCGCTGACTATTTTCCAAATGCTTGGTTTCTCCTTTTACTGAATTTACCTGGTTCATCTCTTTGGTGCTTACTCAAGCAAGAAAACCTGCTTCTGATAAGCAACTCAAGTAATCTTTGGTAATGATAATTGACTGGAAATAAGTCCAGTATGTATTCCACAGGTATGGACAACTTTTTTTTTCCCTTTTACTTTACTCTACAGTTACAGTTATCACAATTAGAGTTTTACTTTTTTGGCATTAATGGGCTTACGTTCTTAAGACATTATTTTATTTGATATTTTCAAGAAATCAGAAAACATTTTTATTTCTCAGAAAAGACCATTCTCCCCCTGATGAAATAGATCACTAGCAATAAAAAATTTGATGGACGCACTTTCACGGTAGTGCTGACAGCCTTGAAAAATTTCAGCTGGTATGACTAGTTTCATCATACTCAACCACACCTCGATTCCTGGTTGAAGCCTCAGAGAAGATGGTTTTGAGAAAACCTGAGCGTATCAAAGAATTCCTATTCCTTTGATGACTGTCATTATTTACAAGTCCAAAAGGAAAGACTGCAAGTCCACACCGATAGCCCTGGCGTGCTTTGTCCATCAGCCAAATGGACATGCTAGGAACTTTAACCTATTAACCTTTAACCATTTCTTCTAGACAGCTGTCGTCTTGATCACTAACACAAGAGTGGCTAATTACTATTTACCCAAAATGTTGCCAGTAGACAACATCTCTTCCTGTTTGGCACACATACTTGGTATGAACTTGTAGGAAGACAAGTGAGGATAAGGGGTCCGTGCTGATGAGCAGTCTACACAGCTGATACCTCTCATCTGGGTCTTCTTTAAACCAGCAGTGCATATTCAGTGTTCAGAAAACACAGAAGGATGGGATAGTTAGCTGAAAGCTCAGTGAACAGAAATTTAAGGCAATACCTATGACAGAGGGAAGTCATTTCAAGATGTAATAAAAATTATCCCCATCTCCATCTGCTGCTGGGTGCTCCGCATTTGTTGTTCAGAATTGATGCCTGTGGGCTCTATCGGATTTCTAACTACTATTTGACAACTGTATTGCATCAACATTTAGGAATGTGTTTCCTTCGCATATGCCAGCCTGGAGACAGCTCTTTACTAGACATCATGTTTTTTACCATCATCAGTGCATTTGTCACTTCAAATTAGATTACTGCAATGTGTTCTACAATATGCTACACTACAAATCACTCAAGAAACTACACAAGACAGCCCGTTTCGAAGTGGACTGCTTTCTAGGGAGGATAAAAATTACAATCGTAATCATCTCATATTATGAGATCTCGAATTTTATTTTCTCATGAGAACATAGTTGGTATTTCAATTCCTGTTGAATTGTGTGGGATGGTACCACAACAGTCATTAGCAACATGATTAAACCAAGCATTTTTTGCAGCAATGTTGTAGTCAGAAGATCTGATGTGTACAATTGATGTAGAAATTTCAGTAGACAATACACTCTTCTCCCTCCTTCCACTTTTTTTTTTTTTAAAATATCTCTCTATAAGTGTATATATATAAAAATTTAAAACTATATAGCAATTTGAAAGTATTTCTGCTACAGACTTCTAAGGAGCTACAGCTGGTTTATAAAACTGAAAAATGTATGTTCGAGTGAAGTTAATAAGTGTTTTGACAATCTCGCCTGAGATTTGCAAATGTCAATATTGCAGTAAAGTTACTCTGGTGATATGAATTCTATTGCTCTCATCTTAGTAACGTAGAAAATGGGGTTTAGATAGAAAAATCCAATATCCAGAAGGAAAAAAAAAAAAAAAAGAGTGAGTGAAGAGTGTTCTTATGGAGTGAATTCTATTGAAATCGAAGTCAGTAAGTTTCTTAATCTATTTACGTGAGGAATAGGATCAAGCCCAAGATGTAATTCAATCTTTCCTGCAGTAATTTTCTCCTCTTACCATTCCTTTCATTGTTTCTTCATCAAGATAATAATGAATCTTCAAATTTAATTACCAACTACTGATTGGATATTTTCCTTTTTACTTACAGACATTGTCTTCTGAGACAATGACACTGCACGCTTCCCCTTGCATTCATGTAGCCTCAGCAAGAAGAAAACTCAACTTATTTTGTGAAGTTACTGTGATACTGAATGGCTTAAGTTTATATTTTAAATAAATACATAAATGAGATGCTTTACAAGATACAGTGGAAAAAAGTGACCAACGTAATGTTTTCAGGGAACCAACTGTTACCAGAGAATTGATAATGAAATGGCTGTTCCAACACAACTTGTTAGAAACCTGAAGGGACATTACTGAAGTGGGAAGCAGAGGATGACTTCTCTGGATTACTAGACATGATTTCAAACCATTCCACACCGTCACATGTAAAAGGCTAATGCCAAGAATATCTCGAGAAACAGAACACAGATCACTCACTCCTTCAAAGCAGCAACATTGCTATGCTGAAAAACAGTGCCTGGAGGGAAAAGCTTAAATCAGATTTGGCCCCTAATGTAGAAAATGACCTCATATGGGTGTTAATATAAACAAGAGTTTAAAAATTAACATATACTGAAAGAAGCCATAAAAATGAGACACAGTCCAGCCATATGAAGGAGGACTCGGACCATTTAAGTGCCTGGTCTAACGAATGGCAATTACAGTTCGGTTTAGATTAAGGAACATTAAAGTCAAAACCCAAAGTCATGAAAGAATTAACAGTATGGTTGTTTTCAGTACAGTGAACCCAGTATGGGCAAGGGCTGGAAATTTTTTTTTACAGTTCAATAACTGAAGAATAGACACTGATTCCATGTTCTGAGGAGTGGCCTCATATATCACCTCACCCCACCTCTGGTGAGGCCTCACCTCGAGGGCTGTGTTCAGTTCTGGGCCCCTCACTACAAGAAGGACATTGAGATGATGGAGCATGTCCAGAGGAGAGCCACCAAGCTGGGGAGGGGTCTGGAGAACAAGTCCTATGAGGAGAGGCTGAGGGAACTGGGCATGTTGAGTTTGGAGAAGAGGAGGCTGAGGGGAGACCTCATTGCCCTCTACAGCTCCCTGAAAGGAGGGTGTAGAGAGGTGGGGGTTGGCCTCTTCTCCCAAGGGAATAATGCCAGGAGCAGAGGAAATGGGCTGAAGTTGGGGCAGGGGAGGTTTAGATTAGATCTGAGGAAGAATGACTTTCCTGAGAGGGTGGTCAGGCACTGGAACAGCCTGCCCAGGGAGGTGGTGGAGTCCCCATCCCTGGAGGTATTTAAGAAACGTGTAGACGTGGCACTTCAGGGTATGGTCTAGTGCCCGAGATTGTTGGGTTGTGTCTGTTTGCGGCGTGGTTTTTTTTGCTTGGTTGGTTTTTCTGTGGTTGGACTCAATGATCTCAACGGTCCCTTGCAACCATGAAGATTCTGTGATACCAGGCCACTGACATCATACAGCTGGACAGACCAAACGCATGCATCTCTCTTAAAGTGTCTTTCACTCATTGTAGTTTATCATGGGAGCACATGCACTTACAAGAAACCAACTACTGCCTGATTTTTTCTTTTACTAAACAACATAGCAAAAATCTTTAGCCATGATCGTAAACAGGGCTCCCTAGAATCACTGAAAAAAGCACCAAATTTTAAAACAAATATTTTAAAGGATATCTTAAAGAAAAGTGGTCTTCAAAGTTTTCATAATGTTAGCCTGAACCTCAAGAAACCATTTCCTGAGCTACCTTGGCTGAAAAGTCAGGTCAGTTCTCATTTCTCCTCTCCTCAAGAGGCAGAAAGAAGATTAATACAGGTCTCAGCTGTTACGACTACACAAACTTTTTTGCCTTCCAGCAGCTTTTGAGTGCTTGAATCTTTGACATACTCTTCACTGATCCAACTTAATTCTCTCCAGAACAACATCCTCCACTCTCCTCTCTCCTGTCCTGCCAACTCCTCTCCTTGGACAGACAGGAAAAGGAAAATAGGGTGCTGAAGTAGCCTTTCTATTTATTGCATCAATAAACTGGAAGTTAGGCAACCTCCTGAAAAGACTGATGTGAAGAAGTAAAAAAGACATTTTTTCATTCAGTATCCCATTTTGTTTTCAAGAATCTAGCTTCCTTTTGATACTAGCTTTTTTTGGCTATTTGCACCTGAACACTGGGAAAGAGAAATCTGAGCAAATGCATTCCTAACCAATGTTCTTTTTCATTTTGCTTTCAAAATGTGTCTCCAGATTGGAGAAGTTACAGTTCAAAGTTTTAATGCACGCACTTGATAGTTTGTAAACATTTCATCATTATTCTGAATCATCAGCTGCATTTCAACTTAGGAATCCTGCTTGAAGACTGCCACCTGTTCTTGAGGCATCGCCCAACTAAATAACAAACACCCCTGTCAGATGTAGTTCAGTGTAACTACAGGTTTTTGACATTTCAGCACTTGTTCAATAGAAAATTCAAAACACACTTCCATTAGTTGTCACAGAATAGACACTAGAATGAACTTTAGTTATGTTGTGACTGACAGAAGAATTGTGATGTCTTGCATGTCTTTATTTCTAATCTCTCAAATGAAGCATGACTTAAAATTCCACAGTACATCACAGTGCTTTAGTGTTCACTTATCATAAACCAGCCATGCATTATTTTAAAACACATTCTATACAAAGCTTTTTAGCACACCTGTGGTATGAAATGTGACACAGAGTGACATTAGGAGAAAAGAAAAAGCCAATGAGACCTCATATTAAAGTCAGCAACTTTAATAAAGTCTGTTTAAAAGTTTTTCCATTCCTGAATGTTGTGATCTAAATCTAAACCTAATGTCGAAGAGAGCATTCCATAATTTGCAATGCTAAATTACAGCAAAAGGCATAGCTTGGTCCTGCGAAAAAACAAATAACCCACATACCCTTATGAGTAGTAAAGGTCACAGTATAATTCCTTTAATGAAAAAAATTGAAAGTACTATAAGGATGAGGAATAAAGATCATGCTAGATGGACAGGAAACTTTCAACCTCCAGAAATTCTTGAATGTGAAATTTTTTACTTCCTCATAACCAAAGGATGCAACCTTGTCTTTTCCTCTCATCTCAGGATCTACATAACCATCATTAAAACATCCAAACCCTTTGACGGGGACACTGCTTCCACCTGTGTGGACAGAGTGCTTTTATACACAGGGTTCTGTTAAGGAAATACAAATGAGCATTTTCAGAAACTCCAGCTACCTTTGCAGAATGTAGCCTGTGACAGTAGTACCTCAAGTGCCATATACCTCAAAGACAGGGCTGGGTAGACACAACACTGTAAGAAACCCAATGTTGTACCAGCTGCCTCTTTGATGTCCTCCTAGCAGATATCCAACAGATTCCTGCTTTCAGAAAATTCTTTCATCAGCAGCCATAGGATTCATGGCAGGAAAAGCAGGAAAATGTGTATTTACATAAACCTGTTTCTCCTCCATACACTTTTTATGCCTCGATACAGAAATCAGACCATGCACAGAAACCACCCCAGGATTTGGTGGAGAGTGGTATACATGAAAATGAAAATGCTTTTTACTAGGTCTAATATTACTTTCCTTTTCATTAAAGGCTTATAATACTGTCCCATCTGCTCCAATAATTGTCAGAAATATAACAATACCAATTAAAAAATTTAACACACATTTCGTTATGTAGAAATTATATATCTTAAATTAATATTTCTGACATGCACTTAGGCATACTTGGCCTGGACCTGCACTTTCGCCTCTATCGGTTACTCATTTTACATGTACATAATCACAGGATCCCAGAATGATATGGGGTTGGAAGAGACCTCTGGAGATCATCTAGTCCAACCCCCTGCCAAAGCAGGTCCACCCAGAGCAGATCCCACAAGAACGTGTCCAGGTGGGTTTGAATGTCTCCAGAGAAGGAGACTCCACCACCTCCCTGGGCAGCCTCTGCCAGGGCTCTGCCACCCTCACAGCAAAGAAGTTCCTCCTCATGTTTAGGTGGAACTTCTTATGTTCAAGTTTGTGTCCATTTCCTCTTGTCCTGTCCCTGGGCACCACTGAAAAAAGACTGGCCCCATCCTCCTGACACCCACCCTTGAAGTATTTATAGGCATTGATCAGATCCCCCCTCAGCCTTCTCTTGGGAGTCTCGAAAGCTTCCTCCCCCCGGATGCGGGGCCCCAGGGCCACCTTGGTGCAGCAGGAGCAGCAGGCTCCTGGCCCCAAGGGCCCAAAGGAGCCCTGGCCCTTAAGGGGCCCTGATCGGTGCTGCAGAGGAAGGCAAAAAACCCCCGCAGGACGCTTGCTAGGCCACCTCGGGGGGAAAACAAGCCTTCCTCCCCCCAGCTGTGGGGCATGAGAGGCCACCTTGGTGGTGCAGGAGCAGCAGGCAGCAAGCCTGCAGGCAAAAGGGAGCAGAGGAGCCCTGACAAGTGCTCATGCTCGATGCTGCAGAGGAAGGCAAAAAACCCCCGGGGAGCAGTGCCAATGTGCCCCCGGGGGAAAATTCCTTCCTGAGCCCAGCTGGTGCTGGCCATCGATGGGCTGTCCCCTGAGCACGTGAGCGAGACCTGCCTCCTCCTCCCACAGGCTGATCCTGCCTCCTCAGAGATGCCCAAGCCCTGTTCTCCCTCAGCCTGGAGACATCTCAGGGGCTTCCCAGAGTGACCAAATGCCCCTACCTTGATTCCCCTTGGGAGCAAGCATCCTCCCTGTGCCTGGCGGGACACCAGTGGGTGCCTCCAAAGCNGAACATGGCCCCTCTGGGAGCTGGCCTTGCATCAGAGAACCTCCAGGAGCCTTGTCCAGCCTCTGGTCTTCCTTCCTCAGCCACCTCCAACTAATTCCACCAGCTCCTCAAGCACTTACTCTCAGATGTCTCCAGGCTGCCCCCGGGCCAGCTCTGTCCAGTGGGACACAGGAGGATGGTCCCTTTTATCCCCCCCGGGCCATTGTGACCTCTGCGTTGCTGGGTGGTGGCACTGTGACATGGGGGTGACAGGGTCCCCCCCTGTGCAGCCCCTCCTGCTGCCCCTCCACCCATCCCTCGGAGGAAGGCCTTACCAAGGCACCAAGGGATATTTGCTGCTACCCTGCTTATGGTGAGGTCTTCTTCTTGGAAAGAAGTCCCAAATGGTTTTGTGTTCTTGACCACGTTTTTCCTTGCACCTCAAGAGCTCTTTTTCTCCTTTGGCCTTGATCCTTGACATCCTTCTTGAAAGTGATGGCAGCCCTCTCAGCCGCTGTCTTGCACCTTCTAGTCGTCTTTGTCTGTGATCCAAATCAACTGCTTAATCTTTGTTTGCCTTCATCCCAGATGGAATCTGTCTTTCCTGAACCTGAGGAATGGGGAAGGTCCCTAGTGGTACAGGGGAGTTCTCACCAGGGCTTGGCACAATGCTTGCCTTTCCTAGGGAAATATCTTGCCTGACACACAAGAATGCATTTGCCCGTGTCATTTCTCTGGCTCATAGTCANATGTCTTCTGTCAGAGCTTCATCTGGTGTGGAGTGTGGGAGCCATAGAGACATACCCTGAGACACAGCTGCTTCTGGTTCATGCATGCCATGAAATCTAGAATATGAATTCCCATAGATCTGTCATTTCTAATTAATCTAGTTTATATAATGAGACGAACAAGCCAGCAGTGAATGTATGCCAGTGCACAAAGCAAGTTTGTAAGTATCCCTTTTGTTAATAACAACTCTTGACCAGAAATACATGTGAGTCTACCCCACTTACATTTACTCTGTCTAGCAGAGATGTTCATCATCCGAATAGTCTCAGTATAGCTTTTGGTTTGCATCCAGTTGGCTGAGCTGTTTAGATGCTCACTGTACAGCACAAGAGTAACCCTTTCAGCATAGTTCTGCAGTAATTACCAGAACACTAGTAGCAGTAAAGCATCTTCAGGCAGAAGCTCATGCTTCTGACAGAAACGTATTTATTTGACCTAGTCCCATGAGTAGTAAGTGCAAGGGCGGTGACTCTGCATGCTAAGTCCTTGGATAGCTAAGGCAGCTTTGTCTTTCTAACACCCTCACCTTGCATGCCAAGCAGTTTCTGTGGAACATCCATACCCCTGTGAGAGCACTAATTCCTTAACACAGACTATTTCTACCAAAAAAGGGAATCCAACTGAGCAGTGATGGTCCTAGATCTCTGCTACAGCAACTCACAACATTGCCATTCCCAATTGTTTTGTGACAGTATTTTGTCCTATTACTACTAACTAACATATTTCATTTTCTTTTATGACACTGACAGGTTTATTCCATCGCAGTCAGAGAATGCTGGTCTGAAAGAAAATCTACAGTGATTTCTATTTGTGATGCACAAGTGCATCCCTAAGTAGAGAAAGAAAAAGCTAGTCTCTGAAGATTTAGGGTACTGCTTTGGCAAAAACCACAATAATAATTTTGGGAAGGGAATAATTTATTCTAACTGATTTTCTCAAATTACATATTATTGAATGCTTCAGTGTGTGTGGAGTTAGTCTCATAAATCTCATCTAGGATAATGGAAGATCATTACCTCAATAGTTCCCACTCAGGGAAGCATGTCCTGACACACTAGATAAAGCCAATATTTTCAGGCTCCCTGAAAGAAAAGAAAACTCGGGCTTAGCAAATGGAAAAAACCCTAAAGCAGGAAGCATAAAAAGCATGTCAGTTTTGAATCAGAAACATGAATCCTCAACACAAAGAAAGGGGACACAGAGCCCTAATGAGACATTGCATCCAGGCTGCATCCTGTATTACATATATCGTCTGTTTGAAATCAGGCTTCCAACACAGGAGTGGAGGGAGATCCTTCCACTTAACAGCTGAGACTCTCTAAACAGGAGACCTGGTTTGCACAATCTGGAGGTTTCCCTTCCAAATCTCAAAATTTGCTCTGTGGAAGTTTTCCAGCTGTAGTTGTTCCTTACTCACTGCCCAAGGTCTTACAGAGGCCTTTTCTTTTGTCCCTGTTGGCTTGACTCTGCTTGCTAAACCATGGGAAATGCTATCATTGATTTGATTTTAAGTAGTATCATTTATTTCAACCATTCTTCAGTTTCTGATGCTGTGGACCAAATGACAATCTCAGTATGTTGCCGCCAACTCTGGTTCTCCTAGGAAAATTCCTCCTTGATTTTGATGAATGTAAGTTGTCTCTTCATAGCATCTTCTTATTGACTGCCATATTTTCAGAGGAATCGCTGCTTTCTGTAGCCTTGGACATAAAACACGGCCAATTCCTGTATCGTCCTGGATTGAAATCCTTTTCATTCTTATTGCCATCACCCTACGATCCTTTTTTTGGTTCACCTCAACAGAGGTGTAGGTGAGTTTCCAGCATGCTTCTGATGCTGCCCTCCAATCTGTACTAAGCACTCATTCCGGGAATTAGTAAAAATATCCCATCGTAGTTATTGCACATTGGTATTCTTTTGCAGAAAAGCACTAAGACTAATTCTAAGTGATAGAATGGAAACAAATATGTAATCCTGGGATTTAACAGAAGTGTTCAAAGACAGCCTTCACACAGACTCTCCATAACACTGTAAATTCACACGCCTACATAATCCACACAGAATTCACTTGTTAGTAATTCCTGGGAGGGAGTCCTGAGAGAGGCATTCTCTAAGTTCTCTGTGTATGCGTATGTACACATCCAAATGGATGTCTTCTGCACCTTATTCATTGCCCGAATAATTTCTTTTTAAAAAACATCTGTCTGAGCATACAGGAGGAAGCAAGAAGGCCTGTTTTTTTAACAGCAATTGTGACAACACAGCTAACCTGTCCTTCTAGGTAAATTGATTTAGAGAATTACATGTCAGTGTGCAGCATTTCACCGTGAATACTGGTTGGGAATTCTAGCGTGGAATAAATTTATTTTCTTTTTTTTTTTTTTTTTTAAATTGTCTTCAGTCTTTTCATCACTTGATTATCAGTAATAAGTGAACTTAATACACAATTTACCACCGGAATCGCATTTTAAATGTTTCCTTTAAACTAATCTGCTGTGTGATCTTTTCGTTACGCTGAGTTCCATTTCAATGAAAATGGTAACAGCAAGAATACTTAGAACAGATTAGTGGTTTTCTTGCTAGTCCCCCTAGAACTAACAGTTAGAAACATCCAGCTCTGAACATGACTTGCTGAGAAGCCATTTTCTGAAGTGTTGTTTAAGGAAAGGCTGAAGGGGGAAGCACATGTGAGCAAGTATTTGTGTAGAGCAGGAATCCCCTCCTGAACCCAGTGCCTCACGTCTTCCAGGCGCTGACGCAGCTCAGCTGGATCCCTGGGCTTGCTCCCCAAAGCCCGCAGAAGCACAGAGAAGCTTTCCCAGTGATGTAGGGGGGAGGCAGGAGCACACCCCCCCCAACACCAGTACCCACCCAAAACAATGGAAAAACCCTGCAAAAAGTATTACCATTACAATAAAGTTTAAAAAAAACCCAACAACTCCTCCCATCATTTCAGGGGTAAATTAACTGTCTAACCAAAACTCAACTGAACCAAAACAAAAAAAAAGCAGAAATAAAAGTTTTACAGAAAACACAAGCTTTGTTTGGGCTTTCAATAATATTCTCCACAGGAGCAATTTTCTAGGGATAACTGAAGCACATCACTGGCCTGAAGCAGCTTGTGCCGAGTTCCTCACATCTCCAGCAGGGCACGTGTAGGAGTGAATCCAGCTAAATGTTTACTTCTAACATTCACAGTAACAGTTTAAGGTGGATGGTACCCTTCATCTTCCTATTTCCAACCATTCCTTTTCTCCCCTAATCATGGACATATTTCTTGAAATAAAGGCTTGCAGGGTCCTGCAATGCACAAAGAGCTCTAAAAGGATTTGTTGTTCTCTTAATTTCTGCTCAGAGCTCAGTTTCCAACAAATAAGGAATATTTTCTAGACTAAATAATTTGGCAAAACCAAGATTCTGCTTTATTTTCAGCTACAGTTACGTCACTCCCAAATGCCAATTTGTTCTCATTCTTTGAGATTAGTGCACATTTAGTTGCTTTCTGCCTGATGTATGAATGTTCTGTGATGCTCATGCTCCAACTATGAGCACCTGAAAGACAGTAAGAGGATGACATGGCATAGACTTTCATTCCTATATTCCCTTTATGATGCTCCAGAGCTTGGAGTGGGACAGGAAGAAAGAAGGGGAAGAAACAAAGAAAAGTAGTCAGACAGAAGGAAATGTTTCTGTTCCTGGGTGACTTGAGAAGCTACCTTAGATGCCAATGATAAAGTCTGTCCTCTGCTGAAACAGAACAAATCAAAAACCTTCTCCTGTGGGCAGACTTCACAAGGTACATTTTATTTTATGGTTTAGATATTTTCTCTGCAGCTGCTCACTAGGCTAACTTTTCATTTTCTACGCGTGCAAAGCCGACTGGAGAAAATACCTAGAGATATTCTCCCATGATTTAGAATCATATGATTCTAATGTGAAGTTATGACACCACGTTTTTGTTCGGACACTTTTTTTGTTTAATGAAGTCATCACATGTTCATTCACATTGGCAGTATTTTGCTGTGTATTTTCTATGTATTTTTAAGTTCTGAAGATTAAAGTAATAAAAAATGATCTCACAACCCCATGGCACTCAAGGCGGGTGTTACCAGGAGGGCTGAGTAACCCGTAGTCCTTTCCTTTTCCATGCTTAAAAGCCTGCCAATATGGCAAACTCAACACGCCGTCCCAGAACTCAGCGACAGCCCACACGCACTCAGCCCTTGCCATCCCGAGAGTGGCTTCAACCAGCCAAACCCATCTAACTCCCAAGCACAGGAGGGCCTGACAACATCAGTGTTAACCTGAGGCAAAACCAACCAAGCAACCAGGAAACCATCCTGATTTATTTCAGAAGGATTCCAGACAGAAAGGCTGCATCTCATCAAGAGGAGTCCAGACAAAGGTTGGAAATTACAACCTGTGAACTGATTGAGGCCGAGTGGAAAGTTTACATCCAGCTGGAAAAACACCCTTGACCACCTTCTTACCAACAAACAGCACCATGCTCCAGAGCATACGGGGGAAAGGCACTAAGCAAATTTGTCACGACACGGCTAAGTACCACAACAAGTATTTTCACAAGAAAGGCAAATATGACAAATTAAAAATAATAAAAAAGCTGAATGCAAAACAAAATGACAAATACAAAGGGCACGCCTTGCAAATTAAAACAGATGAAAAAGAAAATAATCACTGAACTAAAACTGAGAGGCAGGATGTTTCAGCCTTCTTGGCAGGCAAAGACACAAACAGAGTCTGTTCTGTCTCCAGGTCTCTCATGGGTCTGTCGTCTCACTCTGGCGCCAGGAGGATGAACTCGCCTTAGGAAAAAAGTCTGCCACCGGAGATGCTGCTCTAGACATGACCCCCTGATGCTTCAGTGACTAATACTTTCCTTCTCCATCAGTATCTTTACTTCCTTCTTTATACAAAGTCTACCTGGATCAGTCAACTGTAAAGTGCCTTAAGTAGCTTGATGCTTTTGCTCTTCCTCACGCCCCCCTCCACTGTCTTGTTTTTCTGTATTTGTTTCCAGTCTTGTTTCATCTTCAAGGAAATAAGCTTGGATACTTGGCAACAACAGCCTCAATCCATCTTAACTATTTGTTCCTCTTTTTACCTCTCAAATGTAATTTTAATTTGCAAAAATATCTGACATTCATTAAAAAGCCTCCAAAGCAAACTCTACAACTAAAGGAAAAGGGTGCAAGAAATGCTGTTAAAAATCAAAATTTCATTTCACATGAAACATTTGAAACACTAAAGCCTTTTTTCCTTCCTGTATTTATGTAGAAGACTTTAAAAACTTTTATTGGAAGCTTTCTGCAAGGAGATGACACTGGGTAAGGTCCCTGTACTTGCATTGTCATGCAACAACTTTCCACTGCCCAATGACAAAGCTTTGTTGATTGCCTTTAAATGTGTGCCAATTTATTCTATTTGAGCTAACAACTAAAAAATACTAATTTCTTCCTCTATCAAACTAGAGAATTTACAAAGGAAAAAAAAAAGTCTTTTGTTTATTGAATTGAATTGCTCAAAATTTTATATTTCACATTCATCTATATTTATCCATATGAATAAAAGCTTTGGTACCTTGGAAGTTCAGTAAATCAGTTCTCAGGCAAAATGTCTCATCTGAAAAACTAATTATACAGATATGTGCAATAGAATTAAACATTTACCACTGCTGGGGTACTTCTCATCAGTATGTAGTGATGAATGGCACATTTATATTCATGCCATATGTTTCTACAATATGTCATAGTAGAAAGCACTCCAGTGACCCACTATTTACAGACAGATGACAGAAAAATCACAGGATATGACAGTTATGGTTGTTTAATGTCTATCCACAAAGTCATTGCAGTAATTATTACATGTGCCACTCCTGTTAAAAAAGCAAAGAGAGAGAAAAGAGAGGAAGGAAGGGGGAGAGTGGGCAGAGAAGCCACCCCGTACATTTGACCTTAATGAGGCAGGCTATGAATACGCATAACGATTTCTCAAAGTGTTTGAAGATGTGCAGCTGTAGGCAAAAGAACTGTACTAGAGAGGGGATAGGGTAAGTACCACTCAAATGGAGCCATTATGCTTCCAGCTATTTGGATCCTGAAATGAGATAAAAGCCAAATCAGAGGCATAATGACTTCAGGACCAATAGAAAGAATTAACTGACATATCTTCTGGTAAAATAGATTATGAAACCTTTCAGTTCTGCTTTGCATCAGTGGTCTAAATGATGAAGCAGAAGAAACAGCAGGAAGACTATGATTTCCCTATCCTCTGCATAAAGCCTCAAGGAATTATAGAAGTGCTGGTCCACCTCTCCCACTGATGTCCCGTACAGCCATTAGGAGAAATAAATAAGCACTTATGATCCCTGCGCATTGTTCCTCTGTGTATTCCTCACCTTCCGCTCCGAAAATTCTTGCAGGACAAATGCATAAGACAAGAACTGGGTAAATGTACTGATCTGACACCTTTTCCCCTTGGGCCAAGGGGAAAAAAGAAAGAAACAGTAAAAATAGGGAGTAATATTAACTTATTTCTTGTGTCTGTCTCAGTGGGACTGGAACAAATACTGCCAGAGGAAACTGAACCAAGCCTAGAGATTCAGAAATGCAAAATACCATGCAGATCATGGGGTGAAGCTGTAATATACTCAAAGTTTACCTCTTCCAACAAATATCTTAAAAGGGGAGTTCTTTCCATTACAGCTACTATTCTAATGACAATTAAAGAGAAATCAGGAAAGCTCTTAAGCTGGATACTGCGACAGGAATCCTCCACCTTTGGAAAAACCTGACTGAACAGAGAGTCTAACTGCATTGTGGACCCACCTCTGAAAGAGGCTCAGATCTCAGCCGTAAGATGCCAGAGCTCTGGAAGAGTTCCCGGTTGGCCTCAGACCACAAGTTGGGCTAAACTGAAAAGCAGTCTCACAGTTAAACATTATGCCACATCACAGCTTCAAGGATTATTTTTCCATAAGTCCATGAATTTGGAAAGTTCCAACTCTAAACATTTTCAATACTGTTTTGTAAAAGAAAAAAAAAAAACTTCCTAAAATGTACATATTTCCTATTGATAACTATTTGGAAAACTCCTGAACATATATTGCAACAGTCTGGATTTTGAAAAGCCGTGTTACTACAGCAGGAATAGATACTTCAATGTGATATCTCAAATATTTTAATTCCAGTAAGAGGACATAAAATGTTAGTGCTTGGTTCCTCTTCACCCTCAACACACAGCACTGTGAGTACAAGGCTTATTTGGAGAATCCAAGGACAAGAGAATGGGGAGGTCTGCGATGTTTTGACAATGCAGAATAGTTTGTAGAGATGATGAATTGGTGGGGAGCACACACATGTATGTGTTTCTGTGACTTTGACTGCACTATTGAATTACCAGGACATCTTAGAAACCAGAACAAACTTAGTTACCACAGCAACATCAGTGAAGGGCAGGACTCATCATGACATTAGTCCGTTTACTAAATTAACACACAAAGCAAAGTAAAGCCCTCGAGTAACCCTGCTCCGTCCTTTTTCTGGTATATATATTACTGATAATACTCTATATCAATTCACAAAAAGATTTAGGATATTATGAATTTTCTCCTAAAAGTGTACCTCTTTACCCTCCACAATCTTCACTGCTTAAGATGACCATTAATTAAAAGAGCATGAAAGCTGTAACAGCTGCAGTGCATGGGTACTCTGCAGTGTGTGTACAGGTGATGTGCCTTCCCCAGCTATCTGAGAACCATTGCCAGTGGCCTTCCCATTTCAGAAGCAGAGATTTAGAAGCAGAGACTTCCCATCAATTTTCACATATTTCTTGCAGTCATTTGCATTTTAACGAAGAAATAGTTCTGTTAGGTTCTTATTTTTAAAATTTAAATAGTTCCATGGATATTAGTGGAATATCCTTTTCCTTGGAGCAGAGTCACTGATGAGAGCAATTCAGTTAAAACAGAAACTGCATTTTTCCACCACATGCGTCATAACCAAAGGAAGGAATGAGCACTAAATAATCTACCCTAGCGTTCATGATTTCCTTGCACTCGTTAGGAAAAGGTCACATTTAAGTACTCCAGAAATTGTTTTGTAGATGAGAAATGTTAGTAAAGTGAAATGGTTACTTTCACTTTTCTTACCTGTTTTTTTCCCAGTGTCGGACAAGCTACTAGGACCTTCTGCTGTATATTCATATTTAACATGAATGAGCAATACTGTAGTACAGCTGTAATAACTTTTTGTGCCTGACACCACTACAGTAGTATATTTTTAATTAAGAATGTTACCCTTGAAGAGTACCCAAAAGCTACAGCTGGCGCTGAACACAGCAGTTCTTCTGAATAGCAGAAATCGCTGTAATATATCAGCAAGTCTTGGCATTGCTCCCTGCAGTGCCCGCCTGATTAGTTACTGATACAGTTCAAGGTGCTAGTTATAATTTAAAAAGCCCTAAATGGGTCAGGATCCGCTTATCTGAAAGATTGCCTTTACACCTGTGTCTCAGGACAGACCGGCTGGCCTGTCTCTCCAGCCCAAGGAGGGCTGATGCTTAGATCAGGTTCCTTTTTAGGTACGTGTTATTACACAAACACAGACACTAATGGCCATATGAACTGGGCTCCCCAGTTCCAGAAGGACAGGGAACTGCTTGAGAGGGGACAGCACAGGACTACAGAGATGACGAGGGGCCTGGAACATCTCTCTTACGAGGAAAGGCTGAGGGACTTAGGTCTTTTTAGTCCAGAGAAGAGAAGACTGAGGGCAATCTAATCAATGCTTATAAATACTTCAAGGGTGGGTGTCAGAAGGATGGGGCCAGTCTTTTTTCAGTGGTGCCCAGGGACAGGACAAGAGGAAATGGGCACAAACTTGAATATAAGAAGTTCCATCTAAACATGAGGAGGAACTTCTTTCCTTTGAGGGTGGAAGAGGCTGCCCAGAGAGGTGGTGGAGTCTCCGTCTCCAGAGACATTCCAAACCTGCCTGGACACGTTCCTGTGGGACCTGCTCTGGGTGGACCTGCTTTGGCAGGGACTCGATGATCTCCAGAGGTCCCTTCCAATTCTGTGATTCTGCGAAACAATGGAATTCTCCTGTTCTCCAGCCTGTCTACCTTTGAGTGCTTGCCCTGCAGTCTGCTGCATGTGCCACGCAACCCCCTTCAAGCCAGCTTCTCCCCTTGGGCCCCCATGATCTCTCCTACCCAAGCTGGATAAACCCCCCCCCCATGGGTCCAGACACATACAAGTTTCTTCCTCCAGGAAGAGCTACGTGATCTGCAGCGACTGTGACCTCTACAGAGTTACTGTTCCAACTTGTGATGGCACCTTCACGTTCACGTTGCTGATGGTGAAGTCTGAGGACTCAAGACGTATGCCAGATTTCCCATGCAAACAGGCTGGAGTTCGGATTTATTATTAATATTCATTTGGGGCAAGTCAGGGCAAGTGTCTGTTGTACCAGCTACCCAGCATTTCACATCAGGAAACAGTGCTGAGACAATCGTCATACATTAACAGATCAAAGAAATAATGTATTCCCAATGCAGAAAATTGTCTCCTTTTGTCATGACCATATTTTTCTGCCTGAGCATGACAACACAGATGACTAAGACAGGATATCTTCCATAAGAGCCCCTAGATGAGAAATTACCCATGCAAAACTAGTGTTAAAAGTAGGAAAAAGCCCCACGCAACAACCACAAAATAAGTTAATGCAGTTATATGTATGGTCTCAGAAGTTAAACAAGATCATCTAACACCAGTTAAAAAGACAGTACAGGTAAACAAGAAAACTCTAATATTTTGTTTCTCTTGTAATTAATCTTTTTTTCCCTGCCTGTGGCGTGGGAAAGTCAGCAATACCTGGACAGAAATAAAAGTCTGATATTTCTAAGAAGCTGCCTTCTACAATACCCCATGAACCACAACATTACTGAACTACAAATACGTTGATATACAAGAGTTTTGGTAAATAGCCACATATATCTACTTTTTTTTTTTTCCCAATGATGCACCACTGAGGATACAAAGGCCTGTTAAGGCTAATTAATAGCTGTGATTCAAAAAGCTTATGAAATGGATTAACTACTGCCTTGCTCAGCCTACACTGAATGGTAACTACAGATTTGATGACCCCTCTCATGAAAAACTCTTAGCAATTATTTTTCTTTTGCCAAGAAATATGAATTATGAACAGACCCTTTCTCCCAACTACATTAAAAAAATTGAATTAGAAAATACAATGCAGTTACCTGTCATGTTGCAGTAAACTTTCAAAGGTCCCAGTGCCCCACTGCCATCTGGATCTATCCAGTAGTAATTTGAAGTTTTGCCCAAGTGTTTGTAAGCTTCACAAGAGAGTTCATAAATAGCTGGAATGAAATAAAACATAGCAATAAGGATCTTCATATCCTGCAGCAAAAAATCCATAATGACAATAAATTGACTGTATATATATATTTCAAGAACTATACCTTTGAGATTAAAGTAATGTCACTGAGATTCACAGAAAACAAAGCGTCTTTCCAAAAGATACAGAAGTGATTAAAAGCTTGAGGCACGCAATCTCATTTTTTGGCATGTGAGGGAAAGCCAGAACAGCAAGGGAATTCCAGCAACTTGAGGGGGGCAGGGGGGAACAACCAAACTTTTTCAAGGATGTTTTTAAACTGTTTCTGAAAATACTTTGGTTCAGAACTTTGTTTATACACTGGTTTTTGTCATAAATGGAGCCACCTCTATTGATCCAATATACTTTTCCCTTAGGTTTTCTTTCAACAGATATACCAAAAAAAAATTTATGAGTTTTCCCTCTGTAAATTTTAGAATTTTTGAGGTTTTATTACAACTAACACTGAGATTCAAAATTGTGAAATTTCTCACTACAGGTAATCCCTCTCTCCACACGCTCTGCAGTCACTCTATTACATACCTACACTACTAATACTCTGTTCTAGCATGGTCTAAAATTTCACAATATTTACTGGAAGAAGTTTAATTGCTTTAGCAGGGGGCTCTGTTTCAATTTTTCATTGACTTTTGTATACTTCTTGTCAAATTGTGTTATGATGAATAGCTCAGCCATAATAATAAGCATCGTAGATAGAATTTTTTCTAGTAATTCCCATATTTTCTTTGAAATGTATGACTAGTACAAAGTCATGTGTCTTATGCATGAATAAATTAAATCATTTTATGCATACAAAAAGGGAAACTGGTAATTTGTATAAATAGGTATACATACATAACTGGTAAATTATATAAATATTTCTGTGCAATTTTTTAAAAAAGGAATTTGTAATGCTTCTTTGTTTTCCAAAGACCAGATGGTACAGCTTTTTTGTTTGGAATCAATCAATCAGCTGCTAAAAGAAATGAAATATTTGTTTAACAAGACTTCATATCCACTCTAAAAACTCATCTTATTCGTTGGCAACTGTTGCAAGTGATCCCCTTGCTGAGACTGGCTTTGTTTCAGATGTCCATAAGGACGAGCTGTTTTGCTGGGCTCAGATGATGCGTCACTGATCACACACACACGTGTAAGGACCTCCAATCAACTGTCAAGATGCAGGAAAGAAAGTGGAGCTAAAAAAATTCTCCCTTTTTGATGTGGCATGAATGCAAAACTAAAGACTGTTACCGACGTATAAAGAGAATATCCTTGTCAATGCTATGAGAGAAAGAATTTCCTGAAAAGGTTTAAGTGTTCATTGCAGGGTCTAAAGTCAATTTTATACAAGAAGTAGACACTCTAATTAAATTGTGAAATATTCCAAGCCATTTCCCCTTTCTCCCCAAACTAAGGTCAACGGATTCTTTCACTATCAAGGACACCGTTTGCCTGTTTTCAGACCCTTCATGCAGATTTCATAAGGAATTCATAACCAATTTTCTTCAGAAATATTTCTCTAACTGTCTACATGCTACCGCAATGTAATCACAAAATACCAGCTCTGTTAATGTATAATTGCTATGATGCCAAATCACAAATTTTAACAGATGCCTTCAAGGTCAAGCCAAGAAGATGAAAAATACCGTTTATGATTTCCCAGAAGTTTGGTATTTTCATACTCCAAATGCTTTCAGAAAACCAAGGGAGTTTTGTCTTTGTAGTATCCAGATCTTTATTTAGGGCCATATGACATCTTTCTCTAAGCTTGCTTCTTTCAAGAAAACAGGCCAATCTTTGTACAGAGATATTACTACAATTCAGAAAAAAATATTAGAATATAGAATAGAATATAGAATAATAGAAAATAGAATATAGAGTTATAGAGTAATATAAAAAAATATGGAAGACGAAACCAAGTTACACTGATTAATCAGACAGTTACAGAAAATTAAAGGGCTTAGATACAACAATCTTCTTTTCTTCTGGATTGGGAGAAATAGAAAGTGCTAGGTAGTTATTAGTTTTACCGCACAGAACAGGCTGCTTTTGACTAAGTCAGCATTTTTAAGCTTCAGCATTAAGTTGAACACCAAACAATAGAAATGAAGATTGTTTTTGAAACAAAGACAAAAGAGTGAGATATTCTAATTAAATTCAACTCATGAAAAGTGTTTTTATGAGTAAGCGATAGGTTTTTGTCAGGTTTTAACCATACTTGAAGACCTTAAAAAAAGGAGTAAATAAAAATGACAGGGTAGGTTCTACTGCAAGGAGCAGTAACACACAAATCATAGAACAGGAACAAAAAGAAGGGCAACCGAAGTTGGCATACTGACAAAATAAGTCAACCAAGTACATTAGAACACAGAAGAAAATGAAAACAGAAGAGAACAAGGAAGAGACCATGGCAGAATCAAAACAACTTAAATTAGAAAATTGATACAGGTTACAATAAAAAAGAAAGAAAATGAACAGAGCCAAGAAAAGACAAGTCAGCAAAATGTAAGATTTGGATATAAAGTCTACAGTGTTCCCATGTGAATAAGGAGAAATGGTTGCATATACCTACATACAGAGGAGGAGGCAGAGATACAGAGAGAGAGAAGAGTCTTTTACTGCTGATTTCTTGGGGAAGATTGGGGGGGGGGAAATAGAATGGAAGGACTGAAGACACAAGGGCAATAGATTTCTGCTTTTCAAGCCAGTGGAACTAAAATGCCAAAAATGTGTATTTGGTTTGTTGGTAGTTGGTCCAAAACCACAATATACACACTCTTAAGGGACTTCAGAATACTATTAAACCTCAAAATCTTCCAAGCTAAAGGTGAAACTCACATGTGCTCTGATGTCCCGATAAGTGATTTCTAGGTTAATACATTGTTTGTTGAGTTTTTACAATGATACTCTGTTCTTTCTGAGAAGGGGAATAAACCACCTTGCAAATGGCTTCCTCACTCTTGACATACTTTCTAATTGCATCAAGACCTGTGCACAAGCAATAAGAGGTGAAAATTTGTTCAGAACAGTAATCCAAGGTCTCAGAGAAAGAGAAGACCCCCCAAAAGATGCTATAGTCTTTTTATAATCACCTGAATAGTACAGATCAAACTTAGACCACCAAATTCACTCCATGCTAAATCTGAAAGGGCTTGGTTGCGTTCTAACTTGAAGTAAAAAGAAGTTTAAAAAAATATAAAAAAATAATCTCATTTTAACTTCTGGTGTGAAACAGCAAGCTTCCTTAAGCTTCTTAGCTTGGGCAGAAAGTTATTTTAATCAGCTAACAAAAGCAACTGTGAATGCATTTTGAAGTTCACCGTTGACTAAGCTAACACTCACAAGAGTGGGCTTGAGCATGGCTTGGGGGGAAAGTTTCTCTTAGAAAAACTTGAGTGGGGAAGCAGGCTAAAGGAGAACAGCGCACAATGAACCAAAAACTAACAGAAAACCCCTTGTAGTCACACAGACCTTAACATCACTTCCATTGCTGCATTTCTTCGTGGGCTCTTTTCAACTCCCAGAACTGCTGACCTTAACCCCAAAGGGGAGGTGCTGGTGGACAGGGGGAGACAACACTCATTTCCAAGTTTTTCGGGATCTCTATTTTAAACGTTTGAGGAAAAGGAAATGGTGCAGGAAACCAGTTCACAGAATAGCTTCTTCCAGCTACAGACTGTTAGCTGGAAGTTGGAAAGAGTGAACTCCTTTTAGCTTTGAATGGCTCTTTACCGACTGAGGGAAGCAGATGCTCTCACTCCTGTTTTACCTTCTGACGGGTGTAAGGACGGAGCGAGAGCGATCTGGCGCGGGTGGCACGGCTGCTGGCTGCCTCTGGGAAGCAGAAGGGCTGAATCACAACAAGGGTTTAGCACCGTGCCACCCTATGTGATGTTCCCCCAGAGCTCCAGTAGCGTCTCGGAGAACGTTTCTGCATCACCATGTATAAAGGCAGCTTTAATTTTAGGGCTGAGAAATAGGCTACTTTTATAAGTACAAAGCTTAAATAGAAGGTCTGTTGTGACAGTTTGCACTACGTGACACGGGGAATGTGTTGCAGCACTTTCTGTTTCTGGCTGTGAATATGGCTGCTGCAGAGGAGAAACTCGTTCAAACTGCTGCTCGTACAGGAGTAAATCTCAGCTTTCCAGGGGCATCGGAGAGGCGCAGATTCACAGCAACTGATGGAATTAAATGATAGTAAAAGTGACAAAAGTGGTGCAATGCGTTAGGCCCACAAAGCCCAGCTACGCCTCTCCATCACTTCCACCTTCCCAGAAAAACACTGAAAGCTGAATGGACTGTGAGGTGCTTGGGTTTACGCCACTCAAACTGGTTTCAACTCTCGAGACCCTCGAAAAGAGCATCCACAAAGATATGGAAGGGGGGAAAAAAGACCCCAAGCTCACTCAAGGAATAGCTGCACACTGAAATGGCAGACCTGCAGTTTATTTTAAAAGAAAGTTTATTTGTTGCTTTATTACATTATGTATTTAGAAGATAATCACAAAACTGAAAACGTTAGTAAAATAGACTTTTATATATAAATACAGCTAGGCTGTAAGCTGCTGCTCTGCCAGGGGAAGTTTCTCTCTGTGCAGTGCTGCAGCAACAAACCTACTCCCACCTTCACTCATCCCAACACTATACGGTGGGGAAACGATGTCTGGCACCAGTTTCTTTAAATGGGTTAAGTGAACTAGAAATCTCACCATGAATCATAGCAAGTTGCATACGAGAACAAAACCCCATCTGAATTCCGGATCTGTATTCTGACATTAAGAACACACAAAGCTGCTGGTTTGCTCTACTACTTCACATATATTAAAAAGCTCCCCAAAAGGGCAATATGATGCAACACTACTTCAATGTTCCTGTTATTCTGTAGGACTATTGCTGCAACGGCCAGAAACAACCCCTATGTCTGGCTGGTTTTTAAGGTTTGGATATAAAAATTCTGAAGTTTGAAACTCATCCTTATAATGTCTAAGAACAGAAAAAGTAAAATAAAGTCAAAACACAAGTGTTGTTAAAGTCAGACAAACATAAGTGTGAACAAGTACTTATTTTTACATCTCACATTTGAGAAGCGAAGTAATCCTTTCAGAGATAATAACGAAATGGAAATATTGCTAGAAATCCATACTATATCTACGCACGCTCTCAATATCACTCTGCATTGCAATATAGCCACATCCAATTTATGGTAGAACATAGGTATGTAACAACGTTTAACTTTCATATAACAAGTATACTTTTGATATGTAAATCCCTCCACATCTTCTCGTGTGCATGCACAGGCACACTCCTTGCTAGACGATACTTCAGTTTGTAATCATATTGTTATTGGACTTACCCTTCCTGCAAAAAGAGCTGAGAGTTTAACTAAACTAACTCTTTACTCCTTAGTAGAACTGCAACTTAGCATGATCTTGATCACCCTGAGCCTGAAATATTTTCTGAGCAGCTTTTGCCAGGTTTCCAAATGTTAACGGTGCACTTGTTCATTGCTGTTGGCAAAGCAAATGTGGTTGGAGACTTCTCCTGAACATTCCTGGGTCTGCCCCTTCCACTTTTTCAGGCTGTCAGTTTACAGAAGCTCCCAACACATTCAGCTGTGAATGCTGAAAACTAATATAAATTACAAATCAAAACCGAGGAGAACCACCCACTACCAGCATCCAAAACACCTCATCATTCAAATAGTGACAGAAGGAGGAAATCAAAAGTGAAAAAGAAACCATCACCATTCCGATACAGAACTGCACCTGTATTTAAAATGTTCTGAGCTATTTCAACATGCTTCAGCTTATCTTTCCAAGTGTAGTCATACCCACCTAAAAAGAGCTCCAAAACATTAAAGACAACCTGATCCTGCACAGAGAAGATTCTAAAGTAACCAAGACTTCTGTTTTAGGGGTTTTTCTTGCTATTTTTGCATACTACATAATTTTCTTGATGTAAAAATGACAAAAAATAGTTTTCTTCATAGTTTCTTCATACTGTCAAATACCCCTTTGCAAAAATTCTTCTTGATTTAAAAATATCTTCAAATTTTTTGCTAAAATAACACCTTCTCCTAAACAAAAGAAGGAGGTAGTGGGGAAAAAAAAAAATAAATCCTAACTAGACAATACTGTCTCGCAACACCAACACCAACACCATTTCAAACTGAATTTCTGATGGACTTCTAGAGACAGCAATTTCTGCATGACTCAGAAGGTGGATCTTCAGCCAAGATCTGCTCATCACAAGCCACACCACTATATCTCAGGTACTTGCAGACAGCATGCCCCTGTAGAATTAGGTTACCTTGATGAGAAAAAGCACAGAAAGTAGCTCTTGAAATAAGCCTCAGTTGAAGTGCACTTGGAAACCGCGCCTGAATGTGTCAGTAACTGCAATGAGGTTCACGACCAGGAAGAAAAAGCAGTTTCTTGACGAGATGCAACTTTATGCACATCTTAAATACGATGTGTACATAAAAAGATACACTTGGGCATCTGACGTTTCTTTGGGAAAGATATTTGGTGGTTTTGTGTTTTGGTTTTGTGTTTTGGTTTTCTTTTTAATGGATCTACTGTGATGCTAAAGAAATGCCAGAAACATCATTCTTAAGAAACACAACAATTCCAGATTCAGTTACACCGCATTCAGTTACAATCAAATGACTCACATTCAGGAAAAACCAAGAAATAAGGAAGTGTCCGAATGTGACATTGCCTTTGCCAATGCAATATCGCCTAATCATTAATGACAATGGAAATCAGAAAACCTCAATTTCCTGGCTTTATGTATAACTAAAATTTGAGTAAACTAGAATCTCTAAAGCCCTGTAACACTTAAAATCTGCGTGCTCATGTTGCATCTGCAAGAATATTATTTTCTCCTGTTTTTAAAGAAATGTTGCTATATATGGCCAGTCACCCAGCAAAAATGCAATTTTCAGATATAAACGCAATTAAGCAACTGGAAAATTTCACTGTAAATAAGAGAATTTGAGAATATTGAAAGGTACCATGAACAAGTCCACCAAATCACAGCTGACATGACGCATGCCTTAGTCAACCATTTTTCCAGTGGTAGTAAACCCAAGATCAAGCAGTGCTTCTCAACCATGACGAGGTGACCTCCACAGCCAGAAGCTGAACTGAGCGACTGCAGTCCCAAAAGCACAAGCAAGCACAACCCCTGGCATCTTCACACACCTTCAGAGTGAAACTGAGATTGGATTGTTTGTTTCTGGGATGCAGTCATGGTAGAGGCTCCTGGTTTGCTCTCACAGTTGGCTGGGACAACCACATGAATTCTAAAAGCTCAAAACTTCATCCTTTTGCTATGGCCACATGAGATTAGTAAGAGTCTATCACACACCCCACAACTATTTCAGTCATGGCAGTTCAAATACAAGTTAACTTAAGCCTAAGGGTTTAGCTCTGTTACTCTTAATATCACATTAAATAACTACTACATCATTTTACAACATGTTCCGGGAAAAGGTAGTTTAATTGCTCAAATTATATTTGGAGCAATAAGTGCTGGAAAAAAAAGCAGGACCTTTTTAGTGATCATAATTAGCGTAACAGCAGAATCTCATGGCTGGGATGAACCTCAAAGATAATCTAATCCACCTCTCAAAAAAGCTCAATTACATCCATGCATCATTCCTGACATACTCCTGTTCAAAATCTCCCATGACATAAATTCCTCAACTTGCTGAAGGAGCCTCGAGCTCCACCAACCCTTCAGCATCCGCATTTCTCCCACTCTCTACGCTGTGAAGCTGCTCTGCTGCAATTTAAACTCATAATTTCTCTTTCTACTCACCCTGAATTTGGAGAATAGTTGTTGCACTCCCCCTTGCAGCCATCTTTTGTCTATCTGAATCTCTTCTCTACATTAAAAATGCCAAGTTTGTTTATCTTGGCCACAGGTTGTGTATTTTTAGGTGCTAAATTATTCTTCTTGCTCTGCTCTGTATTCTCCAACTTGCTGATGAAGCTCAGCATATGGAAGTGGACAATGCCCAGCAGAGTGGGATTAATTTGCACACCCCACAAGATATATTTCTGTTGATTCATGCCATAGCAGTGTTTTCCTTATTCACAGAAGCATATGCAATCAACTATAAGGTAAGCAAGCCAGCAATAAAGCCCATTTCTTCAGAACTGAATATAAAAAAACCAAACAACAAACCAAACCAGCAGTTTTCCTGAACCTCCGCTTCTGCAGCTGGTTAGTCCCTCCTAAGCATAGTCCTTCCCAATGCTCAGTTGCTCTGCACCTCAAAATTCTCAAAATAGCTTCCAAAAGAAAGACTTTTCATTAATTTTGTATATATAAAAATATCATATATAATATATACCGCAGGAGGTGATTCTGCCCCTCTACTCTGCTCTGGTGAGACCCCACCTGGAGTCCTGTGTCCAGCTCTAGAGTCCTCAGCACAGGAAGGACATGGACCTGTTGGAACGGCTCCAGCGGAGGGCCATGAAGATGATGAGAGGGCTGGAGCACCTTTGCTGCAAAGACAGACTGAGAGAGCTGGGGTTGTTCAGCCTGGAGAAGAGAAGGCTCCGGGGAGACCTTATAGTGGCCTTCCAGTACCTGAAGGGGCTACAGGAGAGATGGGGAGGGACTCTTTGTCAGCGAGTGGAGTGATAGGACAAGGGGTAATGGTTTTAAATTGAAAGAGGGGAGATTGAGATGAGATCTGGGGAAGAAATTCTTTGCTGTGAGGGTGGTGAGAGCCTGGCCCAGGTTGCCCAGAGAAGCTGTGGCTGCCCCATCCCTGGAGGGATTCAAGGCCAGGCTGGATGGGGCTTGGAGCAACCTGGTCTGGTGGGAGGTGTCCCTGCCCAGGGCAGGGGGTGGGACTGGATGATCTTTAAGATCCCTTCCAACTCCAACCATTCTGTGATTCTAGGAATACTTACATACATATCTATATTCTATATAAATAAAACATGTATAAATACACACCTAGACATTATTGTTTTTTTAAAATTAATTGGGAAGGTAAACCAATGGAAGGCATTCTAGTGCTTTATGGCTGGACCAGTGTCCATTTTTTCACTGCTGTGTTGTTGGCTATCACGCCACTAAGACTTTCCAAGAGCAAAGCTCCTTCGTGTCTGAACACAAGGCTCCTTCCTGCTGCCATTGGTCTAAGCCTCAGCCTTCTTAAAGCTCTGAAGTCATGGACTGCCAACTGCTCAGGTGCTACATCTGCCTCACCCTCACCCTCCGCCTCCCACTACAAGCTAACCAACTTACAGAGGATTCTCATCATTAGCGCAATATTCAAATATGCCCTGTAGAAACAGAAAGGAAATTAAATTAAAAAAAAAAAAAAAAAGATATGTGGAAATTTGCCAAATTTGTGTAAAGTTGACTCTAGGCTTATTTATGTCAGTGATAAACAAAACAATTACCATTGTGGTAGCAAAGGGAAGAAAGTCAGAGGTTGCCATCAGAATAAGAAAGACAGCCCGAGTTTATTTGCCGCTGGGATAATAAAGAAAATTACTGCCATGGGGGTGAAACCTGTGAGTTACTACACCATAGTGCAATCCAGTGATTTGCTCTGGATACAGAAGAAAAACATCCCATTTATGGCAAAAACAAAGGCGCTTCTGTTTGACTCTCAACTTCATTCTTTCTTTGCTTTGGGCTGGGTGGGCAGAGAGAAATGAATTTAAATCCAAAAGGCTGATCAAAGATGGATTTTTAAACAAATTTAGCAGTGATTTTAAATTAGAAGCCATAGATTAGGCAATTAGCATCCCTGTAACAGTGTCAGCCTACAGCCATCACAAGAAAGAAGTATAATTAGACACCAATTTTTAACAAGGTACTTCTGAGAATTAAGTCATTCAATGATACACAAAGGCTTTTTTAAAAAATAAACTGAAATAAACACAGTTCAGGATAAAAACCTTTGAAAGGTAGAACTGCAAGTCACGTCAAACCTCTCCATGTAAGGCATGCTTTCATTTTAAATGTGGAGGGTCTGGCCCATTTGTGTAGCTGTAAGGTGTTACTGGGCACCGCGTCTAAGGGGAGAGATTGTGGAAGGAACTTTTAGATAATCACCACGCTTGGGCTGGTCTGACACTGGTCCCAGCCACAGAAAACTTCAGAGCTGGCTGGAGCTCCTTTGAGTCTTCTCCAGCTGGGAAACAACAGGAACACCCGCCAGTATCACCTTGCTCCCTTCTTTCCTCATGTCCCTTCCTTACACGCAAAAGACTTCAATGTTGGTTTAGTAACTAAAATTGAAAAACCCATACCCCTAAACAAAACGTATGATTTCTACTCCCACTCCCACTGATTTTCCATTGCCAGGGCAATGGCAAAGGGAAAAGGAGATGAGGTACAAGCCTGTATTTACACTTTCCCAGGCGTGGAACACAAAGGCTTGGTTGCTCTGAGACACACAAATGAAAACCTCAGCAAGTTACACAGGGGCCAAAGTAGGGGAGACAACTCCAGTAAATTTAGGTCAAAGTTACAGAAATATCTGGAATCTTATTTTAATAAAAGATGTCTGTAAGTGGCAAAAAATAGCGAAACCACAGAATTAAACCCAAGGATTTTTTCCCCAACAAGTTCACGCTGGTTCCTTCCTGCACTGAATATCACAGCATCTGATCTGTCTTAAGACCTGAACCTCCTCACCAATGTTAAATAACGCTCAGCTGCGCACAGAGATACTCTCATTATGCAGCTTTGAAAGAGATTATAGTGTCAGGTTTTGTTTATTCATTAGTATTTCTAATCCCAAAATGCATTACTCCCCTGCTCATTTATAAGACTGTGATTAAGTTTTATTTTTACAGGCTTCGACAGTAGTTGTAGTTGTCCCAGTTTCCTGTCCCTTTTCCCCCTCCTCCCACTCCAGTTCCCCGGGAACGCTGGTATCCAACCCTGTCGTAACCAGCAACCCTGTGAAGGGAAGCACAGGACCTTGCTTGGCTCTACTTACTCAATACAAGTTTTCACTGAATTTCACTGAATTTTAGAGTTGGAAGGGACCATAGAGATCATCTAGTCCAACTCCCCTGCTGAAGCAGGACTGCCTAGAGCTTGTCAGAGCAGGTCACTCAGGACGGCATCCAGGCGGGTCTTGAAAATCTCCAAAGAAGGGGACTCCACACCCTCCCTGGGCAGCCTCTTCCAGGGCTCTGCCACCCGCACTGTGAAGAAGTTTTTCCTCATATTTGAGTGGAACCTCTTATGTTCCAACTTGTGCTCGTTGCCCCTCGTCCCCTCACTGGGAACCACTGAAAAGAGTCTGGCTCCCTCCTCCTTCAACCCACCCTTGAGGTACTTGTACGCATTAATAAGGTCTTCCCTCAGCCTTCTCTTCTCCAGACTAAAGAGTCCCAGCTCTCTCAGTCTTTCTTCATAAGGGAGATGCTCCAATCCTTGAATCATCTTTGTTGCCCTTCGCTGGACTCTTTCCAGTAGTCCCCTGTCCCTCTTGAACTGGGGAGCCCAGAACTGGACGCAGGATTCCAGTTGTGGCCTCACCAGTGCAGAGCAGAGGGGGAGAATGACTTCCCTTGACCTGCTGGCCACACTCTTCCCTACGCAGCCAGGATTCCGTTGGCCTTCCTGGCCACAAGAGCACACTGCTTGCTCATTGTCATTTTGCTGTCCACCAGGACCCCTAGATCTTTCTCTTCAGAAGTTGCCTCCAGCAGGTCCACCCCTAACCTGTACTGGTGCCTGGCATTTTTCTTCCCCAGGTGCAGGACCCGACACTTTTCCCTGTTGAACCTCATGAGGTTCTTCCTTGCCCAGCCCTCCAGTCTGTCCAAGTCTCTCTGGATGGCAGCACAGCCCTCCGGGGTGTCAGCCACCCCTCCCAGTTTGGTATCATCAGCAAACTTGCTGCGGATACACTCTGTGCCCTCGTCCAGGTCACTGATGAATATATTGAACAGCACTGGACCCAGTATTGACCCCTGGGGGACACCACTGGTTACAGGCTTCCAACTTGAACCTGCTCCATTAATCATTACCCTTTGAGTCGTGTCACACGGCCAGTTCTCAATCCACCTCACTGTCCCCTCATCCAGCCCATACTGCCTCAGTTTCCCAATGAGGATGTTATGGGAGACAGTGTCAAAAGCCTTGCTGAAGTCAAGGGAGATGACATCTGCTGCCCTCCCCTCATCCAACCAACCGGTTATAGCATCATAGAAGGCTATCAGATTGGTCATACATGATTTACCCTTGGTAAACCCATGTTGCCCACTTCCAATAACCCCCCGCTCTTCAACTTCTTTGGAGATGACATCTAGAATGAGTCTCTCCATTACCTTCCCAGGGACAGAAGTGAAACTAACTGGTCTGTAGTTCCCAGGGTCCTCCTTCTTGCCCTTTTTGAAGACTGGAGTGATGTTGGCCTTCCTCCAGTCCTCAGGCACCTCTCCTGTTCTCCATGACTTTTCAAAGATGATAGAGAGTGGCCCAGTGATAACATCTGCCAGCTCTCTCAGCACTTGTGGGTGCATCCCATCAGGGCCCATGGACTTATGAATGTCCAGTTTGGCCAAGTGGTCCTGAACCTGGTCCTCCTCTACTAGAGGAAAAATTTCCTCTCTCCATACCCTCCCCCTTGCCTCCAAGGCTACAGATTCATGAGGGACAGTCCTAACAGTGAAGACTGAAGAAAAGAAGGCATTCAGCAACTCTGCTTTCTCCGTGTCTTCCACTACTAGGGTGCCCACCTCATTCATCAGTGGACCCACATTATCCCTAATCTTTCTCTTACTGTTAACATACCGAAAAAAACCCTTTTTGTTGTTGTTAACTTTAGTGGCCAAGATGAGCTCAGCTTGAGCCTTGGCCCTTCTAATTTTCCCCCTGCATATCCTCACCGCTTCCTGGTATTTCTCCTTGCCTGCCAGGCCCCTTTTCCAAAGATTATAAACCTTCTTTTTGTTCCTGAGTTCCAGCCGAAGCTCTCTATTTAGCCAGGCTGGTCTTCTTCCCTTCCTGCTTGATTTTTGGGACTTGGGAATGGCTTTATCCTGCGCCTTTAAGAGTGCCTCCTTGAAGTATGACCAGCCTTCCTGGGCACCCTTGCCCTCAAGGACTGTCTCCCAAGGGACACCCTCAACCATGCTCCTGAAGAGGCCAAAGTCTGCCCTTTGGAAGTCCAAGGTGGCAGTTTTGCTGGCCCCCTGCCTTGCTTCAGCAAGAATCGAAAATTTTATCATTTCATGATCACTCTGTCCAAGACGGCCTCCAACGTTTACATCCCCCACAAGACCTTCTGAGTTAACTATCAGCAGGTCCAGTAGGGCACTTTCCCTGGTCGGTTCCCTCACCAGCTGCGTTAGGAAGTTGTCTTCCACGCACTCCAAGAATCTCCAGGACTGTTGCCTCTCTGCTGTGTTATATTGCCAGCAGATATCAGGGAAGTTGAAGTCCCCCATAAGTACAAGGGAGAGTGATCATGAGGCCTCTGTCAGCTGCCTATAGAATACTTCATCAGCCTTTATATCCTGGTTTGGGGGTCTATAACAAACTCCCACCACAATGTCTGCCTTACTGGTCTTCCCCTTGATTCTTATCCATAGGCACTCGACACTGTCATCGTGCATATTGCTGAGTTCTAGGCATATAATACTGTCCTTAACATAAAGGGCCACCTCACCACGTCTCTTTCCTTGCCTGTCCCTTCTGAAAAGTTGGTATCTATTGATCACAGCACTCCAGTTATGCGAGTCCTCCCACCATGTTTCTGTGATGGCAACTAGATCATAGTTTTCTTCCTGCATGATGGCCTCCAGCTCCTCCTGTTTGTTGCCCATGCTGCGTGCATTCATGTAGATGCACTTCAGCTGGGCTAACCGTCCCACTATTTTTCTGGAAGGGCTGGCACCTTTACCTAATGGCACTGGCGCACTGTTCCCAGGCACCACTTTAGTAGCCCTGGTTCCAACCCCGTCCCCCTTCAAATCTAGTTTAAAGCTCTCTTAATGAGCCCTGCTAACTCCTGCCCCAATATGCTTTTTCCCCTTTGGGTCAGGCTTCCCCCACCTGCTGCAAGCATGCCTGGTGACCTGTAGATCAGCCTGTGCTCAAAGAATCCAAAGCCCTGCCGTTTACTCCAGTCTTTTAACCATGAGTTGATTTGTTGTTTCTTCCTACTTATCCCTTCGTCCATCCCTACGTCTGGTGGGACAGTAGAGAACACCACCTGTGCTCCTGACCCCTTGACCAGTCGTCCCAGAGATCTGAAATCCCTTTTCATTGCCTTGAGGCTTCTGGTAGTCACCTCATCGTTGCCCACTTGAAATATCAGAAGAGGGTAATAATCTGATGGCTGAACCAGGGAGTGGATTTTTCTTTGTATATCCTTGGTCCTGGCCCCAGGGAGGCAGATAACTTCCCTGTGGGTCGGGTCTGGCCTACAGATTGGGCCCTCTGTTCCACTGAGAAGGGAGTCCCCTATTACAATCACCCTCCTTTTTTTCTTTGTTGATGAGGTCCTGAGGCACCTGGGTGGGTGACCCGTCCAGGGTGCCTCACTGGGGAGATCGTCCTCTCCGGTCTCCTTTGCCTCATCCCCAAAATCCAGGACTCCAAACCTATTTTGC
>QJSC01015141.1:746288-869261 GCA_003697955.1 Calidris pygmaea | reverse complement strand
GAAGAGAAGAGAAGAGAAGAGAAGAGAAGAGAAGAGAAGAGAAGAGAAGAGAAGAGAAGAGAAGAGAAGAGAAGAGAAGAGAAGAGAAGAGAAGAGAAGAGAAGAGATTATGCATGTGTAAAAAGAGTAACGGATGGAGGCCAAGGTGCAGGTTCAGGCCAAGTATGCCAAAGTGTATGAGTAAGCTGTAATCAACTGTCGCAGTAAGTGACGTGACCAGATGTGGAACCTTGTCTGATCCAGCATGGTATTTTCTGTAATCCCTAAATATCCGGCTGTCCCATGTGAATGGATTTTCTTTCTCATTGCTCTGGAAAGCAGCTAGCTGTTGTCATGGATGGCTTCTGTATGTATTTGAAACCTCAGTAGGAGAAGAGATGTGCTAATGCGCCTTTACCCAGATAAGGAGGTAACAAATAGAATAGCTGAGTTGGAAGGGACATACAATGACCACCTAGTCCAACTGCCTGACCAATCAAACTGTAAGAATGTAAAAAGCTTCCATAGACATAGTCCATGACTTGTTAAGAGAACCTCTTTTTCTTGATCAAATAATGCATTAATGTTCTTGTGAGACTAAAGGGCCTTTGCCTTTTCTAACAAATCAGTTTGAGCTTGTTTGGGATGACTATATGTCTGTACAGTTTCTTTTCTTTTTTTTTTTTCCTAAAGTAAAGTTCAGAGCATATTTTTGCCAAATTAGGCATTTGCTTTCTCACTATGGAACTGCTTCCTAAATTCCTGACAAGATAATATCCCTGCCATGCCATCCGAAAGGACTCTAATTGTAGAAAGTCCAGTGCTTCAGGTGTTTCCTCATTTATGGAGATACAGGAAAATCAGTTACTACAGATTCATTGTGAGAGGTCTTGCTGAAGATCACAGCCTATACACATTAAATTTGGGGTTCTGATTACTGATTTGGGCAACAATCAGGAATCTAAATTATCATGGCTTCTACAATGTGTGTAACACAAATGCTCCTTACTCAAAGTGTGTTTCTAGGTACTTCTCAACTCATTATTAAAGCAGTATTTCATGTAAGGGAGAAGGTCAATATTCCTGGGAAAAATATCAATGCCCATTAGACTTTCAGTGAGATTTAATGTATTTATCATTTCAAGAGAAGTTTAGTGCTTTATTCCTCATTAACTTTGAATCACGTTCCAAAATACAGGATAACATTTATTCCAAACAAGCCAGGAGGAGACAAAGCCAGAGAATTCAGAGGCCAAGGTCTGGTCATTGAAACTAAGAGTCACAGCATTGTTTCAAATATTAATTTTGAAGAAAACTGAGAGCCCATTGCCAGTTTAAAAATATAAAAATTGTGCATGTTCTTTCTCAACAGAGTTGCATTCTCTGTATATTCCAATGCAATTAATGCCTCTTCTAGTGACAGGAGCATGTAAGGTTGCATTTCTCCTACTGCTTTTACAGAACCAACAGACAACAGACTGTGAGCTTGATGTTAGTCCCTCCTATGGAAAACCTGATTCATAAGCAAACCCTTTCCTGTCCAATATTGAAGGAATGGGGGCTATACACCTGTAAAAGCAAGGACAGTGTTTGTTTGAAGGTGAAATTAAAGACGAATAGAACTTGTCTTGCATATGAGTAATAATGAATATCCTTAAGATGATCCTGGTAAGTGCAAATTGGACTTTTTGGCTACTGGAAATCCTTAAAAGGCGGCAAATATGATCAAACTACATTCTCCTGGGTTTTTCCTAAATCTAACAAAGTTTGTGCAGGAGGTGGTAGGGAGATACATCACAGTTATGGTAAACTCATCGAGTCCTTTATTGTGTTTCTCTTACATGCAGATTCTAGAGAAAGCATACTTTGAGCTATATATTAGAAATCTGAGACACAGAAGCTTGAATGATCATTACTTATCCTGATACACGATTGGTAAATTTATACCACTCTGCTTTGAAGAAGCTGTAAAAGGGAGCACACTGGAGTCTAAAACTAGATGTGTAACTCACACAAAGTGCAGCAGAGCAGTGTCACCTGAAGATCATGATGGAGATGAGAAGTAATAAGGAAAATGAGCTCCTGTTCTCAAAAGCTCCAGGAACCGCTTACCAATAGACTCTGGAAAAATACCACTTTAAGAACTCTAGATGGCAGGTCAGCCCTTGGCAGGCTGTAAAGGTTAATTAGCCAGGGATTAAAATATAGCTGATACAATAAAGCCAGGAAGGATGATACTTACTGGTAATTGTAAACCAAAAACCAATTTTTAAATAGTTTTGTAACTGTTTCATCACTGTAAATCATTAAGTAAATACATTTATTTATCATTCAGTCTTCTCTAATGATAAAAATCAATGCTCCAGCCTGACATTTGCCAGGCCACAGCATTCACTTGGGCACTGAGTATCTCCTCACCAAAAGAAATCTGGTGGATTTGTAGGGTATTTACCACGCAATGGGAGATAAAACTTCCAAGTAGCTTTGGTTAATTCACCATTGAGCTCCAGGGACTCACTTGTACCTGGTTGAAACAAATTATTGTGGAGTAGAGGCATGTTTTTCTGTGAATGGCAGCTCAAGCCTTTGACAAATAACAAGAGAGTGGACACAGAGCTTGAGGATTTTGGTGTGTCACTGAAAGATGAAGAGCCTTCCTGTAACAATGCTGTATTTTGAAAAGCAAATTATTTCCAATCTTAAAATGGCAAATGCGTGTAATTGTTTTATACAATATGAGAGATAATAAGAGATACTAAGAATTAAAGTTGTTATTTCAGATTTCTTTATTTGAATTTTTTCCTTTTGGAGCTGTCTATTTTCAGTTTATAGTTTCTGCTGTGTCTCAGCCCTAGAACTGGTATCTCTCAATCTTTCTTGACTAACTTGTTTTTACTGTCACACTATAAATACTATGTGCGAAATAAAGCCATTTTGATTCACAAGGATTTCATGCAAACATTTTTCCCTGTTTCACTTCAAGGAGTTCATACCTTGAGTTTGTCTTTGAATTTCAACTTCAAAGGAACCTAAAACTGCGATCTGAAATTCAGTCAAGGCTGCAAAGCCTCACCTTGTTTAAGGTCAAAAGCTCAGGAAAGTGTTGAATTCCCTCACCAAAGCAAAATCAATTCACTGAAAAAAAACTCTTCAGGAACACAGAATTATCTTGTTCCTTTAAGTTCAGCAAAACTCAAACTCATTAAAACCATCAGGTGTGGAGTTACAATCCCCACTAACATAGTCTTGACTCCAACCTCCGTGAGAAATGCCCTGTTATACCCACTGCACAAACATGCTCTGAAAAAAGACACACATATTTTACTGTAGAGTATAACAGCATTTGTTTTGTAAAATAATCTTATATTAAAGTAAAATGGTACTGAAGAAGTGCTATCTGCACTTTCCGGCTCCACACAATCATGACATCTGCTAAATTTTACAGCATTTCGTACAACCCGTAATACTGTTTAAAATTGCTTTCATCTATTTTTATACCACCCACCAGTTTCCATTCCAACTTCCCTCCTCCCGCAGCATCTCCTTTGTCCTGCCACTGCCACAAAGACGAGGACCCCGAAGGACCAGGCGTGTGGGAGTGCGCACACCCCGCGCCACCGCGGCAGAGCTGAGCCCCCAGACCTCGGGACACTATAATTACAACCTTTAGCAAGCTTACAACAAATCCCCTCGTTATTTCCAGCTATGCCTCATACTGGAATGTGCTCTTGTAAATACTGATAGCTATTCCCTGCTCAATAAAGGCAGAGTTAAGGTTGTCTCGGTCTATAGCTTGCTGCTGTAATTTTTGATTTTCGCTCATTTTTGTGCCATTAAATTCTGTGCTCTAGAAAGGCCAGAGACTTGACATATTCTGACAGGATATCTATCAAGTAAATAACTTTCTGCTCACCCTCATTTTGTAAGAAAGAAGACTTCTAAAAGTATAACAACCCACACAGTAAAACCTAAAATTTTGTTCTTCAAACACGAAAAAGAAATAAAACAAAAGCTTAGCCATCCAAGCTAGAAACTTCATCTGAATTAAAAAAGTAAATGTTCTTGAACAACGTGTCTCCAAATGACCCGGACAGCTGTAATCCCATATGTTTCATCCATTCCATAGCAAAAGACAGGACAATATACTCCAAATCCCCGCTTTGATACTGCAGTCCGGCAGTGCCTTTTACTTGCCTTACTGCGCTGTTTTATCCATAATGGCAGGTGGAAATCCTATTAAGAGAAATGTTCGCAGCTCCTTGGATTATTACTTCTTTCCTTTATAATAGATGTGATTTCAGAAGAGTGATGCCATGCATTTGTCCTTGCTACTTCTCTTTGGGACTCAAGAAGAAAGCTAAACTACGTTAGATTATCTCTTAAAAGCTTGTTGGCACACCCAACTATCTTTGTAAAATTCTACACAGCTGTAGTTAAGGTAAATAGTAAAGTAATATAAATATATATCTCTTGAAATCCTGGTTTCACCTGTTCAGAAATATTTTTACTCTATCCTCAATATTAAGAGGTTGTTTGCTAAAGAAAAAGTGGAGTAAAGTAAGAAATGAGTATGTTTTCTGCATCTACTAGATATTTTAGAATACAGAGATGAAAATCCCACTTGCAGCACATGAGAGAAGGAACAGGAGACATGCTGCTGACTCAGTATACGTTGTTCAGAACCTATAAAAAGAGCAACTATACCTTTCTCTCTCCTTTCTGTGCTTTAATAGTGTAGGGCATGTGGATCTCACAGGAAATATCCTTGGGAAACTCTTAACAACAGAGCGAACAACTTGATTTTAGAATGGCCAATAACCAGTATATAAACATGCTTCAGGGTTAGCAACCTGAACCAGCAGCTCTCCCCAGCAGCTCAGGGTAGACTCACTATTTCCATTTGACACTCAAGTGTGCAATTGCTGAGAACGTGTTTGCTCAGTACACCCAGCTAAGACAGCTCTACTGCTTTGGCGCCTTGCATGGTGTAGCACAGAGCTAGATAAATACACCCCCGTGTGGAGATGGTTAAGTCAACACCTCCTTTTAGGATCTTCAACAACCGGAGAGGAAGATGATAGACTAAGGAAAACCTGATTTATAAGCAAACCCTTTCCTGTCCAATATTGAAGGAATGGGGGCTATACACCTGTAAAAGCAAGGACAGTGTTTGTTTGAAGGTGAAATTAAAGACGAATAGAACTTGTCTTGCATATGAGTAATAATGAATATCCTTAAGATGATCCTGGTAAGTGCAAATTGGACTTTTTGGCTACTGGAAATCCTTAAAAGGCGGCAAATATGATCAAACTACGTTCTCCTGGGTTTTTCCTAAATCTAACAAAGTTTGTGCAGGAGGTGGTAGGGAGATACATCACAGTTATGGTAAACTCATCGAGTCCTTTATTGTGTTTCTCTTACATGCAGATTCTAGAGAAAGCATACTTTGAGCTATATATTTCAACTCTTTATTTCAACCAAAAGGCATCAGTGTCTTTTTTTGCTCCATGGCAATTTCGACATGGCAGGATGACTTACAGTTATGGCAAGTGGCGCCGCTGTACCCGGTCCCGTCACAAGTGCACTTGAAGCTGTCCCACGTCTGGGTGCATTTGCCACCGTGTTCACAGTGATTGGGCACACACCTGTCAGGATGAGACGGAAAAACAGAAAGAAAAACCTAAATGAGCATCAAGGTTTACAGACAGCTAAATTGTGAGCTGCCCAAGCAGTCCGTCATGTCCCCGTCTGGTAATTAATCCTTGTTATTTTAGGCAGATTAGCAGCATTTATACCTGAACACACAACTGCACAGAAGACGATGGTTCGTCGAGGCTCTGCTGCAGCCCTTTTGCAAACAGCCAAAAAAGCGCAATAAAGGTGGAATACATTCACCCGACATAAATCAGAGCTCTGAGCTACGTACGGCTGGCACTTGGCTGTCACCACAGAAGGAACATCCCAAGGCACACCTCCTCCCGCTGTGCAGGTGGTGCCATGCCTCAAGGACGCCGGTGGCACAACTGGCTGGAGGTCAGAGGAAGGAGGCTGCCAGAGGATGCCGGGGAGGCAGATCCCTGCTGGCTGGGGTGGGAACCACTAATGCTGCCTTACCACCACAAACTACTGCCATCAGGGTAAAACCTTTTTCTTCACAGGGATTTCCCACCCACCTGCTTTTCTTATCCTGCTACGCTGCTGCTGGAGAGTGGAAAGAAGGCAAAAGAAAAAGTAGAACAGGCAAAAAAAAAAAGAAAAAAGTTGTAGCAGAACATATATTTATTGTTTGAAATACTATCTAAATGTGATTTCAAAGATTTGAGTTTGGCCACTTTCTTTTCTATCAAAGATAATTAAAAATGGGAATTACCATGTACTTTCACCTTTTAAACTATTAAATTTCTTTTCTTTGACAGGGCTTTGAAATATAATTTCAAAGAATCTGTTTTTTTCTTATTGAATTCGTTACACTCAGACTCAGTACAGGCTCTGCATTTTTGATCAAGAACTAAAGAAGCTGCTCTTTCATATAGACTCGGCCAAATCTAATTCATGAACTACACTTTTTTATTTTGACATTAAAAATGAAAATTAGGAGACCTCCTATTAGACAAACAAATTAAAATATTTCCATAAATGCGTTACAAATCAAGTCTCCTTATCTCTAAGCTAAATCTGAAGTTCATCATATTGCTGTGATAGTTAACGATACTCTATTAAAATAACCCCCAGGGACGGCTTTCCTTTCCTAGCTTTCAAATTTATTGAAACTGAAAGTATGTGGGTGAGCCCCCCAGGAGCTTATAGTCTCGTATCTCCTCAAGATCCAGTTAACAGCACTGGCACACCCAGAATCATGCATTATGACATTATGCATTAGACACCTGAACATTGTATACTCGCATTTATACCAGATTTCTGGTTTTTTGCATGCCAGTGCGAGGAGCTCAGAACATACACAATATAGATGACTTCCATCCTTTATGGGCCTGTAACATTCAAGGCTGCCCATTCTTTCTCTTTCAAGAGATCAGAAAATACTGGCTTGGTTAAAAATAGTGCTCAAAGAAATGCTTTGAGCTTCTTCTGAAGCAAGAAAGAAAACATTTAAAATTTTGTTGTCACAGTGAGATACAGTGAAACTACCTGAGGCAATTACCGCAGTTCAATAAATTATATTTTCAACAGGGTTTAAGTGAATTCATGTAGTTTTCTAAGTGTGGCAGGCTAAATGAACAGCTGATGACTGCTATTCGGCTAACAGCTGATGGCTTTCTGTTGTCTTCTCGACATCACAGGAGAAAACAAGAGCATATCACAGTGCATTTCTGAACACCCAAATGCTTAACAAATTATATGAATCCATAGCTGGTGTGTACAAGAGAAGGGAAAGCAGACAGTAGTGATGTTTCAAAAATACCCTCAAAAAACTAACTTTTATTCAAGGATATAAACATCTACAAAAGTTCCTAAATCCGAATACAGCTTTGTATTTTTTCCAGCCTTTCAAAATAACTGCTTTTGATGTATTTTCTTCTTCATTTACATTTGAACACACACTACTTCAGAAGTATTTTTCCAATGACCAAACTGAACATTTTTCTATGTTAATTTCATCAGCTATTTATATGAAGTCTCATACGTAATGCAAGCAACTATTTTCACATTTTAGTGCAGTATAACTTACTTTTATTGTACCATAACTAGTAAAGATACTGCATTATTCACTATATAACTGAGGTAAATGACTTAATCTAGGGAAATATGAAAAACAGATATTTATCTGTATCATTTAATGGAGCATATTAAGTCATAAAACCAGAGATATTCAGCAAACTCTTTGATGTTGATTTTATACTTCTAGTATGGTGGTTGGACTCGCCTGGTCTGCATCTGCTAAATCTCTTTTTTATTCATCTGCTTTTCCCTGTTCTTAATATGATGCGATTAGAAATGAGGAGCAAACAATATCTTAGTATTAGTGCTAACTGGGGTTCAGACGATGGGATCATTTCCTTAAGCCCTCCCTTCGCCCTCCATTTTCTGTTAGTTTATTTTATGAGATAGAATTATAAGATTTCTTTTCTATTAAATTCATAAGCAAACTGCAACATAATCTGCTGCTCACGTGTCCTCTTTTTGGACAAAGCTTACCCACTATAATAGAGTTTACAGGAAACTTTAGGTAACCAGAATGAAAAAATTGCAAAAAAAACCCTTTTGAATTTTACAGAGGTATCAAGAGAAATATGATTTTTAACTGTAACTCCATTATCTTTCAAACGCTTTTCTTGCGACAGAGTGATGTTAAAGTACAAATACTGCTAAGAGAGAAGGCACTTTGCCTATGTATTTTCATATTCATCTTACTAAGAAAACTGTATTTTTAAAAGTACTTAAGCATATACAATCATATAGTTTATCCACTTTATGCTTATCGTTTAGTATATACACAAAACGTACACACTCAAAACAAATACATGCTCTACTTGCAGTTCATTTCTATTAAAAGACGATGTTTCTAGGCAACCCCATTCCTTAGTCTCCTTTTAGGAATAAGGCTGCATTACATTAAAAAAAAAAGCGAAAACAACAACTTCAAAACTGCACTTCCCTTCTGAGCCAGGCTCTGAAGATAGACCCTGCCACAAAACAGAGAACTGGAAGTAAGTTCCAAGTCACCAGGTTGTGTCCCTTCCCATTGAGGACACCTCTGTTTTAAGTACTGCTGCTTTCAAAATCATGCTGACTCCACCTTGAGAACTTTCTTGCTCTATGGCTCCTTCTGAAAGGCAGGTCTATAACTTCATTCCTTCTAGCGTGATGCACTTTCTTTTAATTTCCACCCCAAAAAGAGTTTACCATAAAGAGTTTACAAATTCTCTCTTGTTTGATATTTTATTAGGTAACATTTGCCTGTGTCTTAAACAACTTCGGTTCTTCTTCAGGATTTACATCTGATGACTGTAGAGAGCGTTTCCCTCAGCTGCTATTTGTATGAACATGTCTCCTGTTGGAAAATAATTTTGTATTGTTGTTCTTCCTTGTAGCTCTGTTCCCAGTTGCACTTGTGATCTAATGAGTATTCTGGAGGAGGTCTTACAAATGTCTTGTGATTTCAGAGTTGATCAAGATTTTCATATCTCTCTACTGAAATTATTTTCTTGATATATAGCACTTTCCTGACTACCTCAGAATAGTGGCTCAAAGTCATCCTGAGATTGCTCAGTACATCAAATACCTTCAGTACTTCCCCATCCTTCTTGTCTTCAATCACTTCCAACTAACTGGCTCCATCTTTATACAGAAATTCTTGTTATTGTTGTCAACAGCATTACTCTGTAGCACAACTTCCACGGTGTCATCCAAATTTTCTTGCTTGTTTTTCTAGGCTGAATATGTACCATCAGCACATTTCATCAAGATATTCCTAATTTTAAGCCAAGGTCAAAGCATTAAACAGGATCAGCTCTGGCACTGGTGTCCGAGCAGCTCTAATATCCCAGCCAGCTGTTAACCCATCACTGTGAACTGTGAGGCAATTCCATCTGCCACTTCACTTTGCAATTCCTCTCTCAAACCTCATCTTCTCTGCTTTAGCTAATAATTTCCATCATCACAGTGTATTGTGATCATCTGACAAATGAGATCGATTGCATTCCTTCTGTTTGAGAAGAAACTACTATACTTTATCAGAGGAGATGAGATTAATCCTGAACAATAGACAGTTGATAACCATCTGCTACATTTTATTCCACCTTCCATTTACTTCCAGGTGTCTAATTACTCTCTCCTTCTTTTCTTCAAAAGCTTAGTAAAAGACTATTAAAGTCAGATTAATAGGTGTCTAGTGATCTGGATCTCTCTCTCTCCATTTGTTAAACTACATGAGGCTAACTCTGTCACCTAGAAATACAAAACCATGCTTTTCTGGGGGGCTTGTTTTGCTATTTTTTCAGGCTGCAATATGACATGTTAGTATTATGAAACAGGACTGTCTTCCCAATTATTATCTAATTAGTTTTGGTGTATTATTCCTACTCTGTTATCATCCTAAGTAATTGCTATTCCTTCATTTCTTTATTTGCTGATTCATCAACAATATTTAATCTGAGGAATATTGCTAATATTTCTTTGTAATAACTAGACTATAGATATTTTTGCCTTGCTTTCAGCTGTGATAGGAGCCATCTTGGAGACTTTCACCTCCTTTTGTCTTAAATATTGTAACTGTATCTCTAGAATAGTTTGGGGAAGGAGAGGTGTTCCAGTTCTTCACAACACAGAACAAACAAATAGACTAAATTTCCATTCCTAAACAAAACGTGTGCCATTCCATTCCTTTCCTGCTGATGTTCAACAATGCCCTCCTTATTAAAAGTAGGTATGGGATTTCTCCAAACCAACACGTGGAAAACCGGCCTCTTTCACAGTTTACCTGTAGTCAACCCTGGTTAAAGTTATTTACAACAAATTTGTTTTTATCAACTATCTATGTTTTAAAATTACAGATTGCAACTCTGCTTATGCAGCAGGATGAGGGAAAACCGTACGTTATACTTTTTTCCTTGCTCTCTTCCCAGATATGCTCTGCACAAGGAATACAAGTGGTCTGTCCATGAAATGGAGGTTAAACATTGCCTGAAGATTTAACATTTCCTCAGAGATGCTGTATACAAATATCTAGCAAACCACTAAGCTTCTCCCCACCCCTAGACTGTCCAAGAGAGAACAAGTCAACCCACCATACTATTTCCAACAAGAAAAACATTAGGAAAAAAAAAAAAAAAGAAGAAAAAGAAAAGGGAACTCATACTGTAAGGCTAAGCAGGAGAGTGATATGAAAGACCCGTAAAGAAATGCTCACACCATGTTCAGCAGAAATAAGCAATGGCTGATTTTCAACTGGACAAAACGTTGTTGGAAACAGGAAGGTTGAAAACTGTTATAAATCTCCCCAGGGAATGGACAAAGAAGCAATGAGGTTCATTAGCGGTGAAAGGTATTTTAAAAACAACTCGAAATAACATATATTGGGAATGACTTAAGTATGTTTGGTCCTGCCTGAAGGCAGGAGAATGGCCTCAGAGCCCTCTCCAGACTCCTTTCTAATCCACGTATTTTCATACCCCATAAGTAACAAGAAGCATTTCTTTCAATCTCTTAATTTCTCATTAGGTGACTATTTTCTTAGTGTTGGGATTGTGCTATTTCACCTCTCTAAGTCAATAGGTTTTGGTCACTATCTCAGTCTTTTTAGAGGACTATACCCCCAGGACAGGGATATTTAATATACTAACCAGGTTCCCCAGGCAAATCATGCCCAAGATATAGAGTAATTGACTCCAACACTTATGTTTTGAGTTCATTTGAGCAGGAACATAAAAAGTTATTTTGTGCAGGAAGACAAATGTCCAGATGGCCACACACAGACTGTAAATAAAGTCTCTCAGGACTGAGGAACCATCACAAATCTCACTATTCTCCACTGTGTAACACAGACTTTGCCCTTTGTTCCCCACCTTTTCCCTTTTCCTTTCTCTTCCTTTCCCTTTTCCCTTCCTTTTCGTTTCCTTTCCCCTTTCCTTTCCTTCCCTTCCCTTTTTCCCCTTCACACCTCCCACCTCTAGTGTAAGTGCAAAATACAGCTCGTGAGTAGATATAACCTAAATATAAACTAACTCCCTCTCTATATAAATTAGAAACAACCAAACCATGAAACACCACCAGAACAAAACATTCACCTGTGCAATTACTCTTCCACCTGAGAGGTGAAAAGGAAGGAACAAACTACACGAGATAGCTGACACATACTGCCCACTTCTGAAGTGAAAAGAACTCAAATGCTAGTGATAATGACAGCAGGAGCATTTCTGTAGAGCAGAACAAAACGTTAAAGGCTTTTTGCAATGGAAAATAAGCTCCTTTGAATTACTCTTAACAGGAATTTCAATCATTTCCTTCTCATCATCAAATCCCCACCTGACCTTGCTCCTGCTCACACCTCAACTCTCATTTGTCTCCCAAATTGTTTTTGCTCTGCTTTTTTGTTCATTTCTCTGCCTCAAAATAACCATCATTAGTTTGTTCTGAGGGGTCTTAGAGTATTTTTCCAGTAGTTGCCCGTTTTATCGCCTCCAAGTTTCTCTCTAAAATCCTGTATTATCATTTCTTGGAAAGTTCCTTCAAAATAGATACTGCTATCCTTTTTGAGCACAATGTTCTCTCAGTCTCTACCTTCATTTACATCCACACAAAAACTATTAAAATGTGTTTAAAATTTAACCTTTTTTTTTTTTTACTCTATAGGGTTACCTGACTGCTCAAGAAGACCATGACGAATTAGGTCTATAAAACAACATACAAGGAAAGGAAAATTATTTGTAAAAGCAATAAATAATCTTTTCAGCTGGTCGTCTGAATCACTAAATATATGTAGATTACTTAAAAGACCTACCATAAACTAGTAACAAAATCACAAAAATATTCTAAACATATGCATCTGCTTGCAGAGATATTGCTCTTTAATGAGCAACAGAACTCATTCTACTCCTCCTGGTGAAAGCGGTACTAACAATAAGATGAGCCAATTAAGGACACATTGCTATGGCAGGGTGCTACTGTACCAGCATCAGACTAAAACTACCCATTCCATAGAGAGTCTCTGATTTTCAGAGCATCCTAAATAAAAGTAAAACCGGCTGATCTGACCTTTAAGATTCCTTCTAATTTCTTTCGATGTAACAAGTGTTTAAAGTGACTTTGAGATTTTTGGAGACAGGCTGTGGATCTCATATGCAAGGCGACACGAAGGGCAGATGGGAAGGACTGTAAAATTAATTCAGATTCACAGTAATTCCCAAACTAGTTTCATTTGCTGCTGACTTCGAACCTAATAGTGCACAGATGCATTTAATTAACAATGGCAGAACTAAACAACCCTGGCAAGAGCTAAACAATCCTTCCCAAAGCAAGCAGGACTTAGCCTTTCTTTATCACTTACTCTAACACAAGGTCTTCATATTTCTTTGGTGGACATTATCAAACTTGTTCTGTCATGAGATCAAAACAAAATGTTTGGCTCTTTTAAAGATTGTGATTTATAAAGAGGAAATCAATATTAAAATATGCAATGACATTTGGTTAAGCAAAGTTCCTTTAGGGTATATTCCTCGAAAAGGCTGGCAAGCAGTTTTTCAGTGTTATCTTCAGACCAATGAGGTGCTATTCCAAGCTGTTTGCATTAGAATGATTAATGAAGGACTAATGCATAAAGAAAAATACTACAGTTAATTCATTTGGATTAAGTAATCCTCTTGCAGTTTTTTTTTTCATATATGACAATGTGGAAACATTATTCCCTTCTTTTCCAGTATTTTTAATTTTCAGAGCACTTCATAAATGAGCTCCTTAAAATGAAATTATGCTGGTTTCACTTTAGCAACTGCCGGAGCTGAATAACCTATTTTTTTCAGCATTTGTTGCAGAAAACCTCCTGCACCTGTTATGCATAACCTAGGATCTAGGGTGGCCGATGGCTGAACACCTACTTCTGTCCAACCCAAACTTCTGCCCAACCCAAACCACTTCTATGGCAGCAAAGCAGGGGAGAGTGAATCTACCGCAGATGTTAAGGAAGGATTTCCCAGCCCTGGTATCCCTTCTTTCAGTTCCTAGGAATTGTTTCCTGTTAAGAGGAGACCAGCCCTGTGTGGGGCCATGGCAGGGGGCAATGGTGTATTGGGCAGCACTTGTTTAGCTGGTCTCCATCTCCTCTGTGGTGGGGCTGGGGGGAACAACAAAATAAACCAGGTGGAAATGGCCCATGGGCCACATCCAGTCCTCAAGCTGTAAACGACTATGTTGTGATAATCTTACAGAGGCAGAGAATAAACCCACAAATTCATAAATAAACAAATCAGTAAAGACAATTTTTTGTTGCACAATGCTTCAGTCAGCCAACTTGGGACCAGGTCTTCAGCTGGTGTAAACAAGAACATCTACATCTATCTTAAATACTATCTTAATTCTGTTAAATGGGTCAAAACAAAAGAATAAACTGTTATGAAAGGCCAACTATTAAATATGATCTATCTCCACTGGCTTTTTGTTTAACTTTTTTCATCACCCTGTGAAGAGCTTTCCCTAGTTAGTAACCAGGTTAAGAACTTCTAGAGCAGACGAGAGCTGCTCCGTGTGACAGGGTTTTTTTGACTGCTGTATTTAGACAAACGTGCAGAAGAAACAGCAGTTAGTCTAACGTAACCGTGCCAATGTGACACAACTCAGCCCTCTTGGGGATTTGAGAAGATGTCTTAAGCACTGAGAACCCACATAAGAATCTCGTGGGTTTTGTCACTAGGTTTCTGAAGAAATCTTTAAACCTTTTCAAGTATTGCACTGTTCAAAATCTGACTGGATCAATTTTGTACTCATGTAACCACTTCTCTTTTGTTGTTTCAAATAGGTAAAAAAGAACATACTGGCTGGGCTTGAGAACAAACCATGAAATTGATTCTTTGGTGTCTTTTTAATTATTTATTGCTTCTGCATTTTACAGTTTGAATCAAATATGGCTCCTGAGATTTTATGACATCAACTTCCCTCTATAATCCATGTTAGACACTTGGAGAAAATTTCTCTTGTTCTTTAGAAGATTATAATTATCAGAGCACATAGACCAGTGAGCAGCCTACATAAGGAACAGTGACTTCTATGTTCCCCTCTAGTAAACACGAGTGATCACGCATTGAATCAGCAGGCAAACACAGAATTTTATAGAGCTTTGTTTTAAACAAGTTTACAGCCAAATTTATCTTTTGGGAGATAAAGCAAATGATAATTAGAAATCTTTATGTCTCTTCCCATAACATAATGAATTACCCAGTAATAGAGATTCCTCCACTCCTTGGTGCACACAGATCTTACTTTTTGCATTACGTGTTTTGGTCCCTAGTGTCTTCATCTGGGACAACAGCTATCTCACGTTGATCTTCAAATTGGTGATAAAAATCCTGATGCACCATAGGCAAAAAGCATAACCTATTAAATATGTCTTGCTTTGCAAATCTATAGTGTATGAATCACCTTGATGGTCACGGAGCTCTAAGGTGCTATTGACAGAAGTACGGTCTTGGCTCAGCATCTTATTTTACCAGTCTGGCTATGGCATGATGAGATGGAGCTGTATTTCATAAGGGGTAGGTTTTGAGTTGGACATATTGAAAGTCAATGTCCCAACTGTTATTACAGCATTGTGGTGTACAGGGAATTGGAGGTAATACATGATTTAGCACTCCTAAAATGATGCTGAACTTGTAAAGTCCGGACTGCCAAAATTATTTTATTTAAAAATAATACAAAATGGTGGTACTTGTCAAAAACTCACAACAGCGAGTGGTTTTTTACTTGCCTGCCATGAATGACTTGTGATTCACCTTAAAAACCATCTTTTTGTACTTTACTCTTTATCATCATTACTCTTGGAAATTTGGCCACTTTCTTCACTGTGATAGGCTCGATCTGGAAGCTTCTCTTGAAGACCAATTATCTTGCAAGCACTGATTTGGAGGTAAAGCTAGGATAAGTTCTGATGTTTTGAAACTTTCAGATTATAAATCGTTAATTCCAATAGATGTTTCCAGTAACCATATGACTGGAAGAGTCTGCTCTGTAAGCACGGAACACTTTCTGCCTAAACAGTGAAGGCTTTTCTCCTTTGAAACAAAAGCATAGTCTTGGCAGTAAAGCAAACCCCATAGTCTATGCAATGAAGCAAACATGAGATGGAAGTTAATGTTTCTCAGACATTTATTAAAGACAACTGGTATAAATGCCAGTTTCACTATTAAATCCCTAGCAGAAACCATAAGTCAAGGATGCTAATTTCTCCTGCCTCTGAGAGAAACTCAAATCTTCCTTATTTCTCAGTAGAGCAAAAAGAAACCTAACAAGACTTTTAGTTATCCCACTGTACCACAGAGGAACAGCTGAGGTCAGCATGCTCTCCTTGCTGTACAACCTCGCAGAGTCCTGGTTTCCTAAGTACTGGCAAGGACATACAGACTAGGTTCTCCGAATCATGAATTTAATTTTGCCTTGGATCAGCCATGAATAAATCAGATGCAGACGGCATTCACACATGGTTTCTTTATTTCACATGGACTATTCTCCCTGAGCTGACCCACGCAACCACAAACCTTAATGATGTGTGTTCATTATTCATTAGAGGCAATGTAATGTGCATATTCACTTGTAACCCCTTCCCCTTTCTCTATTCACATTTCCCATCTTTTTAGTTTGCAAGATTTTTGGATCAGAAAAAGGATTTTAATTTTTATTAGCACAGGATGTTATCACAGTGGAATTTCCTCCTTATCATTGCAGTCATCAGGAACAACGACGACAATAAATAGTAACGCAGAAATGAGTTATCTTTTTGCACTACACTGTCCTCCAAATCAACATGGAGCATTTTTATATCACTTGCTAAAATCTACACAATTTGTTTCTACTCCTGTATTGTGATGATTCTGCTACCTACCACAAACAGCAATAACACTCAGCTAAAAAACCATGGATAAAATATGAAGCATATGGGTTCAACTGACTTATCCCCCTGTCCTTTGTGTGTCCTTAGTGCACATCAGTATTATTTTACAGAAGCCCTAAAACATTTTTATAAATTGCAATATAATGAGTGTTGTACTCTCCTTTAAAGACATCAAAAGCAAGGATGTGCCAATGAATTAGCAGCTCTGCTGCAGTGCAGTCACAGCTCTGTGATAAATATAGTAATACAATGCTCTACTCACAACCTATTATTCAATTCATTTTCAATTTGCTGAAAACAGATATGTACAGTAAGTAATAAACAATTCATTTATTACCTAGAACTTGTGCAATGAACTCTTTTGAAGGCAGAAGGCTTACTGTTGGAGTAATAAATAGGTGTGAGCACACACACATACATGCATATGTGTTCACACACCTACACTCAATATGCATGAACACACACACATGCTTCTTCCAAGAATGATAACAATTTCAAGCTTCTGAAAATGGGCAGCACTTTCAAGAAAACAATTCATATTAAGAGCAAAACTGCTTTTAAGGAAAATGTGACAATGAGGATACAACTGGTTTAATACATGTACTTAACTGTAAAGATTGTAATGACATGATCCTGGTAGGCTTAATTTTAATTACAAATAGCTCATTGCTGGGAATCTATTATTCTACTTAAATAGTCTTGTGATTACCCTATAGAAAAATTGATAGACTATAATTTAGGGTAGTTTAAAGGCTCTTGATTCTATTTTTCTGCTTTTCAAGCACTGCAGTCTGGGCACCATAGTTCAGGCTCTGTCAGTATTTCAGTTTATTATAAGCTTTGATTTCTCAAGGGTTTATTTTTCAGTTACAAAAATTTACTCTAAAAATTCAGCACACAAAGCATACGCCAGAAAGGAAACAAATAGTAGCATCCTGCCAGCTCTGGTTCTGAAACAGCTCATGCAACTGGCTCACCACTTAGTATTCCAGGAGGGTAAGGACAGGCTGGTAGATAGTTTTAGAGGTTTTATTTTAAACAGAAGAGGAAAAGAAAGAAAAATCCCTACATAATATTTCGCTTCTGCTTTCCAGACAGTTTGTCGTGAAATTTTGACACTTCCTTGAAACAGACTGTTCAGAGGAAAGGGCCAGTTTTGATTAATATCTCAACTCAAACAAATGTTGGAAAAGATGTTGAAATTCTTGAAATGTGTCATTTTACATGTTCAAAATGAAGAGTGTCTTTTTTTAGTTTAAAATAATTTTTTATTTTGAATAAGTTAAAATATACTATACCGATGACACTCTACTAAGCCAAGTAATAACACCTTCCAACTCTCTATTTAAAATTGAAAGTATAGTTCCAAATATTTTCCTGAGGGAGCAATGGGTTGGAGCAGTTGAGTGGGCCAGCATGGAAGAAAATTGTTGAAGGAACCTGTGCAGCTATCAAAGCTGAACTAGGAATAGGAAGGTAACCTGAAAGTCAGTAGATCTGATATGGGAGCAATCTAAACTGGTTGTGCACCACTGGGTACATCAATGCTAGGAAAAGTTAATAGGAAAAGAAAGAAAATCAGATACAGAGAGAAAGTGTGTGTAGGAGAAAAAAACGTGAGATAAAAAAAATTAGGAGAAAAAAAATGTTTAATCGCAAGTGTGAGCACTGTTGGGGGAACCAAACTGTTAGAAAAACAGAAATTGGAGGGCTCCTCAAAGCAAGACAATAAGGAAACAACACAGACTCCAAGCAGGACAGGAAAGAGATGAACTACTGCAGTGTCAAGTGCCATTCTTCACACTGTGTATACATCAGATAAGATCGAAAAAGATGGTCAATGCACTAACTTAAATAAAATGGTTTCTCAAAAGTCATTCAGGGTTTGCACCTAAATCACAGAATCATCATGATTGGAAAGAACCTCTGAGATCACCATGTCCAACCATACACACAAAAAAACACCCAAACAATCTCGGGCACTAGATCATGCTCTGAAATGCCACATCTACACATTGCTTAAATACCTCCACCTGGGCAGGCTGTTCCAGTGCCTGACCACCCTCTCAGGAAAGTCATTCTTCCTCAGATCTAATCTAAACCTCCCCTGCCCCAACTTCAGACCATTTCCCCTGGTCCTGTCATTATTCCCTTGGGAGAAGAGGCCAACCCCCACCTCTCTGCACCCTCCTTTCAGGGAGTTGTAGAGGGCAATGAGGTCTCCCCTCAGCCTCCTCTTCTCCAAACTCAACATGCCCAGTTCCCTCAGCCTCTCCTCGTAGGACTTGTTCTCCAGACCCCTCCCCAGCTTGGTGGCTCTCCTCTGGACACGCTCCATCATCTCAATGTCCTTCCTGTGGTGAGGGGCCCAGAACTGGACACAGCACTCAAGGTGAGGCCTCGAGTGTTAGACCTACTAAGTCTATTGAGTATTAACTAAAATCTGGTGTTTTCTTGAAGAGGAATTATAAGATAATAGCTCTGTATAATAGAACACTCACTCTGTAATGAGGGAAGGAATATAAAGAGAAATTTCAAGGCCAGGTTAAACGGGGCTTTGAGCAATCTGGTCTGGTGGGAGGTGTCCCTGCCCAGGGCAGGGGGTTGGAACTCAATGATCTTTAAGGTCCCTTCCAACCTGAACCATTCTATGATTCTATGAAATTTGGGGCATGTTAGATTGAAGCAACCTTTGGGACAGACTGTAGTTTTGTAAAAATGTTTAAAGCTGAGAATGTGGAAAGAAGACATCCTGGCAAAGGCTATAAAACAGCTACAACAGCAGCTGCTGCACAAGTGTCTGGCATGCAAAAATTCAAGAGAACTGACAGCGGTCATTAGGACACCTGTTGTCTGGACCAATGAAATCACTGTTGTGGGAAGCATGAAGGAATATAACTGATTCGTTTCCATGTCAGGATGCTTGAACTCGCGTACCAGCACTGAAAAAGATCTCTTTGTCTCTGGATTTAGTATTTTTTTTGAATTGAAGGTGTTCTGACTGCTTCACGGATATCTGCTAAGACCTTATATTTACTTTATATCCCCAGATGTGGTACCATATGTACAGAAGAAGAAGGAATAGTGGTCACCGCTGCAAAAATGCTGTATCTTTTCATTGTTTAGCTACTTACAAAGTGCCAGCTATATGATAAACATAGTGTGGGTCTTGCAGAAAACTTCCTTTTTAGCAACAATTTTGATATTGAAGTATTACACTGTTACCCACGAAAACTAAAACGTAGATTCACTTACCAGAACAAGTTTCTGCTTTATGTTCAATATTAGTGAGATAAAACATACCCAGTTACAAAGTATTAATCACTGCATGCACAGATATTATAAACATGTTGTCCTAATTTCTTTATAGCTTTTTGGAATGCATGCAACTGCTCAAGTAAAATTAAATCACCAACCATCACTATTTACATTTCAATACAATATGGACACAAACATTATAGTGCTTAGAGACATGGTTTAGTAATGTGGGTTTTTTGGGGGGGGTATTTTTTTTTATCAGAGTTGGGTTAATGGTTGGACTAGATGATCTTAAAGGTCCCTTCCAACCTAGACAATTCTATGATTTTATTAAGATTAATGTAATGTAAGATTAAAGTAGCTCATGGTATGTATTACTAAGATAATCCAAGATGAACGATAAGTAAAAAAGATCATTATATACACAATGTGGACCTCGCAGGAAAGAAAGGCTTATTAAATCCTTCTGATGAAGGCTGGTTATTTGCCTTTCAGTAGAAGAGTCTTCCTCAGTCTTTTGTTCACTATAAAACACGTTAAACAGAATGGATAACTGTTTCAGTTTAGTATCCTTAAGCAGATAGGCTGTCCGTTTCATTAATGGCTTTACTTACAAACACCTTTTTTTTCTCCTAAAATTTTAGTCTGTCTAGGTAGTGCTCACCCCTTAACTTTAGCTTGGTGAAAGCATGTTGGCAATCCAGGACAATTCTGCTTCATCTCCCTGTTATACAAGAGATTGGAAAGAAATGCTCAAATGGGATCTTCCTGTGATCCAGTCTTTTCTCACTGAATGTTGATGATGCCAAGAGCATTTGTAGCTCTTCACTCATTCCTGAGTGATTTGCTCACTTTTACGTGGGGCAGGCAATGCAGGGGCGATCAATGAAGAGACAAGGTATCCCAGATGTTCCCTCATGCCTGTGCTGAGCCGTAGGTACAACATAATAAAAATGGCAAGTTGTGACAAAAGGTCTCCATTGCAATACCCTCTGGTCAGGCACTACAGGCATGCATACATGAGCCTTTCTTCCCCCCCTTTAATTTTCCTCAAATATTTTGACTCACTCCATGCTTCCAGTCTCATGTGAAAATGCACCTCACATTCTTTCCATTTTTTCCTCCTGACCTGACTTGATTTTAAGTCCTCATTACCAAATGTACTGCTCTGTTCCCATTCCCCAGATTCTGAAAAAGTCCTGTTTTCTCCTGCTCTCCTAGTTGAAGTCCTGGTGAATGTTAAAAATATTAGCAGTGTTTCTAGCCAACTTGGCCTATTACTCCAGGTGTGTTATTACCATCAGATACACTTCTCTCACTGCTAGGAATATTCATATCAGTAAAAAAGAATCCTGAATAATATCATAAAAATCTTTGTGGAATCCAAAATTTTTTTAATGTCATTGAATGTTTGTATTTACAGCGTGTCCTCAGATATGCATAATTTACTCATGTCCTTGCACTGAAGCAATAAGTCTACAGGTGGATTATGTCTTAGAGTGCTAATGCTTAGGACATAGCCTGGGTACTAATGTTCTGCTGCAGCCACAAAAAGTGTCTCTGGATCAAGGACAAAGCAAACCCTATGACTCAGCATTTATAAATCTGACCTGGTGAAATTAAACTAGGATTTTGTTGTTTAAGTGAATTTGTCCAACAGAAATAAGCCAATAAAGCTTTGAAAGTCTCTTGTCATTGTATGACTCTTCACTGTAAGGGGATTTCTGAAACAGCTTCCCTGGTAGGTGCCCATGGTTCCTGGCTTTGATGAACAAGGACCTACAGCCAGCTCTGCAAAAGAAAGCTGAAAAGGCAAATAAGGAAAGCTTTCTACGGAGGTAATTCAGAAACTTGTCCGTTATCAGGAAATGTTCCAAGTTTGGAAAAAACACTTATGCTCTTTTATGATCACTGTAGCAGTTGCACATTTAAGGGTTTCATGGGAAGATATTTTTATTTGCTTTCCAGTGTTCAGATACGGAGCATTGAATTAAGGTCATACTGAGCAATTTCATCCCATGGCATGGTACAGCTATTGTTTACATTTTTTAGGATAAAATTATGAAATAAATTATATTTAAAAATGGCGATTCATCAAGATTTGCTAAACAGTCTGCACTTAATCCTTAGACTTTCATAAACCCCAATTTTGGTGGGTGGCTCTCCACCTTAGAAATCAGGGACTTGACCGACCCATGTCAAACTCACTTAAGAAGAATCACCATACTTTAACTGAGCCTGGCTAAAATGGATGGTAAGTTTAAAGCTTCAGTTCAAAAATACAGCAAACTAATATTTAATAACTAGAGATTACTATTTCTCTAATACTTCAAAACAAAAAATACCAAGCAATGAACAGTGGAACAAGTGCGAATGCGGTAACCTGCGTGGCTTTCTGCTCCAGTCTATCAGAGAGCACATCAAACTTCCCAAACAATACTTAAAATGGGAATCAGATTTTCAAAATACTATTAGCAGTACTCGCAATTTACTTATTCTAATAACATAAGAGTTCGCTCATCTTTGACTTTTTCCCTAAAAATCAAGAGAGTCTTAAAAGCCTTAACCATTTATTTGTGAATATTGGTTCCTATCTTCATACTTTAAATAGACCACGTGCTTCTTCAAGCTATATGACAAGTGAACAAGTGTTATCTCTTATTTATACAGTATTCTATAAATCGAGCCTGAAGTGTGACTTCATTCCATCCCAGTGGAGCAACTTCTGCTGCCAGACACACGTGCAGAGCTCCAGGTCTTAAGGCCAGTGCACAGCTAAGCTGAACTGATTCATATGATACAAATGAAAGCACATTTTTAAGTTCAAGTGATAGAATAACAACCCAAAAATCAAGCTGATACTGTTGCCCTTAAAGCAAATGTCAGTTTTGCAGCAGTATTTAATGGTAACAGGGCCAGGCTGAAATTGCTAGCAGGCCTAGAAAACTTGGAAGAAAATACTTTTACTGATTTTAATGATGTATAAAGTTTAATACTTAATTTTTTATTGCAATTTTTTTAAAAAAAGGGATGGGAATTATTAGAAAATAGAGAAAATGTAAGTTTGCTAGAGACGTATGCCTTTGATGAGAAGTATTACTGCATATACTTTCAACAGTGAGTTATACTGTGACTGGGCTACTTGATACCTTTGAAGAGATATTTTACCAGACAAATGCTGAAAAATACCATTTTTAGCTACTCTGTGAGAGGAAATTTTATATTATTTAGACTTTTACAAAACTCCAGCTGTATACAGCTATTGCACAGATACCAAGTTCAAGAGCTGCATGCAAATAGAAAGTGGATGCAATTAAAAATAATATCATTATGTGGAAACATCATTCTTTGTCTGTCACTTCCATATAGAAATGTAGAGCTAAAAACTTGAAGTGTGAATGTGTGGGAAGAATGCGTGGGAACCCACAGAATGCTTTTTACTTCTGCATGAGGCCTGGTGGGGTCAGTCTGCAGGTCACTGGAAAGCACTTCAGTATATACCTTCATGCTCTGGATTTATTTGATTTACATTATGCTAAAAATAAAGGTCCAGATACCTTCCAAAAGATTTAGCATTTACCCTAAATCTATCTCTTCCTTCACATGTCTTCTTGCTCCTTTCTTTAACTTCCCTTCTTTTATGCTTTGCTGTTGTGGGGGAAGACAGAGGGAAATGTTTCTCCTTTGCACCAGAAGGTGTTGGTGGAGGCAGAGACTGACTGCCTCATTTGGAGCTCTTCCGTGGTACCAGTAGGATGCCATGGATGTGGCTACCTTTCGCTTGTGTGCAAAATACCCGTCAAGTGTCAGCAGAGAATTAGGGGGGCCTTATGGGCATTGTCTGGTAACAAACACAGTTGCAGAGATGTGTAGCTCTTTCCCTTTGCCCCTGCAACGGCTTTAACTCTACCTGTTTACATGGTTAGTTCAAAACACAGTTTGTTTCAGCAAGTGGGTTTGATGCTTGATACTTTATGAACTGTAAGAATGAACGCCACCAGAACTGCAGAAGTGCAAATGAGCTGTGTCAATCCATTTTTCCACCAAAGGAAGCCTATCTTGTAACTACAGCACTATGCTCCTGATTTTAGAGTACGATAATCCAGCAGTGCCCGTGTTAGTCTGACTCTCTCGTGAGCCACTTCCTTTCATTACACGACGAGACTCTTAGCAGTTTTGGGTCCTCACAGCACTGTCAAACACATAAAAGCCAAACCTTCACAACACGTTACAGATCAAAAGAGATAAATCAGCCACCAAAACCTGCTTGAAGTTTTGTAAGCTGCTCCAAAAGATCTTTATAGTGAGTCACCAGTTTTGCAAACGTAGGTCACATTTAAATTATGAACTAATGCATTATTTATACTGGAGAGATTGTAGCTCAGAAATCACAGCTACAAACAGGAGAAAGGTCTATGCAAGAGCAGTGGAATTATACTGCAATTTGCTCAGCTACAAAGATAAATTATTTCTAAGCAATATATATCATAAATAGCGGTGCTACACAAATAAGCTGTCCCTAAATTACACTGGAACAGGACAAAATGCTACCAATTTCAGTGAAAAACTGAGTGTGGTTTACAAGATAATGACAGTCCGCACAGACAGAAGAATACATGGTTCCCAGTGGACTACAAACCACAACTTAAGCCAGAAGTTCCTTTGACAAAACTGATTGCTAGAATTCTGAAGGAAGAGTCATAAAACCATGAAATAAAAATATTAGGCATTATCAGGTTTAAATTGGAAAATCTGTGATGTAGCAAAAGTATGTTTATCATGCATGAGGAGAAAGAATACTAGAGAACATGTGATCTAGAAAAAGACAAATAACAAAGTTAAAGAGAATTTTGCTCTAAAATAACATTTTCCCACCCTCCCAACCTGCCACAAGCCATCTCTTTTCCAGGCTGAACAGTCCCAGCTCTCTCAGCCTTTCCTCATAGGAGAGATGTTCCAGTCCCTTTATCATCTTAGTGGCCTTTTGCTGGACTCTTTCCAGTACCTCCACATCTCTCTTGTACTGGGGGGCCCAGAACTGGACACAGTACTCCAGGTGTGGCCTCACCAGTGCTGAACAAAAGGGAAGTATCACCTCCCTCACCCTGCTGGCAATACTCCTAATGCAGCTCAGGATACTGCTGACCTACTTTGCCACAAGGATGCACTGCTGATTCATGGTCAGCTTGGTGTCCATCAGGACCACCGGGGCCTTTTCTGCCAAGTTGCTTGCCAGCTGGTGAGCCTTCACCTTGTACTGGTGCATGGGGTTAATTCACCCCAGGTTCAGGACTTTTCATTTACCATTGTTGAACATCATAAGGTTCCTGTCAGCCCATTTCTCCAGCCTTCTGAGGTCTCCCTGGATGTCAGCATAGCCCGCTGATATGTCGGCCCTCCTCCCTATTTTGTATCATCTGCAACCTTGCTGAGGGTGCTCTTTGCCCCAGAACCCGAGCCATTAATGAAAATGTTAAATGGTATTGGCCTCAGTATTGATACCTGGGGTATCAATCAAGCGACCGCTAGTCACTTGCCTTCAACTGGTGACTTCGTGGTACTGATCACAACCATCTGAGCCCAGCCCTTAAACTTGTTTTCAACCAATCTCACTATCTACCTATCCAATGTAAATTTCCAGCTTGTCTATGAGGATGTTATGGGACACAGTGTCAAAGGCTTTACTAAAGACAACATAAACAACACCCACTAACCTTGTTGACTAAGCCAGTCACCTCATTGTAGAAGGCTATTGGGTTGATGAAGCATAAAGACTTCCCCTTCACGTACCCATGCTGACTACCCCCTACGATCTTCGTGTTCGTCATACGTTTGGAAAAGGTCCTCAGGAGGATATTCTCCATCACCTTCCCAGGGACTGAGGTCAGGCTCACTAGCCTGTAGTTCCCAGGATCTTCCTTCTTACCTTTCTTTAAGATAAGATGGACATTTGCTCTCACCCAGTCTTCTGGAACTTCACCCAGTTGGCACAGCCTTTCAAAGTCAATTGAGAGTGGCCTGGCAGTGATATCAGCCAGTAGCCTCAGCACTTGTGAGTGCAAGTCATGAGGCCCCACAGACATCTACATCCAATTTGTTACAAGTGCTCTCTAACCTGGTCCTCCTCCACAGAGGGTAAGTTTTCCTTTTTCTGGAGTTTACTTCTGGTCTGAGGCACCCGGGATTCCTGACGGCCAATTTTACTGGCAAAGACTGAGGCAAAGAAGGCATTCAGTACCATGGCCCATTCCATGTTATTTGTCCCCAGTTTTCCTGCCCCATTCAGCAGTGGACCTACATTTTCCCTAGTCTTTCTTTTGCTGCTTAGGTACTTGTAGAATCCTTTCTTCTTGCCCTTGTTGGTTATTCCCATCAATAATTTCACACATTATTTTTAAAACATACGAAGACTTGTAGTTATTTTCCTCATAGGTTTGAAAAGACGTTATTTCCTTTCTTTTAAATCCTGAGAGGCACTCAGATGAGGGTCTCTGAATCTGAGAGAACTTGTAAGGGCCTCATGTGAGCCAGGACTCCTACTAGACTAGAAGTAATGTATCATACAGTCATAAAAGGCCAGTGACTGAGAATCCTGGAGTTACCCAACAGTGAAACATGAGATCACATTGTTTACACCAAGGCTCTCAACAGGATTTAATTGAATGAAAACAATGTAATATGTGCTGTCAAATATTGGCTGTAAAGCAAAGCCCAGGATGCGTGATTAATTTTACTCGAAAAGAAAACTACAGATAAAGAAACTAGCACAAGAAGTCAGTGCTGCAAAGTGAAAGGCACATGGGAAAATAAGAATGGCAGATAAGAGTTACTGAAGTTGGGACACATAGCTTAATTATGCTATCCTCATGAAAAATACCACAAGATCATTAGCAGCCAGCAGGGATAAGTACCTCAGTTTTATTACTCAGAAGAAACATTCAAGATATGTGAACATATGCTTTAAAATGTCAGTGCCTCATTCCGACCTCTTCTTAGGCTGTCATAATTTGTTACTCTTATATCCTAATACATTTTAATTTCTGCCATGTTCTGGAAACTTCCTACAGCTCAATATTCACAATAAAATCTTGAAATGTACATGGTGTCAAAGGATCTCACACTAATTCCCAAATATGCTGTTCTAATAAAATTTAGGACTGTAACCTAATTCATAGACATGGGTTAGATTTCCATCTATGAAATCTATGAAGATGGAAATCTATGAAGAGGCTCATGAGCCACAGGATGCCCACTGGCCATTCTGGTGCTGCTGCTGCCATACCCTGGTCCTGTGGGGCTCTCCAGGAAGGTGGCCAAGGGGGAAAATGTTCAAATTAAGCTTTTAAAATTACTCCACTCCCCGTTGTTGTCTGAGGTGTGCCAATGCAGCACTCCAAACAGGGCCTCCTCTGTCACAACATTGAACCAACAAACCAGTGAGTAACACTTCCCTCACGCTTCCCTTGCCTGACCTGGAGCCTGGAGGAAGAGAGGAATGATCAAAAACCATGATACCAAGCACCCAGCTCTTCTCACAGACTGTGGTCACAAATAGAGTCTGCTATAAGCTCTGTATCCCTTTTTGGTCCACTGCAGGCACAACAAAGCATCTGGAGAGAATCAGAGAATCTCACGCCTGCTACACCTTGGTAAATCTGGGAGCATCCCATTTCACAGACATGGGCTGTCAAGTCTGGGTTGCCAACATCAGGGTGCAAAAAGGTTCACAAAAGATGATTCTGTGACACAAAACGATGTGGACAATGGACAGTAAGCATGCAGGCTTCCAGGATCTAATCTGCCCACTTGGTCCAGGTACCCAGCACCCAGTGCCTTCCAGAGACTGACTCTCCAGACACTTCGAGACTCACTCTGAAAGTGTCAGATTTCTCTCCTTTTCACTTCCTAGTGTATACTGTTTTCACATATCCTGATTTTTATTTCAATGAAAGAGATCTAAATAGAAACTTCTGCAGTTATAAGGGGCAACCTTATTGCAGAAGCCTAAATCGTTTAATCTGCCTTCAACAAATCAGTAAATCCAAAATAACCTTTTTTCCCATTTGAAGATGCTCTGATAACAGCTTTGGTACATTTTAAACTCTCTGCCACCTGCACATGCTCCTCCCTCCCCTGCCTTTTTTCACCCAGAAAGATTTACATCTTGGTACACTGCAAATATGGCTGACTTTTGAGAGGCGTATATAAATCTAGTCCACCAAGATCTCTCTCGCCGTAAGGCATGGTCATTTTTTGTGCATAGCAATAAATACAGCTTCACACACAAAAAAATTCTTCTTTCCATCCTTCAATGAAAAAAGAAAGAGTTCACCTGACTACCATCTGCTTTGAAAAATACTGAGACTATTACATTAGAGCACACCACAGAGAATATAGTGAACAGAGATAGATGAGTATCCAAGACCACATCACTTCGTTTAATTATGAACGTTTCCACTTACTACAACCCCTTTGCAACATTTGCTAGGTTTAGGATAAGACACTGCAATGGAAGGTTTGAGAGTTAGCTGTAGAACTTAAAAAAGGCAAAAATGTATTAGAGATTTTGGCATTAAATCCCCATCATACATAAATATAGCCCATTTCTATCTTTGTATTAAATTCTAGCCTTTCAAAAGAAGTAGCCAAATATGCACCATGCCTATAATTACACTAAGCAAGTGAAATCATGCTAAATGCTGTACTTAGGGAAAATTAAACTAGCTCCTTAAAAATTCCTTCTTTTTTCGCTGTAAAAGAAACCATAATGTGGTGGGGCTCTTTCAGTGACATCTCAAACTGTATTATATACAAGACCCTGTACAGAGGAGTAACCCCAAATACTTCTCTCCTGCGGGCTGATTAGCTCAGGCAGACTGAGGAGGCCATAGGAAACCTGAACTGACAGGTCTCGATGCCATCTGCAGCTCTGGAGGAGGAGGAGGCAAACAACTGATCCTGAGATAGACTCAGGTGTGGAGAAAAGCCACCTACCTGCAAGTGACTGTGCGTGGGGTGAAGCTGGGCAGGCAAGCTCTCAGTGTACTCACATACACCATCAATCACCCACCCAGCTCCGACTTTATGAAGCTGGTTAGCCAGAGGACAAGACAGCATAGCTCCTGGGGATGCCTCATTTCTCTCATCCTGAAGGATTATTTTCTTTGATGGAAGGATACTGATTAGATCCCAGCTGATTCGGATGGGATTATGGGAACCAATACCAGGACACAGATGTCATCACCTCTAGTTAAATTTCATGCTCTTTCATTCAGATCTTCAGAGTTCTGCTGGGAAATCATTTCCTACTGTATATCAGTGGCCTCTTTAGCCAAAAACTTTGAGGTCAATATTATTGTTGATAAATTCTTCTGGTTTAGAGGACAGTAACGTTCCTTCTGCCCAAAAGGTTTTCTCAGCGATCTCTCATGTCACCTTTCTGTTTAATCAGCAAATGAATAAGGGAGAGTGTTACACAATTACTTTTATATCTTTATAAATAGTTCCTGAATTTCCCAGAGTTCAGCAGAGGTACGGAAACTAGGAGATCAAACTGACTTAGGAACAAACAAACAAACAAAAAAAGGATTTCATGTGACAATACAGTGGAAGTATTTAAAAGGAAACAGTGGGATCCTGGTGGTACCTTCTGTTGGGAACTTAGGAAACCTCTTTGTCAGTGAAGTTCACGTTCTCAGTGCAATGCCCAAACCACTGTTCTCCTGAAGTTTCAAATGACACAAGTCCTAGCTAGAACTGATTTCTCCAATTTATGGCTGAATGGCCCATTTCTCTTTTAATATTAAACTCTAAAAAGTGATTTGAATTTCTCTGCAAGAGAACTAATTTCAACATGTTGCCAGGAGGATATCCTGGAAAATCATCGGTAGAATTTGCTTACTTTAGAATGGGATAACTTATTTTGTAAGTGGGAGAAGTTATTCAAGTGATAAAATGCTTCTCAATAAAAAACAGCTCCATGACTGGCAACAAACCAGCTCTTCTCTTGCTGGAAGGTATTCTTGGAAAACTTTCTGTAAGTAACAGCTTAGTGTTGAAAAGCAGCCAAAAAAGGCAAACAGAATGCTAAGAATTACCAGAGAATGGAGGTCAGTATGTCAAGGGTGGTCATTCTCCCCCTCTGCTCTGCACTGGGGAGGCCACAACTGGAATCCTGTGTCCAGTTCTGGGCTCCCCGGTTCAAGGAAGACAGGGAACTACTGGAGAGAGTCCAGTGTAGGGCAACAAAGATGATGAAGGGATTGGAGCATCTCCCTGATGAGGAAAGGCTGAGAGAGCTGGGGCTCTTTAGCCTGGAGAAGGCTGAGGGGAGACCTTATGAATGCTGACAAGTATCTAAAGGGTGGGTTGAAGGAGGATGGAGCCGGACTCTTCTCAGTGGTTCCCAGTGACAGGACAAGAGGCAACGGGCACAAGCTGGACCATGGGAAGCTCCACTCCAATCTGAGGAAGAACTTCTTTGGGGTGAGGGTGGCAGAGCCCTGGCAGAGGCTGCCCAGGGAGGGTGTGGAGTCCCCTTCTCTGGAGATCTTCAAGCCCCACCTGGATGCTCCTGAGTGATGTGCTCTGGGCAACCCTGCTTTGGCAGGGGAGTTGGACTGGATGGTCTCTAGAGGTCCCTTCCAACCCTGACCATTCCCTGATTCTGTATTCAGTGCTGTGAAAGCTTCCTGTTGCATTTCAAACATACAAAACATACATATTTTTTAAATGTTTAACTCCATTTACCTAAGAATGAGACTCAACCTCCTCGTATTCAGGGCACACATTTCTGCTCCCCTGTCATCCTAACACTGGTTTCAGCAGTATTTTTCCTCTTCATTTAGAAAAAAGCACGTTACGATAGTGGCTCCTGTGTTTCCTTTTATCACTTGCAGCTTGGCATTATGACCATCAACGCTGGTGGTGGGCACAGCCTCTGACACACACTCCTTCCAGAGAACTGCCAGAACTCAGCGTAACAAACTTCAGGTCACAATATATGACATTTTTCATTGGTCAAACATTTAATTAACCAATCATTCACTTTAAGAACAGCAAACACATGTTGCTAGCTATTTTCTATTCCTGTCTGATGTATTTTGGTTTAATTGTATCTTAAGCTGCTAGAAGCAGATCTGTTACTGAGATGATGGCTGCCTCTGCAAATCTTTTAATGCACAATTACATTCATTTTGGCCGCCAGATCCAAAACATACAACAGCATCCTCACACTCAGATTTCATTATTAACCCTGCTTGTCTACTGGCAACTGCCCTACTCAAAAAAAGCCATACAACTAGAGCGTTTAGAGATGCATGCTTCATTAAGTACTTACATTTCTTAGAAATTTCCTTGAGTTTTTATGGTTCAGCAAATTCAGCTGCCCAAATACTTTCAGATTCTCCGGGTCTTAATAGAACTGCCATCAGAGTTTTAACATGTGCTTTGTTCCGTATACATTCTGTGCCACAGTAATTCATTTGGCAGTCAGCACATTTTTTAAAAGGGGCACTGGGGGTTTCCCATTGAAAATGGAGTAAACTGTATTATTTGTACCTTAGCTTCACTTCTCTTCACACTGATTTGTCTTTTCTCAGGAAAAGAGACCACCTAACCAGACCCTGTACATTCTTCTCGCCACAGGAAGGTGAAACAAGGGTGAGCAGGAACCTCACACAACTCCCTAAAGATGTCACTACAGTGATGGAGGAGACAGCTTAGTCACAGGCTACAAGGAGCTACAAGGCTGAAGGAAAAAAAAAAAACCTGTTTATTATGTTGGAGATAACCGCCAGGTCAAAGAGGTTGAGAATAAATTTCTAACTCTGAATATTTGATAGAGGAGGAACTAAAGGCCTTGGAGAAAAGAGTTTCAGTGGAATATACAACATCTCTCTGCCTGCAGCATTTATTATTTCCTCTTCGACAGCCTGCATTCCCTCTGTCTTCAATGAAAAGAATATAAGACAAAGGGAATTTACAGCAGGAGTATCTTCTAAACTATATTATTCCACATTAAGTGTGGTAGAAGTCCATGGCCACTAGCTGGCAGGCCTAGTTAGCTAGAATAGATGATCAAAATTGGTATGAAAACACATCTCACACTGCATAGAGTGAGACCAGATTGGAAAGAATTAGGATGGAACTGTGGAAAGGGAATTGCAGGTAAATTTGGGGAAAAAAAAGAATAAATTCTATGTAGTGACTTGACCAAGGAAAACAACCTCTATTACTATAACCTGCCTGCCTGACAAAGGCTGAAATATGTCAATTGTTTATAAGAAATTCATATTTTCTGCTCTCATCTAAAACAGTCTCAGAAATTTTACTCACTGAAAATCATTACATGCCAAGCAGTGCCAGTGTGCTCAATATAGAAGGGTTAAAAAGGACTTGTGCATTGAAAATTTTTAACATTTTAAAGTTTTAAAATGTGATAAAAGGCCTTGTATATCGACAATGGTAACCTGAGGGCAGATCACAGAAAGCATAGCTACCATGTTGATGAGATTTAGAAATAAAATACAGGAAGTTCTAAATTTCACAAGATCAGGTGGATTTTACCACTTCAATAATTTGAGTGAAATAGAATATATATATCATATGTTTCTCATCTATCAATACAGAATACGCTGGATATAACGAGAGATTGTACAGTGCAGATTTGACATATGTAATTTTTAAATAATAGCAGGTGGAATAAATAGAAGATTATATATCTTTATTTCAGTAGATATGAAGATGATGAAATCTGGATATTTTATCATCAATATCACAGATTTCATCCACTGGTTATCAGCATTAATTTGGGCATAAAGGCATGATGCATTTGGTGCCTAACAGCACCGAGATGATTATGAAGACAGATGTTGGGCTGAGGGCATATTTAATTAGATTAGCTAGCTACATTACCTGAGCGAGTTACTATTTCTGCTTGCTCTGACTAACAAATGGCTTCAGAATGTTGTTAACCACCCATTCTTTTGCATGTTGCTTTTAGCAAATGCTGCATTCATTTGAAATTCCCCAGTACACACATTGTTTAACTTCCCAGGCACTAGAATCTGGCCTCTAAATTGGATTGGTGGTAGCAGGTATGAAAAGGATGTGGAAAGATGTCAGGCTATACAATCAGCCTATAATTCCACTAAGAGAAAAAATGAGAGAAAGCGGGGCTTGGTGTGTGATAAATTTTTGCACATGAGCTACTTTTAACAATTGCCCTGAGGAAAGATAATGGTGAATTCTAGCTAGAAATTCCCACTCTGCTGCTGCTTTCCATTTATTTACTTCCGTACCTATCTGCCGAGCGATCTTCAGCCAGAGATCTGTGAAGGTAACTTAGACCAGGGGGTTTCCACATTGGGTTAGACCGGAGATACACCTGGTGCATCATCCTGCTGTCTGCGGAGGGCAGTTGCACAGGTTATGGAAGAATAGATACCACACGAAGGGCATGTTGTGGAGTCATCCTTGCCTTGACATGTCCTGCTTGTTCCTGACAGCTGGCACTTTTATCACAGAGGGAAATCTTTGGCTACTGTAGATGACATTCCATTAGCACAACAACTCAATGTGGACACATAAAAAGTGAGGCAGACAAAGCTATAAGAATTTTTGAAAATGTTACCCTGACACCTGAAGGCTATTATAAATAATATCATTTGGGGTAGTTATTGGGCAGTATCTTAACCTTTTATGACTCTTTTTTTGTTTGTTTGAAGAGGAGACACATCCAAATTAAAGCAATATGGGCAGAGAAACACTGCTTGGCTTAACAGAGTGTGCTCACCTGCAGCACTCTGCTACATTTCAGTGAGCCTTTTCATCCCCACGTCAGGAAAGCAGGTAAGGTTAATGGATGACGTATTTTCCTAAGTTTCTCAGCTTGGTAATAGTGCCCTTTAAAATATGAAGCAGACTCTCTGAAGTCATATAAATAATAGTTTACCAGAAACCTTCAAAAAGGTGGTTGATGCCCTTGCCTCTGGCTGTATTTTCTTGACTGTGTCAGATAGAAACAGGAAGAATTGCTCTGTAAAACAGGTGATTAAAACAAAAAACAAAAGAAAAAAGTACCCACCACCCCCACCAACAGGTTTTTTCCATGAACACAAACAAAAGTGATGGAAACTGAAAGCGATGGGCAAGGCTGATACACCATTCAAGTGTATCACTATAAAGGCTAATGCACAAATTAATGCAGTTATCACTACACATACTTTTGTAAATTTTCTAGACACATGCACTGTTCTGTCAGATGAAGGTAGGATTGTTTTTTTTAAATTTTTCTCTTGACATTTGCAGACTGTTAAGTACTACCAGAATGTAATTACTGTTATTCAACCTTGATTTGAACCTTAGGCAGGGCAGTGTAGCCTTTTTTTCTACCAGGAAGTGCTGCTAACCCTCATTCTATTTTTTAGCTTTATTTTTTGCTTTTACTGTTAGAGATGCCAGTTTTATCAGCGTCTTTCTCTGAGGGAAGCTTTTAAAGCTCTTTATAGTATTATGGTTCAGTACCTTAGTTCTGCCAACAAGCTTTTCAGGTGTGTGTATTGATAGATTTTTTCCAGGTTCCCAAGTAAGTAGAAATCAGGTGGAAAGAAAAATCGAGTAGTGAAAACATGGCAGAGATTGAAGTCTACTCTAAAAATACACACTGGAGCCTGGGGGAGAGCACCGCTGAGAAGGGGCAGAGGCTGCCCAGCGGTGAGGGGTGAGGGGAAAAAGGGTTGGGATCAAAGGGAAGGTGTTTTGGGTTTTTTGTATTTATTTCTCACCATCCAACTCTAATTTAATTTGCAATAATTTAAATTCATTTACCCCAAGGTGAGTCTATTTTGCCTGTGACAGTAACTGGTAAGTGATCTCTCTGTCTTTATCTCACTCCATGAGCTTTTCCATCTTATATTCTCCCCGTGTTGTGTTCAGGAGGGGGAGTGAGAGAGCAGCTGGGTGGGTGTCCCCCAGTTAAACAAATAGTCAAATAAATATGCTATAGTAAAAGTTTTGTTTAACCTTTAATGAAACTGATATAAAGCTTCTGAAAAAGGTCTAAAACACATCAATTTCATTCATGATGGAGAATCATCAATAAACAAAAAGAAGAATATTGTTGGTGTCCAGAGACTAGTTATTTCACCCTTGCAAAGCCTTAACTTGCTCATGTGGACTGTACATTGTAAAAGAGAGGTAAAATGTAAGGAGATATAATTTTTATTCCAATATTCTCCTTGATATAATACTTGCTGTCACTGGTAACATCAGAATTGTTGCACACAATTGCATACCAATACAGATTAAATAGGTAGGTACTATTGTTTCTGTAAGATTTGCTTTTTTTTCCTAGAGGAGCATAAGCAGGGAAGCATATTATCCGTTCATTCAAAAAATACAAATGTTGTAATGTACATTTTTAAGAGTTTTCACTGCTCTGAGGTTATGTCAAGTGCAGATGATCATCCAGTGATTTAACTCATCTGGACAAATCCCATTGTTCATTTTTTTTCCTTCTGTTTCAGCAGAGTTCTGTGGATATTAAAATTGTCATTATCTACCCACAGGCAGTTTCAAAATACCCAGAGGCATCTTGCTTAGCTGCAGCTTGAAGTTTTGGAAGAAAGTAGTGCCATACAGAGCTGCAAAACCTGAAATATGTATATAGAAAAAAATCTGTCATTTCGAGGTATTTCCACATGTATGACATATGCTGGAGGTCTAAAGCTGCCACTGGTAAAACAGCCTTAATGTTCCATGAATTCAACACAGGAGCTCTCTAGCAGAAACACATTGCTTGAGGCAGTCCTATATAAGACAGCAGTTTCAAAGATAAATGGATCCCTGGGCTAAAACTGATGGTTTTTTTCCAGACTACAAGTGATTATAGCATAATTTCATGAGCTACTAGAAAAGACTTTACAGTCCCAACCGGTGATACAAGTAGACACCATGACTTAATAAGACCTGTTTTCCGAACAGGTGAAAGTGAAGTAGGAACACATCTAAACGAGAAGCAATTATTGGCAAGACTTTCTAGGGTAAGTGGCAAGGGAGGGTCTGGCCCTTGCGTCACAGCCCTCCCCAGGAATGCAGGAAAATGGTGCTGGGAAGTCTCGGGATGCTTGTAGAACTGGTGGGAGAGAAACGAGGCTGCGTTATGTATTATCTGCTCTAATATGAAAATCATGGCATCACTGCAAATACAAACAAACTATCCTTAACAAAGTTAGGAAGATATATTGAGGTAAATGAAATCTTAACGATACTGAACATATGACACTAGATCAGAAAAGTAAAACTAAACTATAATACAGGAAAATATGAATTATTGAATTGCCATTATTCTTCAGTATTTACACAGAAGGAGAATCACTCATGCTACAATAACAAAATATTTTATATTGATTAATAGCTTCAGTGATGTGAAGTAGCAATTATTATAGTGATCTTTCAGACTTTTTAGTACCAGCTTGTATGCAAGAGCATCAAAAGAATTAGCTGAGAAGATTGTAGAACTCTTAATGTTCATTTTTGAGAAACACTAAGACAGCAGTAGAGATTCAGGGGTCTGAAAAACGAATCCAGTATTATGTCAATATTTGAAAATGATGACATCAAAAGGATGAGATGATGTCAGAAAGTACAGGCAGCTTGGCTTGATATAAATGCTATCAAAAGGGCAGGAACCATGAAATGAGGTACAACTAGTGTATAACAAAAATGGTAATATTCCAATCAATATAGCTCAAAGAAGGTAGAAATCCAGCGAGCCTGGTACACCTTCTGTGGAGTCACAGATATAGTTAACAGACGTGGTGGTATCATCATAAAACGGGGCCGAGTGCTCAGTTTAGTTAAAGCAGAAGCTCTTTAAAAACAAGCAAACAACAAACACACAGACACAACAATGGCAACAAAAGGAAGAGAAGAGCTCACTACTCACTGCTCCTGTGAGAGCCCCGGATGGATCCCTTACCCCTGCACAGTGACAGGGGACATTCTGCTCAAAAGCAAAATGTACAAAGTTCCCTGAAGGGTCAGCTACTCAGACAAAAGTATTGTTGGTAAACTTATATGACTACATATATGACTGTAACAGCTGGGAAAGAATGCTGTGAAAATTTACCCAGATTTCTTGGTAAAAAGAGCTAATTGAACAATTTACATTCTAATACACTAAAATGCAAGTTTTTTGAATAAAGTCTTTAGTTAAAAGGACAGCAGTGTGGAATCCAGCAATGAAGAAGTCTAGATAAAAATTCAGATAAAAATTAAACTCGAAAACTGATGTTCCATGTCAGAAAGGGAATATGAGTCCCGTGTGTATAAGAGGAGAAGTCTGTAAAAAGAAGACAATGTGCTTAATCACACAGGATTAGCGAGACCTTTACTTTAAGTCCTGTTCCTAGCTGTCTGCTACACTCAAAATCTTGTCATAAGCAAGAAAGAACACATCTTACAAGTAGAGGTAAGAATTTTTTGTCACTCCAGTTCGTGTTTAACAGCATAATAATTCAAATTGTCTAATTAACACATAAAAGTTCCATCAATAACAAATTTCCATGATTTTGTTATCGAAACCTTCCTAGTACCTATCCTTCTTCCTGATAATTATGCTCACCTTCCTCCCCTCTGTCCGAGTTGTCAGGCTGAAATTTCAGTTTTCCTTAAGAAGAATGGAGGTAGGAGGTGGGAAGAGAGAGCTATGGCAAGTTCCTTGATGGGAGAAGTTTAGGGTGGCAGGGCTCCACCATCAGCACCGAGGCCCTTTGGGGCTACTTTTATACATTTTCAACCACAGTCCTTTTCTTCTTATCCCAAGATAAAGGGTGAAAGGTACACAACAGCCACCCATACCTGCAAGTCACCCAAAGGCATGCTGTTCATTAGACAGGGACTTCAGGGTCTGTCAGCCCTTCACTGTCTGTAGGACTCACCGAGCCCATCCAGGTCAGGCACCACGCAGGTGGCCACCAGCAGCTACGAGCCGAGCTACAGCCATGACAAACCCAGACAAGTCCTGAGAGCCTGCTCTGTCAGGTCAACACAAAGCCTGTGGCTGTTCACTAGTAGTGGCAAAAATCATGTGTCCAGGCTGTAGCTTTACATTAAGAAAAAAAAAAGAAAAAAAAAGAAAAGGATAAAATAGAAAAGGTTTGAAAGAACTACATGAGTTTGGGAAATCACACCTGTCTGCCACAGTCTATAAACTGCCATACATTTAGTTTATTCACAGAAGCTTCTGGTGTGCACGATGAAGAAATTTTTGAGGAGGACTTGTGTTTGCTTTAAGCATAAAAGTGGCAATGAGATCTGAAAGCTCCAAGTTGAAGCTAGACAAATTCAGGCTTGAAATAAGATACGTAATTTTAGCTGTGGAGAAAATTAACCTCTAGGGAACAATTATCTGAAGATATAGAAGGCTTTCTAAGTCTTGAAATAATTACATGAAGATTGTCTTTGAAAAGAAAAGGAAAGCGGGAGAAGGTATCATAGATGAAGTATTCATGTGGTAAGACTTTTTGTCTTCTGTAATGCAAGGTGCTTCAGCCAAGTCATCCTAATGGGTTGTTCTGACCATCATCTGTGGCAGTCTTTTCTGTTTGGTTCCCACAGAGTGACTTAATTTGCTTATAATTCTAAAGAGATATGTCTTGGAAAATTTAGCAAAGCCAAACAACTCCTCAATTGATAGTATCTCTGCTCAGGTTTTCAGAGGTCTAGCTTTAAACCATTAGAAGCAAAGACAGAGGGGCCACAGCACGGGCACGTATATTCTAACGCACTGCTGGTCGCACAGCCATGCTCAGGCAACCAGCCAGTCACGCTCCTCACCTCCTGCAAGAGAAATGAAACAGTAATTGCCCTATGTGCAGAAGTGCCACACACTAAACACTACTGATGGCAGGTAGGTTACTTTTCACCTTGTTGTAAGTTTTCTTGTTTTATTCAAAGATCACATGAACATATCTGTGTATATTCCTATGACAGACTCCCATTCACAATTTTTTTCCATTGAAAAGCATCACCAGTACATTCGTGCCGACAGCACTTCCTATGACTTTATGAATTATACCACTCTGGTTCAAAGGAAGTAGACAGAGAAAAAGGCCTGGATAATCAGACTGTGAGAGGAAAATAATGATTCAGAGGATAAGTGGACTACGTAATCAGTATCTGTCAAACTGTTTTGTGTCTTCTGAACACCAAGCTAGAAATAAACTATGAAAATAAACACAAGCCACCTCAATTGGCATTCATATTTGGGCTCCTGCTTTATAATGTGATAGAGTAGCTAGGACCTTAGAAAAATAGATGTATAGCCTCGATGTAATGCTTTCTGTATTTCTACTAATATGTCATTTTATCCAGTATTTGTTGAATGTCACTGCAAGAATCATGACAAATATGTATCATGTAAAAGTTCTGACATATCACCAGTCTGTTATTTTCATTTCTGCCAATCATTCTGGAGGCAAAAACATGATATACTTTTTAAAAGTTCATTTCATACTGTTTCTGGCCTTTCCATCTGATCTCTGTTTAATTTCCCTTCCTTCAAAAACCATATTGACTCAAGCCTACCATTTGTCTACAATTTATTTACCACAGAATAAAAGTATTTAGAATTCATTCCCGTGGGAGCTGAAAATTGATAAGGAATACGTATGACCACAGCTCATATACTCAAACTAGCACTTTGAAGCACATTCAGCACCACAGAGAAAACAATTTGTAGCCTCTGCCAACAATCATCTACTCTGGAGGGAGAGAGTAGAGAAGTTGATCTAAGGGGTCTTTCCAGAAAAAGACACATTTCTTATCACCAAGTATCAGCACCAGAGCTCCTAAGGGCTTTCTACTTTGATACAGACCTCTTAATTTCACCACGTGCTCTGCCCAAGCAGAACTGTAACAGGAGCAGACTTACAGAGATATGCAACAGATTATGACACATTTTTTATAAAGCAACTTGTTTTATGGCTTAAGAACAGAGTAGAGGGTCAGGACCAAGATTTGGCTTTGAGTTTTTTTCCTCGCTTAAAGAAACATAGTTATTGATCATATAGTACTCACTGATGCAGAAAGCCCTTTTTCTTAGCCATGTACAACCCTCTATCCTCTGCCCCAAGTATTTAGCTTGGTGCTTAAAGCATTTAAACAGCTCTGTGGACTATGTGTCTGTCCAGTTTAGAAGTCTAGTTTCCTATTTTCAAAGTCAATTTACTGTTCATCCTGACCGGAGATTTCTATAGCTACAACCCACTGTCACTTCTACAGCAAAACCAGTAAACTCCATAATACAAGCAGCAGTGCTGCCTGGGCAAGATAAAGTTCTGTTCAAGCCTCTCAAAGCGTTTGGCAAGCACTGCTAACTCATTGCAATTCTGCTTTCTATCCCTGCAAACACTTAACTTTTTAAAGTTCTACACATTTCTCAACTCCTTCACTACTAACTCTCTGACTTTTTCTTTCTTTTCCTTTTTCTCTCTCATGTTTTAGGATAATAAATTACTAATTTCAACAGAGACACAGACTTTTTAAAAAGTATTTCACATTACAGTGATTAGTAACTGTATTTTCCTTTACTGCTTGTACTTTGGTAGAATAAAATACATGAGCCCATAGGTAATACATCTGTTAGGTTTAAATAATACATGAAGGTGACTGGTAATATTAATAAAGGAGAAAGCATATTTTTCAAGGACAAAATTCCATGTGTTCAAATGTATTTCTAACATCATCTAACAGTAGCATTATACACTTGAATCAAATCAGGAACTGTACTTTTTTCAAAACATAATTATACTGTTCAAAGACAACTACTGTGTACTTTTATAAGCCGATACAATGCAACTAGACTTTGCAGAGCACATTTCATACGAACTGCTTTATGAAATGCACCACTGAGATAAATAATAGTTACACAGTCAAATAACAAACAATAGCAGAGATGGAAAAACACTGTCATGAGAAATGGAGAAGAATATATTCTATAAAATTTGAAAAGAAGATAGAGTCAATAAGATAGATATAAAGGCATTTCTGGGAGGTAAGAAGAATAAAATAAAGGCTTTCTGAACAGCTCAAGTTAGACTGCATAAATAAGCTACACGAGGTTGCTACTATGTAAGCAGCCGAAGCAGAGTGAGTTACAGTCAAAGAGAAAAGGTCATCATTTATTTCTTGCCATTTTCTGAATAATTGTCATATGGCCAGTGAAGCATTAATCGCTTGGAACACGCTGACAACCACTGATGTAATGCTAAGCATGAAAAATTAGGATGGCAAGTCCAAATAAATGTTGTCAATACGAAACACACGAAACAAATGTGTCAGTGAGGTTATCTGACCAAATATTGGAGGAGCTGGCTTTTGATATTACGACTGATCTTGGGTGAAAGCAAGAAGCCACTGGAGGAAAAGTGAGTATGCTTACAGGCTTGTTACTGTTCTCAAGGTCCTGAATCAAACAGCCAGCTATTAATAAAAGATCAGAAACGATACCTGATGGCCCCTTGAGCAATGCTTCAGATGAGTAAATGTAATACAAAGGGCACGATACCATGCAGGAGAGATCTCATCATAGCATGAGTACAAAACATAATTTAAAAAGGTAACTAAACCTTCAGAGAGGGTGAAAGAGAAAGAAACATCAGTAAATTCTACCACAAACAGTGTTGGATCTGAGTCTGAGCAAGAAGTAATTTTGTTTATTGAGGTAAAGATTTTGAGAAGGTCAGGTTGTGTGATAGCCCTGAGTTAGTCTGCTGCTGGAGTTTAGTGACAAACTGCGAAGTAAGTCAGGCAGAACTAAGGTGTACAGCACTGTAAAAGCTGCAAGGATTGGGATATTGTAAAGGCAGATCAATTGCTCCAGATATAAAAGAGGAAAAGAAAAACAGCAGATGTTGCCTAACATGTTGAAGTAGAAACAAACATTATAGGAGTTGGATTTTTTCTTTCCCCCAGAATTCTCTGTGGCTGGTTAGCCTTCCTTCAATAGAAAAGGGAAAAGACAAGTGAAAAAAATAGCTACCTTCACTATAACTGGCAGGGAATTTCCAGCTTTGATGTGCAGAGAGGAAGTCAATAGATAGGGTCCTGTGCATGTGTACAAACTGACCAGCACCAACAGCTGTACAATGCCTACATCTCGACCTCCTAAGCTTGAGGAATTTGAGCTGAAAGATGTTCAGCATTTAACAGAAATCCAGGAGGATATGTCAGTAACATCTCTGCACAGGAAGTAAATATTTTCAGTGAAAAAATTAGAAGCCCTTAAAAACTGTGCAGATGAGTGACGTGAGAATTTCCAAGGCTATCTAGCACTGAGAGCTAGATAGCACTCATGGTCTTTTCTTACAATTGTCTATCATGATTCATGTTATTTGACTCATATCACATATGAGTGAATCTCTTTATTTAGGACTAATTTCTCTTGCTTGTCTGTTCATTATCTATTGAAAATGAACAAAGAAAATATAATTTTGAATAGTATTTCAACACGGAAGTAAATCTTCCCGTTAGAAGATAACCTCCCATGCAATGCAACGGAGGCTATTTAATGATTTAAAATTTGAAACCCAAAATAAATATTTCATATAATGCACCCGTTCTGCTCAAAATCCCCCAAGGTATTTTCCCTGCGATCACAGCATAGCAAATGGTAGTTTATCAGTTGGGTCAATATTTCTGAATAGTTGCCTTAGAAATGAGTGCTATGTAAATCTGTAAGAGAGTAAGGAGGGACTGATATAAATCAACTGACTAAAACCTTCTACCAACTTGTTTGAATCAATCTCTGAACAATGATCTACGACAGCTCCTAACATTGATTATACAAAATCCATACAGTGTCATATAGATTAATCACAACTATCACAATGTTGTGACATGAAAAATGATAGAAGGACCAGTGAAGACTATTGTATTCTTTCCCTTAGTTTTAACCTATTCTGGTTGATAGAGCAACTATCAGGTGCCAAAATAAAAAGTTGAAGTCAAATTAAGTGCTGCCCTCTAAGAAGGCCGTCTTAACAATGAAACGTGTCACAGTGACAGAAAAATAGAGATGTTATCAGCTGAATGCATGGCAACAGATAAATGCAACAAACGTACAAGGAACAATTATCTTTTCAAGAAATAAGAATCAGATGGTTTTTTCAAAGCACAAAAAATATCCCCGTAAGTCTGAAGCCTACAATACCTCAGAGAAAATCTCTCCTTTTGTTATACCATGTCAGTTCAGTTTAAATTCTTGATCTAAGGGCCTTTGCAGGCAGTTGTAAAGGCTTTCAAATCCTAGGCACAATTACAAACACACAGTGATTTTCATGTCCAGGCACTGACTTATTCTATGGGATTGAAATCTCCTCTTTTTTTTCACCCCAATGGAAAAATGTTGTTTCTTATACACCAGCATTGTTTCCAAAACAGGAATTTATAAATTAGTGGATTCTTCTGCTGAAAGAAACACCAACATTGCTGCCAATGTAAAATTCATAGGCATCTCTTCTATGCTTTTCCTAGGAATCAGTAATTAGACAGTGAGTATGACAGTCGGTCTCTCTCCCTTGCCCTAAACCTAACAACAAAGCATCTACACTAGGTTTCCTTGGCTTTCCTTCTGCTTTGGCTAGTTTAGACTGCTACAGTTTTATGACTACTGTGCCAAATATGTCAAAATTGGGTGTGCAGCTAGTGCAGGGTACCTGCATTCAACAGGGTCCAACTTACAGCCCATGGGCAGAAGGTGGCCAGCAAGATGCTTCTGTAGGGCTCCTACATTTTCCTGAGAGGACAATTTATTAGGCAACTAACAAAGGACAACCATGTAGGCAATTTAATAGAGTCTGACCAGGCAGACAGTTCTGTCTGCATACATAAGTACTCTGAGACAAAATTGGAACCTGTTGCTCCCAACACAATCAACTGAATCACTTCAGCACATGGGGGGAGTTTCAGAGGTGCTAAACAATCACACTGGCTTTGGCTTTACTGAGAATCTTCTAATAAATAAATCCCTTGTTTAGAGCTCTCACTATGTACATTATTTAATATAGCTTTATTTATGATAAAATTTTTTAAAATGTCTGAATTAGTCTCTCATAATCATAAAATGGGTCATTTTGCTATGCTTCAAAATGTTATCCTAACTGGTTTAATTTTAGAGATCTATTTCAACAGCACAAATCATAATCCCAATAAGCATGTTTTCACTATTTTTTTGTTATTGTGATGTTTTATAAGTAGCTTCCACAGAACATAATCTTCTTTATCAAAATTATGACTTTTGCATAACAGAAATTGCAAGAAATAACTGCCAATGAAAATTCAAACATTCAAATATAGGATTGATATAAAAACACTATTTCTGATCAAAAAAAAAAGTTATAGCTATGGCTTTTTCTTTTTTTTTTGTGATATACTTCACAGCCTAAAAATTCTTAGAAACAGAAAACATCAAGGACTTTTATTCTGCAGTTATAAAAGAGCAATTGTTCCACTAAGTGTTCCTCTGAATTAGCAGGTCTTGTAAAAGTAATTTTTTAATTACTTTCTTCTGGGATCTTTCAGGTAAGAACTCTCCTTATGTTTACTTCAACTTTTTTATATTATACCAGGAAAAAGAGAATTAATTTACTGCACAGATTAAGTATTTTGCTTCTGGTGAAATCCAATCCTATTCATAACTCCCCTAATCCAGATCTCTATTCAATATTCATTTCCTTTCTGTACCCTCCTCTTCAAAAACAGCTAATATAATCGAATCTATCGGTGACATTTACAGGGAATGAATGAAGACCTGTTTACTGAGATCTACAGGATTGTATTAGTTAGTTCATTTAAACAATCCTTCCAGGAAGGCATCAAGGATTAAGCAAGGAGCATCTGACATATATTCCCCCAAGGAGTTTTATTCTTTCCAATTTCTCAGAAGAAATCTGGTTAGGTTTTAACTCAATTTCTCATCAAGAATTGCCACCTGCCTTTAATTTGATGCACACCAGAAATCTGCAGACTCACAAATACTGAAGTGCATAATTATAATCATAAACATTTTGTGCATTAGCTATAAATCTATTCAACATAATGTAGAAAGAAAGGTGGACTTTACTGGAAAACAAGTTTGATCTGGATCTGGAGAGGCAGAGTTCAAATCCTTGTTCGCCCCCAAAGTTTCTGTGTCACCTTGGTCAACCACCATGTAACCCCCAAACTACTTACGTGCCTACAGTGAAAGCTATACAGAAAAACACCACCTGACCATCCTAAGTTTACGTAAGAAGCAATGGTCCAGCAACTAATCATTTCACATGCTGAAGCACAATGTTATTTATGCACTGTTGTTGGATAAAACACATAAGCGCAGTTGGAAGCAGAGACTATTAAGTTCTCCCCTTGTTACTACAGACGTTCTCATTTGATATATCTCCGTATCTCACAAATCTCTGCCTACAATCTTCTCAATAGCTTGCTCAGTATCTTGGCTGTGGTTAGTCCTGCTCTTCGAAGCTTATGCCTACTCACCTATGCTACACAGCATTCAAGTACCTCCCTCGTGACTGTGAATACCATTCCCTTAGGCAGAGCCACAAAGGGTAGTGAGCGTTATCACATGTAAACTCTGTAAAGAATCTATGCCTTAGTCTTTCTCTAATTACATTTTCCTTAAAGGCAGATGTCATGATAAATGTAACAGAAATATTGGGGTCCTCAGAAATGTAAAAACTGTTGGCTACGGAAAAGCCTAACACAGCTAAGGTGAATCTGTTCTCTTCAATGTGCTAGGAGCAGAAATGGATTTGATCCCATTTGATTTATTATGAGGCAGCACTCCATTGTTCTGCAAAAGATCTGTGAAGTCAAGATCTGGGAGAAATATGATCTTGAACAGGGAATAATACCTTCCTCAATGGACAGACAGTCATTTTTTGAGAGTCTAATTGCTTGAAAAGACTCACTACCAGCAGAAACTCAGAAGCAATATCATGAGAGCTTCTTTTTGAGAAAAGGAAGCTGGAGAGATAGAGACAGTATTCAGTGTAAAGCACGTATCTAGGCATTATTATTATTATTATTACTACTGCTATTACTTTCAATTTACCGTGATTTCATAGTTATCACTATTATTTTTCCAATCTTTAATGAGCAACCTATAACAATTACAAACCTACTTCTAGTCTATTAGACTTATAACACAGTTTCTTTAGACTCTCACCAATATGAACATTCTGCAGCACACAATTCAATATGCTAGTTTTAAAATTACAATGATTCCTGGAAAAATTAAGAATGTAAATCCAGCAGGAACTCTACAGCAAGCCAATTTCTGCTATAAATCAAAGCCCATCTACAAATAGCTAACAGTCCTTATTTGTAGTGGTGTTTTATGCAAGACAAAGTACTTATTCTGGAGATTTTATTGCTTGCCCATATGAACAAGAGATGGACCTAACGTTTTACTAAGAGAGGCACTTTGTCAAAATTATTACTACAGAAAGCTATTGCCAGATTACGAAATGGTTATTCTATTGTTTTAACATCTCTTTGTAACAGATTCAGTGGAAATTCTAATAATCCAACAGGATTGGCTGTCCTCAAGTTTTAGATGCATATACTTCTAAAAAACTGGTTCAATTTACTCACAGCTTGATACCTGATTACAAATTCAAAGCTGTAGACTTAAAACTGGTCATAATCACAGTTGTACTGCACACAAAGAAATGTATACACCTGTTTTGCTTTTAGTCTCTGAAAAATATTTAAAGCTCAGAATCATAAAATTGGGTTGGAAGGGATCTTAAAGATCACCTAGTTCTAACCCCCCTGCCCCGGGCAGTGACACCTCCCTCTAGACCAGGTTTACTTAAAGCCCCATCCACAACTTCTCTGGGCAACCTCTTCCAGTGTCTCATCACCCAGCAAATAATTTCTTTCTAGTATCTCATCTAAATCTTCCCTCTTTCAGTTTAAAACCATCACCTCTTGTCCTATTGCTCCAGTCCCTCACAAAGAGTCCCTCCCCATCTCTCCTGTAGCCCCCTTAAGGTACTGGAAGGCTGCTATAAGGTCTCCCTGGAGCTTTCTCTTCTCCAGGCTGATCAACCCCAGCTCTCTCAGCCTGTCTTCATAGGAAAAGTGCTCCAGCCCTTGGACCATCTTCCCGGCCCTCCTCTGGGCTCATTCCAACAGGTCTATGTCCTTCTTCTGTTGGGGGTCCCAGAGCTGGATGCAGTACTCCAGGTGGGGTCGCACAAGAACAGAGAAGAGAGGTAGAATCACCTCCCTCCACCTGCTGGCCACACTTCTTTTGATGCAGCCCAGGCATATGACGGAACTACTTATTATAGCATTATGTCATATTTACCAAGTGTTATAATGCCTATAACATATAATCAAATGAAAACAGATGCAGAGAAAGTCTACTTGTTTGGATTGTGATTTTAACAGGAAAAAAATAGTAGAAGAAGCAATATTCATATCTGAGAGATCCATATTTAATAAACATAAATGCAAGTGAGAAGATGATACCTTTTTAGTCTTATTTGAAGGGTAAAAGCAACAATGGTAACATAGAATCATAGAATTTCAGATCGTTGAGTCAACCATCAACCTAACACTGACAAAACAATTACTAAACCATGTCCCTCAGCATCACATCTACCCATCTTTTAAATACGTCCACAACTTCCCTGGGCAGCCTGTCCCAATGTTTGATAACCTTTTCGGTGAAGGAATTTTTCCTAATAACCAGTCTAAACCCTGGCATAACTCAAGGCCATTTCCTCTTGTCCTATCACTTGTTCCCTGGGTAGAAGAGACCAACCCCTGATTTTCTAGAGCCTTTCAGGTTGTTGTAGGGAATGATAAGGTCTTCCCTGAGCCTCCTTTTCTCCAGACTAAACAACCCCAGTTCCCTCAGCCATGAACAGTTTTTGAAACAACATCAAAATTTTTTGCATTGGTACAAATTTTAGTAAACTTTACAGTTGAGATGACAAGCTATTTTTATCCTTGAGAATGATCGTAAGGTGATAGCTTCATTAAGAACAATAGCACCACTCATTCAGGGGAAGGATATCTTAATTGCATTAAAAAAAGCAACCTGCATAACATACTATCTTTTTCAGTTATGAACTGATGAGAAGCACTAAGTGGTGCATAACTTGAGAGAGTTTTCACAGCAGTTTGGTTTCAAAACTCAGTTGAGTAACCAGGGAGTTACTGTTTCAACAGTATTTACTATGGGATGAGGTCAATATTTAGCATCTAGTCTTGTGAGAGTATGGATTTCACATCCAAGAGAGACCTTTCTGGATGTTTGCTCAGTGCTCACATCTTCCCCACTGGAGGATAAGAATAAAATAATAATTAAGCATGAATGTAATACAAGCTGCACATTCAAGCAAGCCCCGTGAGTAAACGAATGCATTTAAGAGAAAACAAGGAATGAATTTTCACAGAAAGCTTTTGGTCACGACTTTCATAAATTAGAGATTACTCAACTTGATTAAGCTGTTCCTATATCAGTGATGTGGTAGCAGACAGCAAAAAAGTAGACGTTCTGCCAAAACAGCTTGTAATGTTATTTACATAAATTTTAAAAAGCTTGCCACTGTTGATCAACTTTTCTTCAAATCCTTGCCCTAATTTCACCAGATTAGTAAATTTAGGCAGGCGTTGTGCCTCTGTGACAGTAACCTCTCCTCTCTCATGCACTGGACATAAAAATCTATGATGTGAAGCTCCCAGGATGTGCCTGGGCAATCCACTGAGTCACAGATTTGAAGCCGCAAGGGTTAAAACATAAAGTTTGCCCATCCATACCTAAGGGCGACTCGGGCAGGAGTTGTTAGGAATAAAGAATTGTAAGTGGGTTTGACGGGCAGCCAATCTCAAAGGCCTCTGAATCAACTGGATGCTCTCCCGTGTCAGCTCAAGGATTACAATTACCCGTGATGAGCACGGAATGGGAATGTACAATCATGCACTTCTCCTTCCAGGCACAATAATTCAGTCCCCTGCTGTGGAAAACTACCAGAGACAGCTAGGAAGTGTTGTTAGCTCACGATGATACTACTGAAATTACTGATGATGTAATTCAGACACAGAGGTTCTACATTGTTTGTTCGGGTTTTTTTAAATTAATAAAAGAAGCTATTAAAAACAGTCTTCTAGCACACATTTGGTAGTTTGCCAAACTGGTGCAATGAGTGCAGAAAGCTGCCAGGCTATGTCTATTGGGTTAAAGAATCTCAACGTTTTGATGCAAGCTCAGGGTGATGAGACAGGCCCTTAGACATGTCCAGACATGGCCCTGATGGATCAGCAGGCAGAGAGAGGCCAGAGGCAAACTCCCTCGCCATGAGGGCCCCTGGCCAGAGGGCTTTTGGGAAAAAGACAGGCTTTAAGGAGGAAGGATTTCAAACAACATGGAATTTAAAAGCCCAAACCTATGTTTGGAGTTACACTTGAAAATGAACTGCTAGCCCATGCAATTTAAGATCATGCTTTCCTCTTTGCAAATGACGAGCAAAGGAGGTTTGTCCTTGAGAGCTGAGTGGAGGAGAGTGAGGCAGAGGAGGAGTCAGGGACACCCAGGAGCTGTGCCCTGGCATGGCTTCCTCCCAGGGATGCTGGGCAGACCGGGGGTGGCTGGGGCTGCACAGGGGGGGCCCCGTCACCCCCATGTCACAGTGCCACCACCCAGCAACACAAATGTCACAATGCCCCAGGGGAGATAAAAGGGACCATCCTCCTGTGTCCCGCTGCCAGAGCTGGCCTGGGGGCAGCCTGGAGACATCTGAGAGGAAGTCCTTGAGGAGCTGGTGGAATTAGTTGGAGGGGGCTGAGGGAGGAAGACCAGAGACAAAGCTGCTGGAGGCTCTTGGGCCTTTTCAGCTGGATAAGCAGTGGCAAGACCAAGAGAATGCCTTCTTGAGGAGCACTGCACTGCATCTTAGGCCATGGCAGAAACCAACCCTACAGCCCAGAGACCACCCCTGTTAGCTGTCAGGTTGCTTTACATACTCCTCCTCCTCAGAAATATACCAAAATGTTTATTTTCCTAGCTTTGGTTCTAGGAAGAACAAGTATTTATCATGTACAAATAATCCACTTGCTCTAGAAAATCCTTTCAGTAGCATAAATTTTTCATAATAGAAATAAGGATTAATATTTATTAAAAAGTTAGAATGAAAGAAGATCTTTTTTCCTCTCTCTGCTGAGTTTATCTAGGATTACATACACGACAAAGAACAACTGAGGATTTTGGAGATTTCAAAATGTTTAGGCATCCGGTTACAAGATGATATATAATCCACACAGCTCCTTGGAAGAGTCTCAGAAGAATGCTATTGAATATTGTAACCTGTTTAACATAACTTAAAGTGATGAAAGAAAAAAAAAAACACCACATGGCAAAGGCATAAGCATAAAATAGCGTTCAAGGTATTTGCATTTCGAACTATTCTAACTGGCGTAAACAGCTCCCAATTACATGGTTAAGTTATTTAAGAGTCACACTGTTCCACACAGGGAACCTCACATGTTTTCCTCTCTGTCCACACAGTTCTACTTCAGCCCTTGGTGCTGTTTTTGGGTTTTTTGTGGAAGCCTCCACAATCTAATCAGCATCATTTTCTCTTTGCGGAGCTTTTAAGCTCCATCAGCCAGACTCTCGGGTGATTTTAGCCCTTGCTGAGAACTTACAGAAAAGAAAGCAAATATCTTCTTTCTCTGAGCCTTTCCGTGGCAGAACACTTCCACCAACTTCCCGTGTCGGTTCCCTGCACATACTTCTGTTTCAAATTCTGTACATTAACACTTTTTAGCATTTAAGCAAATAGTACTTTAATGTATTCCAATCATCTGTCTTCAGATGGAGTGCAATGGTGATGAACCCTAAACCTCTGAAGAAACTATTGTTTTTTCCTCCTCAAGGTGTTTCCTAGCTTTACTAACACAGCTAACGCAATAAGCGCTCCGTGAAATGCCCCCCTTATAATAGACTCTGTGCCCTTCCTCTTCATGGTCCATTTCAGACTTTACTTGATTAATTAGTTGTTTGCAAAGAATTACGACTATTTAAATCATAATGAATGTCAAATATTGCCACGTGCGGCTTACACTAAATTGTTTTAGAATGGCCTAGAATGGGCATTTTTGTATTTTAAAAACTACTGCTACCTTGCAAAGAACTTGGTTTTCCTTTACCGTAGAACTCAAGGTCATGGCACGGCTCCAACTGCCATAAGACTATGTCCCCCCTGAAAGACCAGAAAGGAGGAGGGTGATCTTAGATAAAGAAGAATCAAGTGAAAAATACTTTTCTCAGGAAAGTTTATTCTAAAGTCCATGCTATTATCGCCAGCTCTTCCCCAGTCCTACTTGACTTCCTTTCTCGTGCATTTGTCTTGGGAACAACCCAAGCGTAAAGCACATTTTTCTTCCAGTCTGGACATGGGTATATCACCTGCCCCTTCTGCAGAGTACTGCTGGGTGATGTCTGCCCCATTCCTTGCTGTCGGCCTCCCCACGGAATGGGCAGAGCGAGCGGGAGAACAGAGAGGTTGGGCCAGCACCCTGACCTCCAGCTAAAGAGCCAGAAGTGAAGAATTTTACGACTATTTGCAATGAAGACTTTTAATTCCAAATAAACCCTGTCTTGCTGCCAGTTCCATTGTGGACATTTTCACACACCAATATGCTTGCCGTGTTTTGTTATTTAAATGAATTATTTCAAGTTGTGATTGGCAATCACACATCGTCTAGAAAATGTGGCTGTATGAGATTAAAGCGGAATGCTGGCACTGCGTCGTACAGAGTGTATCACCACAGCAGGTGAGCAATAATCACCCAGAAATGTTCTGCCGCATGTATCTGATTACTTACATTAATTCTTTAATGTGGAATTATTATCGAAAATTGGCATTAATTCATCTCACTGGGTTACAGGGAGAAACAGTTTACACATTCATAAAACACTAGGAGCAACTACATTCTTGATACTGCATATTTTGCCCCATTTTTGTCATTTCACTTCTTATGGTACACAGAGATTTTCATTGAAATTGGCATATGTTCTGCATAATCTACAATGACAGACTGGGCACTATATTTTGAATTCATTTTACTATCTCGTTGTGATTTCGTGATTAAAGTCCATAATTCTAGCCACAACAAAGTCAGGCAAGCTTTAGAATTCTCTGAAACAGCTGGGATAAATTGGTTTTGAGTAATAATTCCTGTTCAATGTCCTGTGCTAAAATCCTAAAGTACAAGTGTACCATCTGGGCTGTAACAACAAGTTTGTTACCGGTAAGTAAAGGAGGTGTACGGGGACCTGAGCTGTCACAAGCAGTCCAGCATGTTGATTGCTGGGACAACGATGCAACTTCCATTGCTAATACAATTAAAGTTAATTAAGATACAGAAACAGGTTTGATTCTTTTTTCTCCGTAGCATTTTAACTGCCTGTAATTACTATATATATACCTGCATGAAATTATATGCATTTATATTATTTGGTCCCTGGTAAAAAGAGAATGTTCCTTAGCTTAGGCGTTTCTTTTTAATATCATCTCAGCTTGTCGTTTTTGCAATAGCAAAATGCTCACGTGAGGAGGGTAACACAGAAAATAAGAAGACACCGGTTCGTTATGTGTATCTCCCAAATACGAGTGTAATGCTGTAACATGACTATTCTTCTAAAGCCTTAAAAAAACGCTGGAACTGGAATGCAGAAGCCCTTTCCATACGGGGCAGGTGTTTAGCTCAGCAGAACCTGGGGCGCTGGAAGCAGGTACCTCCAGGCGGGTACAACATGAGAACTCGCCACCCTCAGTATCTTTTGTCATGTCCTGACGGAGAGAACTGTCCCCTCCTTACTATCCGCTCTGGCTAATGATGAAAAATGCCACCGTTCACAACTTCACGTTTTTTTTTCCCCAACCAAATGGCTGAAGTCTGCAGTAAAAATAATTCAATGTGACAGCTCATCATTTTGCCCAGTGGGGGTCTTCACTGAAGTGTGGCTGTGAAAGCAATTTCCATGCTGATGATGACCAAAGCCTTTATGATTCAGAGCCAAACAGGTCTAAAAAAGCCGGAGGATCCCGGCGTCACAGCCACAAGTACCTTCCCGTTTCAAAGGAAATGAAATTAAGCTAATATATAGCACACATGGCACTTGCATCCTCTAAAAGAAAGCCACATATAAAAACGTTATATATGGTGACATATTGTAACAGAAGTGCTTGTAAACTCTTACTTGCAGATGTTAATAAGACAGCCACAAAAATCCAGTCAGATCTAAAGCTTAGCACTATTACTTCTTAGTCAAAGTGTCTGTTTTAAAGTGCAAACTACAAAGAAATAAACTTGATCCTGGGAAAACAACAAACAAGATTACATCTCAATCCTTAACAAAACCAGAACCAACCCTAGAAAATTCTTTGGGTACTATTCTAATTTCCTATGATTATACAATTGATACTCTGCTTGCAACGCAATCTTCCAGTGCTTAGAAAGCATAAATATACGACATGCAGTTTTAATTTATATAATGAGGATGATATCAGGGTCCAAGGTGGCTGAAGAGAGAAACAGAGTGAGAATACTTTTTCTTATATAAAGAAAACATACATAGATAAACTCACATAAACCACTGTTATTTATATTAAAAGATAGTATAAATACAAATGTTATATATAAAAACTATATCAAATAAATCTAATACATCACGCATGTTACATACATAAAGCATAATAATATTTTAATATAGTAAAAGGTATTTCATATAATATCATGTATGGCTTATGGCATTATATTAAAATACATTAAATATTTGAATATATTATATTATGTTATGTTATCAAAAGAAATACCTTATAAAGAGCAACTTCCATAGGAAGTTCACTTCAAAAGTAAGGTGCTAGACATATAGGAAGCTTTAAGTCTTTTTTTTTCAAAAATTCATTGTAAAGCTCTGATTCTAATTAACATACATTGTATGTTAATTGTAATTATGTTGTAATACATTGCAAAAGCCTAATTCTGATTAACTTCACTATGATGATGGAATTATTTCTAATAGACACTGGCATAAGTGGGATCAATACACATCATCACATAAACTTAGGCTTACCCACCGGGGAAAGAGCAGAGACTTGATTAGATGAACCTTCACATCCTTTCTTCCAAGTCAGTTTACATTTTCAAAAACAAATATTCAAAACCAAGCTAAGCAATTCAAACTACCAAATACTAACCACGGGAGGTCTTTCTGATTTCAGGTGGAGGAGATAGAACAAACTTCTTCCCTGTGACAGCACCTCTTCACTTCTTTTTCTCACTACTACTGTAACCCTCAACAGGTCCATGAGAAGCAGCATTAGGAAGTGGCACGACGGGCCAGAACAACTCACTGGTGGGTGCACCTCAAAGCACGCTCCTCAACACTGACATGACTCAAACGCTACCCTAGGTCTGGCTGGGATAAAGCTGCTAAGTTAAATCTTCTTCACAGCAGCCCGTGTGGTGCTGTGCTTCCCACTGGCCAAAACGGCGCTGGTAACACACCGCTACTGCGGCTGCCGCTCCACAGGGCTCACACAGCATCCAGGCTTTCTCTCCATGCTCTCCCCCACAAAGTCACAGGAGACAGGACAAGGGGAAATGGCCTCAAGTTGCACCAGGGGAGGTTCAGATTGGAGATTAGGAAACATTTCTTCACAGAAAGGGTTATCCAGCATTGGAATGGGCTGCCCAGGGAAGTGGTTGAGGCACCATCCCTAGAGGTGTTCAAAAGACAGGTTAACATGGTCCTCAAGAATATGGTTTAGTGATTTTTTTATTGCTTATATCTTATTTATTTTTTTGTTAGAGTTAGGTTGATGGTTGGAGTAGATGATCTTGAAGGTCCCTTCCAACCTAGATGATTCTTGATTCTATGAAAGGGCAGGAGGACGGGGTAGACAAGAGGTGAGGAGGGGATACAGCTGGGACTGCTGGCCCAGACTGGCCATAGGAATATCCCCTACTATACAACAACATGCTCAGCAATAAAAACTCAGGGAATGGAGCTTGCATGTGCAGCTTTTGCATTTCTTATTAAACTTACTTTCTGATTAAACTGCCATCTTAATCCACGAGTCTTCTCACCTTCCTTCTATTTTATTCCCCATCTCCCCTGAGAGAGGAGTGAGCAAAAGGTAGGGCGGGTGTCTGGCTGCTGGCCACAGTCAACCCACCACAACTTGTTTACTGCAAGCTGGTGTCTGCATTTCAGGAGGACAAGGCATTTTGCGAGACCAAACCAGTATGCCATATTCCCTTTCTTCACAGAAGCATTTCTCTCTTTGAGGTTTTCTTAACTTAGAGTAGGAAACTAAAAGCACATGCATTTCTTTACCATAATTATGCAGATCTCTGCTGATGATATCCAGAGTGACTTAGTCTGTGGAATATCCACCAGGGAGATACTCAAAACTCAACTGGACGTGGCCCTGAGAAACCTGACGTAGCTTTGAAGTTGGCTATGTTGAGCGGGTCTTGGACCACATGAACTCCAGTGGTTGCTTGTTACCTGAATTATTCTTCTTAATCTTTGCTTCTTTCAAAGCAAGATTCTAAAAAGCCATTTTCAGCTCCCCAGCAGACTTGCAACGTGTTTAATATGTAGGTAGTTTTCATGAGAAGCCAAGCTGCCTGCACTCAGGAGTTGGGCTACTTGCTCTTTCCCCGTCTTCCCTAGTATTTTCTTTTTTTACCAACAAAGAAGAAACGATTAATCGGGAGCAACATAAATTAACACAAGGAAGTGATTTAAAAACTAGGTTGCAAAGCAAAGCCTGCCATAATTCTGAACTACTCCCATCAGTTTTGAAAAAAAAAACCACTAAGCATATTATTATAATACAAAAGCACAGTAAGGTTTGAGCATTTATTGCATGCACAGTTGTGCAAGTACGTGGACCTATTTCAGTTCTCTGAAGAATTCAATGAAGCCAGAAGGGACTGAAGCCAGAAAGTAGGAAGAAAAACTTCCAGTAGCAAAAAAGATCTCTGTAAGAGCCATCTAAGAAACAGACAAAATGTGTGACTTTTCTGGAGAGTTGCCACTATTCGAGGCAGCCATATTATTGACTCATGGACTGAATTTGACTTACAAGAGCTTTTCACCTCCTCCTCTGACTGAGAGTGAGGAGATCAGAGATATACCTTCCGCTGCACCCCACACAAGCTACAACTTAAAGCCATTATCTCCATCATTTAAGCATGGTTCCCACTGCTAAAAAGGTAAGACTGCCTTGACATGATTACTGGCAGTATCGGAACCACCTTTTCTACATCACTGTGTATTTTCAGAACATGCAGGACATGGCTCAGTGGTGCCTCCGTAACTTACCTGTCAATGATGGCACACATGTCGATGGTGACATTAGCGAAGCTTCCCAGCTGGCCTTGCTCCACTGCGTGCAGATCCACCAGCTGATCATCCACGTGGATAAACTGCATGCAGCCTTGAAATGAATGCTGGAACAGCGAGTGCTCTGAGTCATTCATCTGTATAGGAAACCCTGTAGAGCAGGAGAATAAAGAGCATTAATAACTTCATATATTATTACTCAAGCCAAAATTTTTTGACAGGAAAAGACATGTTTTTTAGATGAGGGAAGAACAAGGCAAGATGGGAAGGAAACACTATACTGTTATTAGATTATATTGCAATTTTCATAGAATCATAGAATTGCCCAGGCCGGAAGGGACCTCCAAAGGCCATCTAGTCCGACCTCCCCACAGTCAGCAGGGACACCCCCAACTAGACCAGGTGGCCCAGGGCCTCGTCGAGCCTCACCTTGAATATCTCCAGGGATGGGGCCTCAACCACCTCCCTGGGCAACCTGTTCCAGTGCTCCACCACCCTCACAGTAAAGAACCCTCTCCTAATCTCCAATCTAAATCTGTTCCCCTCCAGCTTAAAGCCATTGCCCCTCGTCCTGTCACTGCAGGCCTTTCTAAACAGNAACCCCAGCTCCCTCAGCCTGTCCTCATAGCAGAGGTGCTCCATCCCCCTGATCATCCTTGTGGCCCTCCTCTGGACCCTCTCCATCAGGTCCATGTCCTTCTTATATTGAGGGCTCCAGACCTGCACACAATACTCCAGGTGAGGTCTCACCAGAGCAGAGTCAAGTGGCAGAATCACCTCTCTGGACCTGCTGGCAACGCATCTTTTAATGCGGCCCAGGATGCGATTGGCCTTCTGGGCTGCAACTGCACACTGCCTGCTCATGTCCAGCTTCTCATCCACCAGCACCCCCAAGTCCCTTTCCTCAGGGCTGCTTTCTAATCCCTCACCCCCTAGTTTGTATTGGTGGCGAGGATTGTTCTGGCCCAGGTGCAGAACCTTGCATTTGCTCTTGTTGAACCTCATGAGGTTCACCTGGGCCCACCTCTCCAGCCTGTCCAGGTCCTTCTGGATGACATCCCGTCCCTCTGGTGTATCGACAACACCACACAGCTTGGTATCGTCCGCAAACTTGCTGATGGTACAATTTTATTGATTTAAGTCATTGGAAACTACCTGCAATAATTTATACAGTGTAGCTGATTATTCTTTCATCAATTTTTGTCTACAGGAATTTGTCTGCTACCCTTCTTGCCCCTCAGCCCTCTACTGCTGTCTCTCATTACTTCTCTCTTCATACAAAGATTAAGGGATATAGGAGAAGGATTCACCTCTTTGCTCTATTTTAGCAATCACATTCCCACTTCTCAGATTTTTCTAAGAAAAACATATTCCATGCATTCCATGAAGTGAATTTCCAGTTCAGCTTTCGCTAGAACTAGGCTACCTGGGCAATGAATAATTACCCTGGAAACCTTCTGCAAGCTTAAAACTAGCCCTAAAATCTGATGTCCTGGCCCACTTCTGAGGAATCTGAGGACATTCTGTTGTATTTTCATTTTGCTCTGAATATGTTCATTTGCCTGGTTTACAAGAAATCAAAATTAATTAGGCAGGAAGACAGAGGATGTTTGTATGCAATTGTTTAACTGAATGCCCTTCAGAAGTGAATGTGTCAATTTACTTGAGAGAAATGTCCTCAATAAACCAGTGGAGAGCCTCATTCACTAGTTACAGACTTCTAACAATAAACTCTCTGAAAAAGCTTGAAGAAAACAATTTAGACAGAATCTGTTTAAGATGAGAACATGAAGGAAGAGAAAGTAGCTAACAACAGTTTATTCATAGAATCATACACTGGTTTGGGTTGGAAAGGACCTTAAAAATCATTGAGTTCCAATCCCCTGCCCTGGGCAGGGACACCTCCCACCAGACCAGGTTGCTCCAAGCCCCATCCAGCCTGGCCTTGAACCCCTCCAGGGATGGGGCATCCAGAACTTCTCTGGGCAACCTGTTCCAGTGTCTCACCACCCTCACAGCAAAGAATTTCATTCTGGTATCTCATCTAAATCTCCCCGTTTTCAGGTTTAAAGCATTACCCCTTGTCCTATCGCTACACTCCCTGACAAAGAGTTCCTCCCCATCTCTCCTGTAGCCCCTTTTAAGGACTGAAAGTCTGCAATAAGGTCTTCCTGGAACTTTCTCTTCTCCAGGCTGAACAACCCCAGCTCTCTCAGCCTGTCTTCATAGGAGAGGTGCTCCAGCCCTCTCATCAGCTTCCTGGCCCTCCTCTGGGCTCATTCCAACAGATCTATGTCCTTCTTCTGTTGGGGGTCACAGAGCTGGATGCAGTACTCCAGGTGGGGTGTCACAAGAGCAAAGAGAGGTAGAGTGACCTCCCGCGACCTGCTGGCCACAATTTTCGATGCAGCCCAGGATATGGTTGACTTTCTGGGCTGCAAGTGCACACTGCAACTCATGTTGAGCTTCTCATACACCAACATTCCCAAGTCCTTCTCCTCAGGGCTGCTCTCAATCCATTCTCCACCCAACCTGTATCTGTGCTTGGGAATGCTCTGATCCATGTGCAGGACCTTCCAAGCCTGTCCAGGTCCCTCTGGATGACATCCTTTCCCTCCAGCATGTCAGCCATGCCACACAGCTTGGTGTCACCAGCACACTTGCTGAGTGTGCACTCAATCCCATTGTCCAATTGTCCCATGTTGCCAACAAAGATGTTAAACAGTACCAGTCCCAGTACCGACCCCTGAGGAACACCACTCATCACTCATCTCCACTTGCACATTGACCCGTTGACCATAACTTGAGTGCCAACATCCAGCAATTCCTTATCCACCAAGTGGTCCATCCATCAAATCCATGTCTCTCCAATTGAGAGAGAAGGATGTCGTGCAGGACAGTGTCAAATGCTTTACACAAGTCCAGGTAGATGATGTCATGTTATTGGTAAAAAAGGTTAAAAGTCTGAAAAATGCATAATGGTTTTGCACATTTCAGCTCTGAAGACCACTAGTCATGCAGTTCTTGTCTAACAGGGGTAAAAAAATCACACACATTTGTTTTGGTAGATAAGACAGATTATACAGCTCCCATTCCTTCTCCTTTCCTACCCAGCTTGCAATTCCCAATGCCTTACTGGCTTCTTCCATGGCATGGAAAGAGCTATTTGTGGAGACAGGAGAGTAACAGATTATCAAACTGATATTGTTGGAACAGCAGCAGGAAAAAGGAATGAATGTTCTGTTCCTTAATACAGTTTATCACATCCCACACAAATAGCAGGATTGGCTAAAAGAGATGGCATGAACAGAGGGCAGAAGCAAGCAACTGGGGCTTGAGGACAGACAACGCTTCATGTGGCACCTATTAGTAAAAAAACACCCAGATACATGTAAGTCTTCTTTGCCAGAACATTCATACGACCCGTAATGTTTTTTAAAATTTTCTAAAACAGTCTTGCCCATCAGCTAAAATTACTGCTGGGAGCTCCTAAATTTCCCTGACTCACCTCAGTAAGCACTCAGTTCAGAGTTCACTGGTGGCACCACAGGATTAATCAGGGATGTTATAGTAATTAAGCTGAGACCATGCTAAAAGTTACTTCTGACAGGTATTTCAAGAAATTGGGCAAAGGTCATACCGCCTTTGGAGTGAAGTTGTGACACTGTCGCAGGGAGCCATAAACTCTATTAGAAAGATAAATAACTGGCACTAATACACATCGGATGGAGAAGGAAGGACTCCCGGGGATCCCCCAGTGGCCTAACTAGTGCGTGATAACCTCATCAGACCAGCTGCCCCCACCAAAATTGTGCCAGTCCTAGACTGTGGGAATTGTTACTTTGGATTGGCAGAAAAATCAAGCTGTTGTAGGGACAGGATTCATATTCTCTTCCCAACATGTGCACTGGCTTATCTGATCAAAATTATTGACTTATCTGATGAAAAGAGGACAGGGCTTTCAGAAACCTGCCTCTGACTTTTTTTAACTTGTTCTTTCCAGTGAGTGATTAAACTGATTCATCTGAGGCTTTTCAGACAACAGAACAGAGAGACAGAAAGTGCAAGTTAATTCTCTGTTGTTTGGTGGATGCAAGCACAGTATTTGCAGGTTCCTGTCAGGTGCTTTCTCCAATTATTTTCAAACAGCTCGCTCTTTCAGTATAATTGTCTGTTTTTCAAACTGTCACTGCAACTCCTCTGCAAGAACCCCAAAATAGCACCAAGCACATGTCATTTTGATCTTCAGTGCATTGGCAGAGCTGTGCAGGAAAGTTGTGTAGCATCTCCCAGTCCAAAAGTACTTCCACGGTTCCTTTGGTTTAATATTAAATTTAAGGTTACCAAAACTGAGGTAAACTCCTAGGACCATTCATGTAAACCCAGCAAAGCCAAGGACATTACATGGATATATCTGAATATAATGAAAGATTAGCCACTGTCCCTCAAGCACTAACTGAAAATGAGATCAAAACCTAGAGTCACAATTTACTCTTCATATCAAAAGGAGTAGGACCCAAATAACGAAGCCATAAATGTACGATTAGATTCAGCAGTATATTCCAACAAATTACTACCAGCATTTGATAGCGTTTGAGAACTAACCACAAAGGCATTTCAGTATGTGATTCTTGGCTTCGCTGCATTTGAAGTGTCAGTTCTTGATCTACAGGATATTAGCACACAGTCGTTACTGGTCTCTGGGACACGTTCTCAGGTTTGCTACTGGTTGAACCTGCAAACAGGAAAGTAGGAGCCGGGTCCCTCAGCCTGGGCTCCCCAGGCTGGGGTAGGAGGGAGCCGTGGGCTGGAGCGGCTGGAGGTGGCAGCTGCTCCCAACCCAACTACATAAACCCAGCTTTCCTCTGTTACCCAGGAGAGCAGTGCACACTGAGCATTAGTTAGTTTGGGATTCTGAATTTTGCTATATCTCTCAATGGATGAAGACTCTAATTTCCTCACTCATATGCCTTTGCCCGACTTCCTGCTACTCCTGTCGCTGTTTCTGGTCACCTAAGGGCCTGCAAGAGGAGGGGGCTTGGTGCACCTATACAGCATCTTGCATAAACTGTCTGTGAGGCTGAATGGGTATCAAGGCATTTCAATCATGCTACTACTGTAACAAAATAATAAGAGATAATTTCCAAAACCAATTCACTATCCACAGGGAACAGAAGAACGGTGGGGTTCTTTGAACCACAAGCTTCTCGCAAACCAGCCTTCTCTAATACCAATTTTTTTCTGCTTTAAAATTGTTGCCATAACTTAGACAAACTTTTCAGAATGCCATTAATAATCATACTGTTATTTAAAGAGTTTGGCACACGGGAAAGCAACTAGACAAGCCTTTAATATAACACCTACATAGGTTCTGAACTACTAGGTTTACAGCCTAAAGCCTTTGGTGGGACCTGGACATTTTGACAATTCCAGGTTCGAGTCATCTGGGGCAAAGCTTCTGCCTCAAACGCAGACCTGGAAATGACCTACTACCTTGTGGTTGTTATTTCAACACACGTGACGATGCCTTCCCCTGCCAGTTTTCCATTATTGAGACATGATTCACTTCCTCATCCTTCCTACAGTGAATGAAAGTTTAATCAAACGAAGTTCTATAACTAAGGCTGAAGCAATGCTGTCACTAGAAAGGTTAACTAAGGGCTGAGCAATTTGGACAGCACTGTATTGATTTTTTTGCTGACAAGGAAAAATCTACATTTTCAAAATGTACATAAAATGCAGTTTGGACAGTTTAAAACAATGTTCATGCCTATGATTACAAATGCACCTTGATGTCCAGTAGATTCCCTTATCCTGTAATTTCTGCATCTGTCAGATTTTTTCTGTGTAAAATCTGAATCTTACCATTTTATTTTTCACATTTTAAACCCACAAAGAGATGGATTATCCTGCAAAGGTCAGACATGGATTGAATCTGAATTTTCCCCAGAGTTCAAGGAAATTTGTTTCCAGGACTTGACCTACCAAATATGGAACAGCCAAAAGTCCAGATCCCACTCCTGTTCTTAAATCAAACTTGCAAGGAAAATTAGAAAATCTATAGTTTTGATTCATGCTATTTACTATGTTAGAAGTCACTTTAACATAATAAAATAAATGTAATAAATAAATTATAAGAGGTCCTGGATCCTTGCTATGCAGAATGACAGGAAGGAAACAAAATTCTTTATCTATCAGCATAAATAGCAGCACGGAATCATTCAAGGGTCAAGTAATCTTCAAATTTTATATACATTTCATACGGAGCTAAAAGATGTTATTTTGAACCCACAGAACAAAACGCAAATACAGTGCATCACAACATACTTAGCTTGAAGATACCCCTGGCGTTCCATTTGTTAATAAACAGAAGATACTGAAATAAAAGCTCAATACACCTTCCAAAATTCACTGTAGTATTTTTATGCTTGTTTCAGTCAGACCAGAATGGGGCCCTTAGTGTGAGGTGAAACACAGGCAGTAACTTTGGAAACCTAGAAGTTTCCTGCTCCAAGAGCATGAAATAAGGTAAAGGAAACAAACTGCAGAAGGGATGAACAACAGGAATTAAAATGGATTTTTTTTTTCATTTGATTGCATCTCTGTAGAGCTACAGAAATGCTCAAAAAAGCACACATTAATACTTTTAAAGTATTTAAAGGAATGCGGGACCAGTACCGGAGGTTTCAACAGTCATGCCTCTACCTCCAGTCATAATCCTGTGTTAAGGAATATGAGAACTGAGGACAGGGCTTGCCAAGACATTTGGATCCAGTATCTAGCAACTGTATGAACTGTTCTGAAAATAAAAAAAAAAAAATCTGAGTTTCCCAGCTCAGTGGAGAGCAGAAAGGCAAACCAGACTGGGAATTACAATTTTTCTCTGTGTGTTTGTAGAGAAACTCACCAATTTCTTGAATGAGGCATTTTCTAATAAATTAATCTTTACTCTTGCCTTCAATGTTTCATTTATAGAAACACAGAGATTGAAAAGGCTGAATGCACGGTAGTGCATCCTACCCCACCGTCATGGCCTCAGCTGGGATAGCTGACTTTCTTACTAGCAGCTGGCACAGTGCTATGGTTTGGATTTGGGACAGGAATCACCATTTGGGACGGGTGTTGATAACACAGGCATTTACTGCTCCTCACACCACCCCACCAGCCGCCAGTCTGGGAGTGCACAAACATTTTGGAGGAGACACAGCCAGGGTGGTTGGCCCCAATTGGCCATGGGGATATTCCATGCCATACGGCGTCATGCTCAGTATGTAAAGCCGGGGGAAGAAGAGGGAGGTGGGAGACCTTCAGAGTTCTTGCATTTTGTCTTCCCAAGTAGCCATTACGCATGATGGAGCCCTGCTTTGATGGTGGGAAGCAGCGTATGAATTCCTTGCTTTGCTTTGATTGCATGCACAGCTTTTGCTTTATCTATTAAACTGTCTTTATCTCAACCCATGAGTTTTCTCACTTTCACTGCTGTGATTCTCCCCCATCCCAATCAGGGGGAGTGAGTGAGCCAGCAGCTCTGTGGTACATTAGTTACCAGCTGGGGTTAAATCATGACACCTGCCAAATGTAAATTGCAAACCTAAAAAACCCAAATGTGTCTATATACAGAGAGAAAAGCACACTTTACTAATGATAGAGCTTAGAACAAGAGGATGTTTTATTTCTAGCACTCCTGGGACACACAAGGCCCCTAGGTAAAACAGGCTAGCATTAATGAAGTCTCCAGTGGAGTTTGCAGAATTTTCTCTGACATGGCATTCATATTATGATGAAAAAGTTTAACCAGATCTCACAAGACTTGGCAGCATTTTCTACCAGTGGTGCCACTCCTGATTTGTTTATTGCTTCTGGAAATCTGGTCTTCAGACAGACCCTCTTCACTACAAATATTTTCTCACCAGCTGTCTGTTTATTAATTGAAGCCAATTCTGGAAAAGAATTTACATTTTTCAGTCTCTCTGTATATTATCACTCCTTAACCCTCAGTTAGATTTCACTTCAGTGTATTGTCATGGATTCAGCACCTACCAGTTCTTGATGGGACTAGATTCTTTAAAAAGTAGTTTCTAGGACCTCTCTACCTGAGGTATGAAGAATACAAATATAGTACCACAGTTCTCCTTTACCATGTGCCAGAGAAATTCTTCCTGGAGCACACCTGAGACTTAGATGTAGTAATTCTAGGGTTATGTGACGTAACCATAGATATAGGTCATGCATAGCACAACAGGTTATCTGAACATGTCATGATACTGGTATTGTTTAGAAGTTGGTCCTTGAGGAAAGAAACGGGTAGATAATGCAACAATCTAGGTAACAAAAAGCCCAAAAGACATTCAGGTGGTAACAGCTGAGCGACTGCCTGTGAACAGGCTATCTTCAAGCCACAATGCAACTCACACAAATATTATTTTACAAGACATTAAATGGCTAGGACAACAGCCTAGAAAATGTCAAGGAACTGTATTTCAGTTATGAAGGCACTGGCAAAGGCAGAAACAGGAGCCGGGCAAACTATCACTAACAGGACACAAGAAAATTACTGATGGTAACAAGGAAAGGACAAGACCAGGGTATAATTGTCTCTTTTTACCAGCTTTGTTGATTCAGTGTTTCTCTTGCATTGCTTTGGAACCCAGTGTGAACAAGTGTGCTTCAGAAGAACTGTTTTGCGACACTTTTCCCAACAGCTGGCCACAGAATTCAAAGGATTCAGATCTATTTGGGGCTTCCAGTTACTGCTGAAAAATCGTGGCTTTTGGATTGCAATGTGATGGTACCAGTTGTGTGAAATAAACTGCAATGGGCCCTGAGGTACAGCTTTGGCATCTTTTTCCTTTCCTTTTCAATGCCAAAGGACAGGTACTTTTTTTTTCTTTAACTTTCCTGAGGTGATGACAAACATGGTATCTCTCCAAAATGATGCAGAAATGATTCCTACCAATCTAAAAAGGCTTCTACATTCAGAAAAAAACCTACCTATCAGTATACTTAGAGACAAACCTCCAACGAAAAAAGACCTGTTGCAAACCAGGTACAACAGCAGTCTATTTGAAAGTTGCTGCTGCAGACTTAGCTTCCCTAAGAGCCATACTAGACATTCCAAATCGAATCCTATACCCACAGACACTAAAATTTCATAAAATGAACGATGTCTTGCTGGTAGAAGAGAAAAAAATATAATTATCAATGATTTTGTCTTCAGACAGGGGGAAGATGAGATTGATGTCTCTTCCAGCTCCATGACAGCGTGAAATATAATGACTTCTCCCCCTTTATGGTTCTCTATCAAGTTCTTCTGCAGATTGGATAAATGTTTGCCCAGATATTTGAGAGCTGAAATAAAATAGCCTTGTCTGCTGGGAAAAAGAGATGAAACACTCCTGTCGAGATATGGTAGCATCTTAAAAGGAGGAGCACAAAGGGAAAAAATTACATAAAATAGTCTTAAAAATACATGTATATGCTAACTTTGATACTTGTCCACATCACAACAGATATAAATCAGGTATTATCAACTCAATGCACAGATAGTTTTCCATCTTCTATTTGTCTCGCTATTGTACCTCCCTTGCATGGTGGGTGGCTCAATTGTGCATACTGCTGGTTCTGCAATGTCAGTATTTGTGTGGGCTCATAAAAAAAAACAACCACAATAAACTGAATTCAGTATTTCGATAAGTTTGCATCCCAAGAGCATCAAAAATGTACTGATACAGGAAATGCACGTTTCTTTTCACAAACTAATAGGAAAATGGGATCCTCTTGCTATCTTGATGTTTAAAAAATGGATGAACAGCACAATTTCATTTATTTTCTTGCAAACAAATGTATTTCAAAGTCCTTATTTTGATAAGAACTGATGTGGATGGTTGGTAATTCATGTTATAAAAGTATCTTACTTTATGCTGAAACAGAAGCAGTAACTCCATTTGATGGAAAGGGTGCCTTATATAAACAAGAGTTCCATTCAAGGAAGTCCACTTTTGAAAGTGGCTAGAGCTTGCTTTTTTGCTTTTTTTCAGTAACCACTTGATTTTGCCAGTTGTTAAACACTTCTAATTCCTGCCTACTTCAAGAGTTTGAGAGCAGTCAGCAACTTAAGACATAAATTAAAAGTCCTCAGGAAAAGTACAATAAAAAGACAAACAACTACTTTATAATAAAAGACATAAATTTAGATACATTTTAATTCTTTCATTAGAAATTGGCAGTGACCAAAATAAAACAGGAGCCTGAGACTGTAATAGTGTTAATATAAATGACAGAATTAATTAGGACACAAGTTAAAAAAAATAAAATTGTTTGAAATACATATATTGTTCACTTATTATGAAGCATTTAAGCACAGTTTTATGCTCTGGTGGTACAAACTACCAAGGCAGACTGCTTAGTCTTAGTACAAAGGTAATTTTACTTTCTGGCAGAGGAACAGCTAAAGAAATTAATAAAATATTCTGGGTATCATCTGACAAATTAAAAACAATTGAATTGTCTTCTGCTGTTTATAAGTGAAGGTTTTATTGTCTTTATAAGTGAATCCCCATGAAAAAAAATGTAGTGCATCCATGGCTGAAACCCTAAAATATAAAATCATCAAGACTGAAATAAACTCAAAAGCTGTCCTGATCTTGCTGTTCAGGCAAAATTCTTCTTCAAAATACTGGAAACAAGAGCAATAGCAGCAAGCTTCAATCATCACTTTTCTGACATGGAGAGAAGCAGTAAGGATGATCATTATTACCAGTCCTGACTAATTTAAGTCGATCTAACACTTTACTGCAATTTCTATCTTATTTTATTGGATATAATGGAAAATACGGAAAGCCACATAATGATCAAATTGCAGCAAATCTGTACATTACACAATCCATGTAACCCACAGTATTCATAGGCTTTCTGTTTTATAACAAAGAGAATAAATGTACACTAGATTTTCAAAGTTACTGCTTCTTCACTTCTACCGAAAATCGTCCATGAAGATAAAAATGTCTAGAGACTGCTGGAGATAATTGCACTCAGGAAGATAAAAGCAACATAAATTACTCACTCACTATTTACTGCCTTTAAGACATGTACAGTGTGGAAATTACACTGTTGGCATTAATTGTGTAATCTTATTTGCTTCTCCTACCTCAACTTATTCTGGATTTTTATGTACTACAAAGTTCTGGCTACAATATCACTAAGGTGGATTTACTTCAATTGAAAATAGTGCTATAGAACTCACTGGACCAAATCACATACAGATTCACGTGATTTACTGCCACCTAAGAGATCTATATTTTAATCAACAATTTTTTTTTTCAGTCTGGTTAACAAAGGTACCAAAACAAAAGCATTTAGTGTTGAGTGCGTAACCATCCAAGTGAAATCACTGTGAACTACAGTTTGTACCACCACCATACAGCACTGCGGTAAACAGCACCAGTTTGGAACTGAGTTTTGGTTTAGGTTCCTTAAACACACTATTTCTAATTTCATTCCCGTTTCATTCAGGGCTTGTTCTCCAGTGTTCCCAGTCTTCTCACTGAGCTCCTACTACCCTGTCACAACTATAACCAGAGGAGTACCAAGTCCCCCAGAAATTTATTGAAAAAAACAGAATTATCTCTTGATTGCAAAGACTTTGTTGAAGCTTTGTTGCTAATAAATGTTTCTACATTTTTAAAACTCAACAAGGGATTTGATTTAAAGGGTATTCAGATATTCAGTGTATCTTAAATGTCTATTCTGACACTTTTGTCAGCAGTAACTTCCAGCTTTTGAAGACCTTACCTTTATTTTTCAGACTTCCAAAACTACCTTAAGCATATTAATCATTAGTGAGAAGTATAGCACCATATAGATGGTTTCTATAGGTCAAAATTATGGATGCCCATTAAATATACTAGGTTTAAAGACCAACATTGCTGCTCTTCAACGGGCAAACTAAAAAAACAATTGGATGTTTAAAGAGTTATCTTTATCATTTTCATATTTTGCAAAGCTAAGATTTTCCTTGTTTAAGCATACTTTTGATCTTAAATTCACATAAAATTATATTACCTGAGCAATGAAATTAAGTACATTAAGTTCTGTAGGGCTTAATGGAATCCCTATAAACAGTCACTAAATTCATAGTAAAAGCTGTTCTTAGGCTTATTAGAATCTTATGCAAAAAAGGCATAGCAATTATTTTTAAAATCCTAACATTACAAACTACGGAACTGGTAATTTTTACCTATTGTCTTGCAGGAAAAAAACAGGATAAAGAGGGAAAATCACATGGACATTCTCGAATATGATAGTTTAATTTAAACAGTATAGATTGTTGTAATATATCTGTTAAAATGGACAAAAAGCCCAGAGTTTTCACTATGACTGTATGGATGGCACTAGATTCCAGCCATGTACACACACACTCTCCAGTGTCTATTGGGAAAGAAAAGGAACATTGATTATAATGCAAATTGCCCCAGTGTCCACTTTCTTCATACTCTGTTCTTTGCAGGCTGACAGTGAGACTTCAGAATACTATCGGTAAGTGCCAAATGTTAAAAAAAAAATTTCTATTTACAGGTTTTTTTAGAGTTGATACTCAAAACAGCATAATGCATTGGCAGTTAAAAGGAGTACAGAATGCATCTGATGGAAGGCATTTAGAAAGGAAGGGACAGAAGACGACAGGAAAATTACATCTAACCTCTCTGTCTGCTACACGTGCTGTTTTTTGTCTCTCGGTCACAAAACCAAAGTAATATTTAATTTAAGCCAATGAGGAAAAGAGACAACAACATAGCTGAGGACATGCTCTGCAGACACTCTTACTCATACAAGAACTGTATGGTATATACATACTGCATACATACATACATACATATATATACATACATACATACTGCAAGGTATTTTTTTTTTTGTGTATGAAGTACAGGCCTTTTCTGGAAGCTCTGCAAAAAGCTGAGGGATTCAACCCTAGCTGAACTCTGTTAAAAAGTGGAGTGTGGGATTTAGGGAGGAGTTGCATTGTTAAGACCAGGGTGACTTTGCTGTAATTTGGAACATGGTAAGGGAAAGACAAAGAGCATAGAGGTTATTACAGAGATGCTGGAATTTGAGAGTCAAGGATAAGCGAATCACAGAACCACAGAATCACAGAATCATCACGGTTAGAAAGGACCTCTGGGATCACTGAGTCCAACCACACACACACAAAAAGCACCCCAACAATCCCGGGCACTAGATCATGCCCTGAAGTGCCACATCTACACGTTCCTTAAATACCTCCAGGGACAGTGACTCCACCACCTCCCTGGGCAGGCTGTTCCAGTGCCTGACCACTCTCTCAGCAAAGTCATTCTTCCCAATATCTAATCTAAACCTCCCCTGCCCCAACTTCAGCCCATTTCCTCTGCTCCTGTCATTATTCCCTTGGGAGAAGAGGCCAACCCCCACCTCTCTACACCCTCCTTTCAGGGAGCTGTAGAGGGCAATGAGGTCTTCCCTCAGCCTCCTCTTCTCCAAACTAAACATGCCCAAGAATGAATGGCGATGGGAGAAAAGAGGGACCAAAATATTTCAGGAAGCAATTGAACTAAAACAAATGAAAGAGCTGAGAATCAGGAGGCTTACACGGTGATTAAGTATCACTAACTTGTTCACTGACTGTGCACACCCAGCTGATTCACAGTTTTATATCTTAGCAAAATAACCCTTAAAGATTTGTTTGGTTATGAAAAGAGATGGAGATAAACACAATGATTTTCTCTGATTATGGCTTGCAGCTTCTGGGTTTGTTTAATCTGAAGACCGGCTTTCTGTATTTTGTATCTAAAGTGATCAAAACAGCAAATACGTGTAATCAAATGAGCACAAAGGAAAAGAAAATATGACAGTCAGCCATCTCTTGGTAAACTAATATAGAGGCTTAGAGAATCTAAGCTACTCCACTGATTTCATATATGGTTTCATGTGGCGAAAATCATAGACATCACTGAAAAAAGCAGGAACATTTTTACATTTGCAGTTTAAGCCCACAAGTCCTTATTCAGGAAAGCACACAAGCTCACGTAAGTCCATGTACATTCAATATAAAATGCTTACTCTCTCAAATTGTTTATCCTTCTACCTTGTGGTTAGCATCATCTTGGTAATATGGCTTTAAATAGCACAGGCAATGGAGCACAGGAGACCAGCTGCCACATCCTATCGGACTTCATGACCAGCAAATTTTGTCTGCCTTGAGAGGACAGTAAGTGCTCATCGCACATGTGATTGAAAGCGAGCCTTAAACATAATGACTCAAACAATAGCTCATACATTACCCAGGCAGGTTGCCAATGACTGTGTGTATAATTTCTCAGCTCTGTCAGATCACATACCCTGCGTTCTAACATTTTTTTGCCTCTTTTTTTCCTTTTTCCTTTAGATATTTTGTAAGACATACCAGGAGAATTCAAAATTCAAGTGAAAAATTGGAAAGATATAATTTCCAGTGTTCCTCAGAAATAAACAAGAGGCTTTCTTTTATTGCAGTCAGAGATCAGTGTGAAATAGATTTATTAGCCCAACAACCATATAACACTGCTACATACAGAAATACCTATTTGCATTTCACTCTTCATTTTCAGAGAGATTCCCATCATCAGAAATCAATGTGCTTGTGCTCAGTATCAGTCACAGTCAGGTTCTGTTTCTATGTATCTGTACATGATCTATTTAGTTCCTGTGTTGGTGATGTGCAGAAGTCAGCGCTCACCAAGCTGTGATTCGGGAATAAGAATGCATGGGGCACATTCTGTAAGCAGGAATATTTTGGAAAATTTTTTTTGTCCCATTGCAAGGTTCATAAAGGAAAAGAATGACTTAAAGTCCAGTTGTGATCTGGGAGAAAAACATGGGAATAATCGTACTCAATTTGCCTCCAAATGTATGCATGACAGGAATAAAAAGGAGAGAAAAAGTGAAAGGGAAGAAGCAGGACATTGCTCGGGTCAAACAACTGTATATACAGCAATCATTTGCTAGGTCATAATTCTTCAAGTTACGAGTGGGCAAGTTTCACAGTTTATCTGAAGAAAATACATCTTGGCAAGAAACCTGACTTGCCAGTCATCAATGTTTAAACTGAAATCCAAGGACACTTAAGAACAAGGGAGCGCTGTTAGCAGAGGTCTATTTTTAAGACAACAAGGACAGAGAAAGGTAGAAATTGATAGCACTTTTAAGAACAGAAAGTCAGAAATTCCTTGATTTAGACTCCAGTTAAGAATGATCGGATTATACTGTCTGAATAACTTTGTCTTCTGTCATCATGATAACCGTTACAGACATCTGAACTCTTTTAGAAGAGCCAACTTACCCTATAATAAAAACCCAGCTAATTTATTTTTTTTTAAGTTGGGTTTAGATTCAGAATTAATTTGTCTCCACTTAAGCCATGAAGACAGCCAAGGCTTCTGTGATTTATAGGCTAATCAGGAGAGTGTAATAAAGCACTTCAATGCAACGGTCTTGCTCAGACCTACCTGAAAGAGGGCACTTGGAGACGGTGTAAAAACTGCAATCTTGCACTCAAGGTTTACACACATGCATATATACACGTATACGAAAGAGAATCTGCACTCAGAAAGTTCAGTTATCATCAGGAATCTTTCAAATATCCATTGTTACCACCACGTAAAGAGAGAGCTTTGTCAGTATGCATTTTTATGAGTCATGTCAACTAGATCGCACCAAATTGATCTGATTGGCAAGGATAAAAAGCAGCTACTTATATCTATCTAGTCTATCAAATAAGAAGTCTATCAAGTAAGGCATTATAGATAAAATACTGGATAGTAATGATCCCAAGTAAAAATCCAATTTAATTATCGGAATAAGTGCAATGATATAGATGGAGATGTACTACCTGCTCATTTCTAAGCCCACCTCAGCTATCAAAGCTAACACTCCTTACTTATAAGCAGAATCTGCGATTTCACTACATCACTACATTCTTAACTCATATTCCCATGAGTTTAGAAGTCCCATCATTCAGTTCTGTCAATTTGCAAACAAAAGACAAGGCAAGGAACACTTGGCTGGAGAGTGAAAAGCAGATTTTTGACAGAGAGCAGAAAAGGGCATTGTGAGAATTGTACAGCTGCTGCTCAAGAGAAGAACAACTTTGGGAAATAATATAATTATTTGAAAATCAGAAATGTATATAAATCGAGTACCATGATTTATAAATGAAGTTTTAATCATGTGTCTTGCCTTGCGATACAACAGTGAAATCAGAATTATATTCACAGAATACAAGCACTGCCTTTTAGAGACACATGGGCAGACAGGGATGTTCCCTTTGGATTTTCCCAACTCTATTGACTTCATAAATATTGGGAAGGCAGCAAAGCTATGAGCAACATTTACCTTGAAACTATTCAACAAATTTTGAATACAGCTTCCTATGCCAATACTGCCTCCGAAATACTAGTCATATCCCACTTTTTGTCAAGGGCAGCTTTTGTAAGTTCAGTACAACAGATGTGCACCTGTTGTACATTTACACGTATTTATTTTGTCCCCTCCCCCAAACTAACTCTTATATTAATATTTTAAAATAAAATATTTTAATATTTTCTAATCATTCAAGGGGGTAAACTTGGGAATGACTTAGCAAATCAGGTAATAGGGGAAAAGGACTTACAGTGTTTTTAAATGAAGCTTGATAAAGTAATGGAACAAATATTATGGTAGTTTAGGGTGATTTTTGAGTTATAAATCAAGGTTGTGATATGAGACGTTTGGTGTGTAATCTGTTGATATTCCTAAAGAGAACTTAGAAATTGGATTGCAGTGTGTTCATCATGTTTGTATCGTATTTATATGGTACTAATGAAATGCTTCAGGGCTTCTTTTGCCTGACTACAAGGGCATACACAGGTTTGGACCTTTTCTTTTTTAAATTCTTGATGGACTTTCAATGTGTTTTTACCCTGCTGTGAAGCACTGAATTGCCACAGCAAGACTGAGTCTGACACAAGGAAGACCAGTGCCCCCAGAAGTTTTACACTCTTGAGTGGCTCCCCTTGAACTGCTCATTCAGCATGCTCAGCTTCCTGGGAGGGCAGGTATCTCTAGAATGGCTTAAGTTATTCCCCTGCAGGTGAGAGACATTCACCAGGATGTGCGGGAAATTTCAAATGCAAGAGCAGCTCCTGCAGGATTAGGCCATTGGTGCTGCCTCATGAGGTGTCTGATTCTTTCCCTGTGGTTACTAACACTCAGGGTTTATTAATTTGCCCAGAGATCAAAAATCAGGCTTAGGGTACCAGGAATTTTCCGGTGGTAGATGAGTGTATGTAGAGAAAATGGTCTAAAAACTGTTGGAATAACTATCTACTGCACAGTTGAGGAAAACAGAAGACAATGGCTCTTCAGCCTTATGTTTCTAAGCCATATCTGGGATATAGTACCTAGAAGTGCAGAGACTATTTAATAGTGAATATGACTTTCAATAATGTAGATTTTTTCCTTCCATTCAAAATCCCAGTATCTAGATCAGAAAGGTTCAAATTTAAGATTCTGTGCAGAGTTAACTTTTTTAGCACAAGTAGCAAAGCATAAGGAAGTTTTTAAAGTTGGGTTTTAGCACTGTAGCTGTGTCCTGGCAACTTATAAAACTTCGGCAAATTGGCTTAACAATTTTCCTGATGCTAAGTTATATAAAACTTAACAGATATTTTCCCTTTTCTTCTCTGCCATTCTACTAGTAGTTCTTCGATAGAAAAAAAATTGAAAGAATATGCAAAAAGTCTTACTTTAAATAAATTTCCATAATTAAGTTTGATTACTTCTATTTCCAAATAGCTACAGATGTTTTTCTAATTAGCACTGGGAATTTTACACTGGCACTGACTCTGCTGTCTTTTCCTACAGGAAATTGTACACTTCTGCCCATTAACTTGAGTGAGTAAAGAATGTCAGCAGGATAACACGTGCAAGAAATCTGTTAGCCACATTTCCAGATTGCTGTTTTTATTGGGTGTATTCCCTCAGGATTCTACACTGCTAGTACTGTAAAATTATATTGAAAATGCCATAAAGCACGCAGACTCCTGACTTGACACTAGTATTGAAATTCAACATTATATACTTAAAATGCCATTTAAAACATTGTCTAATCATTAGGTCCAGGGGAGGGAAAACTGTCATAACACGAACAGTTAATTAAAATTATTACTCTGATAAAAATTATAATATTACTCTCAGAAGAAATAACATGCCCTGCTTTATCTGGGTTGTATTCAAGGGTACTTGACACACTGAGCAGCATTTTAAGTTATTTCAATTTACTTCACAGGATGGAGTTAGCAGACACTACTGTGGCACGTCTGCTGACTGGCCCCTGCAAAACACTACCACTCTCCATGGAAAGCATGGTATGGACACTGGATCTGTGCCTGTTCCCTTAGACTGGTAGGTCTTCATACTTCTGATATCTGGGATATCTGTAGGCAAGCACAGATATTGTTAAGATTAAAGCAACAGATATGACCTTTCAGATGTTCTGCCCTCAACGCACTATTTCCATTACCTGATTAGAAAGGCAAAGTTGTGTTCTGGCATTTTCTGCATACCAGCTGGCAACTCTTACTGTCAAGGTGTGTGCATATCTGCAATTAAGGGCATTTACACATGCACACTGAGTAGGAAATGCATCCCTAGCTCATTTGATGTCTAATTACTTGCCTACTTTTGCCCTAATTTATGAAACTCTGTCTTCTTGGAACCAGCTTTCACAGCTCTTACGTGCTTCAGACATTCTGGTGAAACTTTATCTTTCAAGGTCTGTTTTTAATAATTCATAATGATTAATAATGTTTACATATTTGCATAAAGAGTACTGTATCATGGCAAATTACTGATCTGTAAAGAGGAAAGGAGAAGAAAAGCATATAACACTGCACCTTCAGCTACTGTTAATTGGCCTAGTACATTAACATTAGTAGAGGAATATCAGTTTACACCAGCTGAGAACTTGCTTCTTTCCTCCGTAAGTTAAACAATTTCTTACTAGGTTGACTTCTGCTGGTAGTTTACACTGAACTGTGAAGAACTTTATATGATAATATGGACTATTCCCTTATGCATTTGGTAATGTGAACAGTAAGTAACGTAAGAATTAAAGTTAATAAGGATTTTAGAACAAGGTTGCTTCTCAGATTTAAAATGCAAGGATTTAATGCAGACAATTTGGTTGGGACTTACCCTATGCAAAGAGATACCTGTGATTTTTGTTTTCAGCTAAGCTACTCTGTCCTGAGACTCATGTTAAAATTGGAAACAGGAAGATTAAAAGTAGGCAGCTTTGATCTGAATGCATTTGATTCTGTCTTATTAAATTTGGCAGAAGTTGAAATTCAGAAGTGACTCTAGTTGTCCAGAAACACAGCTGTTTGGTTGACATTGTGCTGCAAGTGAAATTCCCCGCATATAATTGAATAGCCCTGACAGAAGATTAGGTCCCAAGCACATGAGCAATTCATCTCCAAAGTATCCTGTTCTCTTCTTAAGCCGTGCATAAAGTGCTACCATATCCAGGTGACCTGCAAAGACTCCGCATATGATAAAAAAGGAAAAGCAACAAAACCTTTTCCCCACTACTATGAATTTCCACTATTCAGATAGACAGGATTTTCTCCCATTTCCACTACCATGTATTCGTTCACCATTCTTTGAAGTCTCTGCTCTCCTAAATTTAATCTTTCTCCCTTGTTGCAAATTCTCGTCTCCCAGTTTTTCACTCCATTTCCTACCACAGTCTTACCTTCTGCCCATCCGTACCTTTCTTTGTTTCTCTTTCAAACATCTCTTTTCTATGGCTCTCTGATACCTTTCTTTTCTGTTTGTTACTTCCAATTTTCTCTACTATCAGCTTTTTTTTTGCAACTTTCATGTTCCTGTACAAACATAAAAATAACCATATGGTCTCTAAGAGTGACCAGAAGTAGAGCCTCAGGCCAAACCATACGAACACAGCAGGCACTGGGTGCTACCTGCCCTGGCGTGCTCTCTCCTGCATCCCTGTAGTACACAATAAAGGGGCACCTTGAGACAGTTTGCACAACTTGTATTGAATAGCTGCTGATGGACTTTTCTTCTGTGACATGACATGACTGTTCTTTGAAGCCAGTTACACCGTTCTCAGTGTTTTGCATTTGAATATACTTGCATCCGTTTTAAATATGCAATTTATGCTTGGATTGTGAGAAGCACTGAATAGTCATTTCTTCTGCACATTTTCCGTGCCATTCATGAATGCAAACCCAGATCACGTTCCTACTCATCCACGAGCAAGATGAGGAGCTGTTCTGTTCCTAATCTCTTCTCATACAGAAGTTTTGATCAGCTTTGTAACCCTTTCCATAAGCCTTTCCTACGTCTAATATATCTTTCTGCGATGACCCAAACATACCAAAATGCACGCAGTATTCAAAAGGTGGCTACGTCATTGATCATTCAAAGAGGCTACATCATTGATTCATATAATGGTATTAGCTCCCATTTTTATTCCTTCTCAGCTCAGCTTCTTGAAGAACCTGTGATAAGAAACTTAGTCTACAGCATTTTTTGAAATTCAGATCTATCAGCTGGACTGCTGTTTATCCATATGCTTACTGACCACTATGAACAGCTGTAAGCCCTACAAGAACCACACAGGTTCTTTTATTTCATGCATAAATGATTTCTATACTTTATCAGATTTTTACTGATTTGTCTCCACTTCAGAAATCAGACTTATTCTCAGGTCCTTCCTGTTATCCTTTATAAAGTGTTGTCAATTTTCGCAGCTACTACACTTCTAGAACACGGGCTGACAAAAGGGATAAAGAATCAATTCACAGTTGCTTATTTTTCATATTTGACTGCCTTTAGCACTCTCTGGTGAATGCTACCTGGTCTTGGCAACGTTTCTTAATTTAGGTACTCAAAGCGTCTCTTCACTGCAGTCACTAGGTATCCCTGGATCACTCAGTTCCTCTCTGTTTCAACACGACCCTTCTGGTTGATGCATATCCAAACTTCCATCTTTTTGCATGTTATCTGACAGCTTCTGGCATCAAATATGAATTCTGCTAGCCCAGCTGCTGTCTAAGTCTCCCGAGTCCCAGGTATCTCCAGGCCAGAGATGCATCAGAATATATGAAAGTTTCTTATCTTTCCAATATTAATTTATTCTCTTTGATTATAAAAGAAGATACTCTCTCAATCCTTACTATCAAAAAATATTTATCCAGTTTTCAATGTGCAGTTCAAAAGAAATTCTGTAAAACAATGTTGGTTTGAGTTTTGTGTTTGAAATACTTTTTTTAAGCAGACAACCTTTCAGTAAACAAAAGAGGCGAGAGACAAAATTCCAATGTCATATTTCAGCCGTATTTTTCATGTAAGGTCTGAGTCAAGCATGAGAAGGGAAAAAATAAAACTACAGGTAAATATAAACTAGCATTGATAAAATTACATGGTTTACTAAAGAGTTACATTCGTTTTTTATTAAGTAGACAAATATTTTTCTGTTTCACAACAATTTAGATCTTTTAAAAAGTACCCCCAAACATCTACGATTTCCTTTTAATGTCTCTCAAAATCTCTCAAACTTCCATTCAATAGAAGTGTCCTGGGTGTCTACTATACATCTGTAAGATGAAATAAAAAATCAAGAACTGATTTAAGGGTTCAGTTTTTTTCTTGCACTGGAGATGACAGACTCAGATCTTTAAAACAGAGCAGGGATCCACATTTGTTTAATTTCTTTTAGTGCTGTAGGTGCTCATGATACAGTTACTCTAGCAACAGAAGTAAAATACCCTTCAGTGAAATCTTGACAGATAAATGAAAAAAACCACAATTTTCTATTATTGACAGGGTTTTTCTTTTTTTGGGGGGGGGAAGTGTTAATTATAGAATTACTACTGAAAGTGTTAAGAAAACACTTCTTCCCCCAAATAATGCTAGTATTAAAATTACTGCTTTAAGTCTATTTTTATTTTACATTTTGAACCATTAGAGCTTATATCTCTAGAAGTTTCTCTGCAAGTCAAGAGGACTCAAACCCAAGAAAAGCCAGTTACACACCAAACAATGAGAAAAAGGGGAGGAATATCGGTGCAAGACTCCCCTCAGGGTGAGCTGCCTGTGACTCTGCCAGCTGTGTTGTATGAAATGTTGTCTTGTGACCTGCAGGAAAGAGATGCACATTTGATGGAGAATGTCGGGGAGAACAACGTATTCGGAATTGATCTGTGTGCACTTCAGAAGAGAGACAGAAAAAAGAAAGGATATGAGATTTCTATTACATATGAAGAGAGGAATAAAATAACGATATGTTCTAGTGAATGCCAAGATGACTGTTGAGTCCCAGTGCAAGAATGCACGCTCTGTGCCATGGGATGCATGTGCATTAGCGCTCAACATCACAACTACCATCTTGAACTGAACCTAGAAAAGGGACCCAAACAGTGACTGAAGATTTGGGGTTAGCAAAACTGACGTGGTAACGAATATCAATCTGGAAACCTTAACAATTAGACTTATTTTTTAAAAGTGACGCCACTTTTAAAATGGAAATTGTCAACAACTGCCATTTTAGTCCTAACTACATTAGTACCATTTTCCCATATTTCACTTTCATATAGTTGTCATTAATGCCTGTTGTCATTAAATGAACAGCCTTTAATGAAAAATCTTCATGGAAATAGTTTCAAATCTGCTTCCCTAATAACATAGGAACATTTAGAATCTACTGCAAATCCATCGCAATTTATTTCACAGCCAGGTGAGAATGGACACATAGTTCAATTATCATATCATTATTGGAAAACTTTCATATTTCACTTTCTATTTAACTATGGGATCATTGCCTTTCAAATTTGCATACTTTATACAAGGCATGCATATTGTATTTTATATAGTATGTGTTCAAGTTTGCTTCCAGTGAGCAAAGCAAAGAGGCTTTGATGTTTCAGTAGGAACAAAGTGTTGTTTGCATTTTCAGTCCCAGCTTAGCGTGTAGATATAATATTTGCGCTGACACTGAATCACACATTAGCAGTTACTTGAAGGTAGAGGCCTCTTTCCAGTGTGGGCATCTCAAATATCAACTGGCTGTTCAATTATTGTAACTGCTTATAGAAAGTTTTATAAAGCAAGAAGAGGTAAAAGATAAACTGAGTCCACCACTCACAGTGCCTAATTCATAACCGTAAGCACGCAGGTTTAATAGTTACCTTAAATGCACTTCTTCAAAATTGATTTTGGAGGGCAGTTTACTAATGCAGGTACCTGCCTGGTCAGTCTGAGTATGGAAACTGTTTTCAGTCCAGTTGACGCAGGTTAGTAGCACCACAGCACTCAAAACTCCTAAGGTTAAGCCTCACTGTGCTTTCTGCGACCTTGAAATGTAGGCAAATTCTCTTAATATGCATTTAGACAAGAGTTTCAAAGGAGAAGAAATTGCAGAAATTATTACAGCTGGCAAGTCTGACCTTGATGGCCTGAGGAAGCAGTGGCAGTGAAAGAAAACTAAAAAATATCCAGTGGTATTGGGCTTAACGAGAGGGTGGACCCATGGCTTCAACTGAGTGCTTAGGCAACAGGCTGAGCTACCACCTTATCATTTATAAACATATGCTTCCCTGCCATTATTATTGAATCCAATAAAAGACCAGGAGCTGGGCAGACTTTTCTGAATACTATTTAATTGAATCTATAATGTTTTCTTCACAAGTTCTATGCCTTTGAAAATTGAAAATCTGCAGGGGAATGTCCCTTGCTTTAGAAACAGAGGAGGGAATTGCTCTTGCAATGACCAAACTAAGCCACCGCTTTATGAGAACTATTTCATTTTCAAGTAAATTAAAGGCCAAATCTAGAGATGTTACTCTGAATATGCAGTTTTCACTAAAGTTTTTTAATTATCTCATGAACAAAGATTTGCACTGGAGCCAGAGCCTGAAGTCCTTTATTAGGCAAAGATTTTACTGACTCTAAGGATTTCAGGAACAGGTTACCAGCAGTTTAGTATCAACAATGCCTTTCTGCGGGTTGGTTTTGGAACACTCTGAGGAGAGTGCAAACAGTTGGACTGCTCAGGGATCACTATTTGCATCTCCCTCTCATTACAGTGTTCACTCTGCAGCATCAGTGCAGGAAAAGGCCACAAAATAAGATAAGCAGTGTGAAATGCAGTAGCAGCGTTTCCTGTGTTTGAGACCAAAGCTTACACTGGGCTTGAGAACCAATCATACTATATAAATAAACTAGTAATCCCACAAATGATTTAACTCTGACTTTGGCTCTGCTGTGAGCAGGGTGGAATGGACCACATCATCTCCAAAGGCCCCTTCCAACCAATTTATTCTCTGATTTTAAGCATGAATTGAACTTTGTGATGCAAGTTTTGGATTTCGAATGCCTGAGAGGATGCATATTCAGCTGACCTAAGCTAGCATAGTCCCCTGATGAAATGAGTCCGTCAGCAAAGTGAAACATGGAGTCCAACATTTGGCAATGGAAGAAATGCTGAATATTAGAATCTATTACAAATTATTAAGACATTGTAAATACAAACATACTTGATATTATTTCTGTCTCCTTTGAGGAAAACTACCTACTGAAATGTTTCTCATTATAAAAGCCTACCAATGCTATCGTATCCTTATTTCTCATTTTTCTGTAAAGAATGCTCAACTTTCCCCTTTGCTCTCTCTGGAAACCTGCAGATGTCAGTTGCTTGATTCTGCCACTGTTACCATGAACTGCTCCTCCAATCACCAATTTCAGTAGTTAACAGTATACAACTGGGTGCGACTTCTGTGAGCAAAGCCTCAGAATATGTTCCTTTTTTATGCAACTCCAAACTCCAAAATACTTTAGGGACAGCAATGATGACAGAATGACAGGAAGATTTAGCCCCCTTCCTTGTCTCTGCAGAAGAAATACACCATTGAAAGCCAAGCCTTAAAATTAATAATGAGATTCTGACCACATCACAGGTAGGTTTGAAAAACTAGAAATAATACTTCAACCACTTATCACCTTATTTTCAACTCCTTCTGACCACATTCATATATTTACATATTCCTAGAATTTTTATATATATTCTATTTATATATTTTGGACTTACGTTTACTGAGTTCTTGATACTTGATCACATCAATACACACTAAGAATTAATTTGTTGCTAGTGCCACAGTATTACTAGATTTGAAGAATACCTCAGTTTTCTGTATTTTAAGTCAAACTTCTTTGGTTGAGAAATACATAATAGCTCTTGTTGCTACTGTTTGCAGTATTGTATTGCAGAAAATTTGACAAAGATATCCTATTACCAAAGTAGGACGGTAAATTGCTGTCAACTTATTCCTTAGGGGAATACCTGCTAAGAGAGACATCAAAATCCTACTTCAGTCTGGTCTTTTTGCCTCCTTTGTTTTCCCACATACGCTAAACACCAACTGAAGTCACCAGACCTTGGGTTTTGATCTGAAAGAACGTACAGACGCATTTAGAATACCTTTCTCACACACAAATTCCTTCTGCCCGTTTGGAAGGATTCTGTTCACAGGCCAAGGAATCTAACTAAAATCCCTGCTCTCCCACTGCTCTCTGCCCATCGAGAGTGTGGCGTGTGGCAGGTGAGTGCAAGGGGGGAGCGGGCAGGCTGTTTTCTAGAAAGAAACCATCCAGGATGGTGTCCACTTGGCAGCTGATCTCCGAAGGGAATGAAGCCACCCAAACTGAGCTGCCGCAGAGACACGGGCTCTGTGTGGAACGTCCGTCGCTCCTGCAGGAGGACAGCAAAGGCAGCGCCTGTGTGCGCTGTGAGCAGGGGAACGGTCTGCTCAGCATGGGGGCTGGGCTGGAGGAGGGAGCGGAAAGACTGAGGGCCATTTGGGAATGTGACAGGGAAATGGATTGGTGGAGCCCCCCCCGCTCCGCCATCCTTAGGGAAAAGGAGCAGGTGGAGGCTCCCGGAGAGGCAGAGGATCCCCTGCCCTCTTGTCCCAGGCAGAAGGAGAGGCACCCGGAGAGGATGGGGGGCAATGGAAGCAGGGACCTGCTCGGGGCAGCGGGAGAGTCCCCTCCAGGCCTCCCCCGCCTTCCCAGGTGCCCGCACAGAACAGACACGGGCCTCTGGAGAGAGAGGATGAGGGAATTGAGGATAATGATAACGCCCCATCCAGGGAGCTGCCGAAGCAGCCAGCTCCGTGCATTAAGACTGCCTCTGTGAAGAAAAGGAGGAGGGCAATAATTCTGGGTGGTTCCCTTCTGAGGGGAACCGAGGGTCCCATGTGCCGGCCAGACCCTTCCCACAGGTTGGCCTGCTGCCTCCCCGGGTCCTGTGTCAGGGACAGAACCAGGAGGCTTCCTGGCTTGATACAGCCCTCAGATTATTACCCTCTTTGGATTTTGCAGGTAGATAATGATGAACCAGTGAGGAGAAATCTCAGGGCAATGAAGAAAGATTTCAGGGCTCTAGGACAGCTAGTCAAGGGTTCAGGAGGAAAAATTGTGTTCTGCTCTGTCCCTCCAGTTTTGGGGACCGATGACTGGATAAACAAAAAGATCAGGCAGATCGATGCCTGGCTCTGTAACTGGTGCTACCAGCAAGGCTTCGGGTTCACAGACCATCGTTTGATTTACAGGACACCAGGTCTGCTGGAATACGATGGGAAAACCCTATCCCGAAAGGGGAAAAGGGTACTAGGCCAGGAGTTAACAAAGGTCATGGACAGGGCTTTAAACTAGACGTGAAGGGGGAAGGGGCTAAAACTAGGCGCACTGGTAATGAGCCTGGGGGGAAAAGGCCAAAGATGAGGGTGAAATCGGGAGCCCAGCTCAAGTGCTTCTACACTAATGCACATAGCATGGGCAACAAACAGGAGAAGCTGGAAGCCATTGTGCAGCAGGACAGCTATGACATAGTCGCCACCATGGAAACGTGGTGGGACAACGGTCACGACTGGAATGCTGCGATGGAGGAATAGGCAAGGCAGGAGAGGTGAGGGGGTGGCTCTGTACATTAGGGAGTGCTTTGACTGCATAGAGCTAGATTCCAGAGACGATGAAGTTGAGTGTTTATGGGTAAGTATGAAGGGGAAGGCCAACAAGGGAGATTGGGTGCTGGGAGTCTGCTACAGACCACCCAACCAGGATGAGGAGGCAGATAAGGTATTCTATAAGTAGCTGGGTGAAGTCTCGCAATCAATAGTCCTTGTTCTGGTTGGGGACTTCAACCTACCAGACATCTGCTGGAAATACAACAAAGTGGAGAGCAGGCGGGCTAGGAGGTTCCTTGAGTGTATGGACAATAACTCCTGACACAACTGGTAGGTGAGCCAACCAAGGGAGGCACCTCACTAGACCTACTGTTCACAAACAGAGAGGGACTAGTGGGAGATGTGGTGGTCGGAGGCCATCTTGGGCTTAGTGACCATGAAATGGTCAAGTTCTCAATTATTAGAGAGGTAAGGAAGGGGGTTAGCAAAACCTCCACCTTGGACTTCCAGAGGGCGGACTTTAGCCTGTTCAGATCACTGGTTGGGAGAGTCCCTTGGGAGGCAGCCCTGAAGGGCAAAGGAGTCCAGGAAGGCTGGGTGTTTTTCAAGGAGGAAGTCTTGAAAGCACAGGCGCAGGCCATCCCTGTGCGAGCCTCCTGGGAAAAAGGCCGGCCTGGCTAAACAAAGAGATAGGGTCACAGCTCAGGGAAAAAAGGAGAGTTTATGGCCTTTGGAAAAAGGGGCAGGCCACTCAGGAAGATTATAAAGGTGTAGTAAAGTTATGTAGGGAAAAAATTAGAAAGGCCAAAGCCCAGCTAAAACTTAACCTGGCCCTGGATGTTAAAAACAATAAAAAGAATTTCTAAAATATATTAGCAGCAAGAAGAGGACTGGGGAGAACCTCCATCCTCTATTGGGTATGGGAGATAATGTAGTGACAAAGGGTGAGGAGAAGGCTGAGGTACTGAATGCTTTCTTTGCCTCAGTCTTTAGTAGTAGAGTAGGGGGCTCTGTAAGTACCCAGACCCCTGAGCCAGCAGACAGGGGCAGGAAGCAGAATGAAGCCCCCGTAATCCAAAGGGAGGTGGTGAGGGACCTGCTCCAACACCTAGATACAAACAAATCTGTGGGACCAGATGAGATCCATCCAAGGATACCGAGGGAGCTGGCAGAAGTGCTTGCGGAGCCACTCTCCATCATTTACCAGCAGTCCTCAAACTGGGGAGGTCCCAGCCGACCGGCGTCTAGCAAATGTGACGCCCATCCACAAGAAGGGTCGGAAGGATGATCTGGGGAACTCCCGGCCTGTCAGTCAGACCTCAGTGCCTGGAAAGGTCATGGAACAGACCATCCTGAGTGCCATTATGCAGCGCATGAAGGACGCCCAGGTGATCAGGCCCAGCCAGCACGGGTTCATGAAGCAGGTTCTGCTTGACAAACCTGATCTCCTTCTATGACAAAGTGACCCGCTTGCTGGATGAAGGAAAGGCTGTGCATGTTGTTTACCTGGACTTTAATACAGTGTCCCACAGCATTTTCCTGGAGAAACTGGCTGCTCATGGCTTGGATGGGAGGACTCTCCACTGAGTAAAAAACTGGCTGGAGGCCAGGCCCAGAGAGTGGTGGTGAACGGAGTCAAATCCAGTTGGTGGCCAGTCATGAGTGGTGTCCCACAGGGCTCGGTACTGGGACCCGTTCTCTTTAATATCTTTATCAATGATCTGGACGAGGGGATCGAGTGCACCCTCAGTCAGTTCACAGACGACACCAAGTTGGGTGGGAGTGTCGACCTGCTGGAGGGTAGGAAGGCTCCACAGAGGGATCTGGACAGGCTGGATGGATGGGCCAAGGCCAATGGGATGAGGTTCAACAAGGGCAAGTTCCGGGTCCTGCCCTTGGGTCCCACCAACCCCCTGCAGCGCTACAGGCTGGGGGCAGAGTGGCTGGAGCTGCCTGGCAGAAAAGGACCTGGGGGTTTACTCAGGTCCGTTGGCTGAACATGAGCCAGCAGTGTGCCCAGGTGGCCAAGGTGGCCAGGAGCATCCTGGCCTGGATCAGGAACAGTGTGGTGAGTAGGACTCAGGAGGTGACCGTCCCCCTGTACTGGGCACTGGTGAGGCCCCACCTCGAGGGCTGTGTCCAGTTTTGGGCCTCTTCACCACAAAAAAGACATTGAGGGGCTGGAGCGGGTCCAGAGAAAGGCAACGGAGCTGCTGAGGGCTCTGGAGAAGAAGTCTTGTGAGGAGAGGCTGAGGGAGCTGGGGGTGTTCAGCCTGGAGAAAAGGAGGCTGAGGGGAGACCTTCTCGCTCTCTCCAACTCCCTGAAAGGAGGGTGTAGCCAGGGGGGTTGGTCTCTTCTCCCAAGGAACAGGCGATGGGACAAGAGGAAATGGCCTCAAGTTGCACCAGGGGAGGTTCAGGTTGGAGATTGGGACAAATGTTTCCATGGAAAGGGTTCTTAAGCCTTGGAACGGGCTGCCCAGGGAAGGGGTTGAGGCACCATCCCTGGAGGTGTTCAGAAGATGGGTTGACGTGGGTTAGTGATTTTTTTTTATTATTTTTTTGTCAGAGTTAGGTTGGTGGTTGGACTAGATGATCTGGAAGGTCCCTTCCAACCTAGATGATTCTATGATTCTATTTTTTTATTAGGAAATATTTTCCTATTATAAATGCTTTAATCAGCTAAAAGATACCAACCATTAGCAAGAAGTTCAAAACTGTTACAGTTACAGGCAGTTCTTTTACTGTGCAACGTAGTCTTGGCACTGCAATTTCTAGTCATTCACTAAACTAACAACAAAAAAATAATGACCCGCTCTGTTAACAAGAACTCCAAGTGACGCTGTGAAAATGTTCGCAGCAAACCGGAAAACCACACGGCCTTCTCTGTGTTTTGGATTTCATTATAAACTCAGTCCATGTTCAGTGAGAGATCTGCTAGAAGTCCAAAACCTTTAAAGTCAGCCCAAGATCAATATTGAGCTAACAGAAATATATTTAACGGTTTTACTTCAAAATCACATAAACTCTCTGGTATTCGTTAGAAGCAGACATGAAGCCCCTTTCTGGGTCAGATTTTAATCAGATTTAAAACAGTTTAATAAAACCAGCTAAGCTTCAGGATTTTCAAACGTTTATTCAAACTTTCAAGGATCTTCCCATCAATAACTTTAATGGTAATGACGATTTAAAAAACATATTTGATGGCTTTTCAGTTGACAGAGAGACAGGCGAATGATGAGATATTTAGGCTGATAAGCCTAAAGCTGTCACACTTTTTCTGGGAAATCAGAATGACTGGATGCCCATTTGAAGTGCCTGTAGACTAATGCATGTAAGGTGGGGAATAAGAAGGAGGAATTTGAGGTGGATGTGTAGTTGCAGGGCTATGATCTCATTGGGATGTGGTGTGATAGCTCACACAACTGGACATCTACACTGGATAGATACAGGGTCTTTAAGAAGGGCATATCAGGAGAACAAGGAGGCGTACCTGTCCTGTTAGTGAGACAGCAACAGGAATGCATGGAGCTCTGCCCTGGGATGGATAAAGACCCAGCTGAAAGCTTATGGGTAAATGTTAAAGAGCATGCAATCATGATTGACATTGTCATGAGTGTCTGCTACAGCCCACCTGATAAGGAAGAAGTAGCAGAGGCCTTCTGTGACCTAGCAGGTCCAGAGAGGTGATTCTTCCGCTTGACTCTGCTCTGGTGAGACCTCACCTGGAGTGCTGTGTGCAGGTCTGGAGCCCTCAATATGGGAAAGACATGGATCTGATGGAGCAGGTCCAGAGGAGGGCCACAAGGATCATCAGGGGGTTGGAGCACCTCTGCTACGAGGACAGGCTGAGGGAGCTGGGGTTGTTCAGCCTGGAGAAGAGGAGGCTCCGGGGAGAGCTAATAGCAGCCTTCCAGTACCTGAGGGGGGCTACAGGAGAGCTGGGGAGAACCTGTTTAGAAAGGCCTGCAGTGACAGGACGAGGCGCAATGGCTTTAAGCTGGAGGGGAGCAGATTTAGATTGGAGATTAGGAGAAAGTTCTTTACTGTGAGAGTGGTGGAGCACTGGAACAGGTTGCCCAGGGAGGTAGTTGAAGCCCCATCCCTGGAGATATTCAAGGTGAGGCTTGATGGGGCCTTGGGCAACCTGGTCTAGGTGGGGGTGTCCCTGCTGACTGTGGGGAGGTCGGACTAGATGACCTTTGGAGGTCCCTTCCGGCCTGGGCAATTCTATGATTCTATGTGATTCTTCAGACACCTGGAAGAAGACTCACATTTACATGTCCTGGTCCTCATGAGGGACTTCTTTGAAAGGCCATGTTGAGCAGGACAGGTTCTTGAGGATCAGAGCAAATCAAATGTCACTCCTACCTACAAAGGGCAAGAAGGAGGAACTGGGGAGTGACAGGCTGATCAGACCACCTTAATCCCTGGGAAGGTGATGGAGCAGATACTCCTGCCAACCGTTTCCAAAGGTATGAAGAACAAGAAGGTGGTTAGGAGCAGTCAGTATGGATTGACAAAGGGGAAATCACGCTTGGCACCAAACAGAGAGCTTTCCACAACAGAGTAACTGGCTCAGTGGATGAGGGAGAGCACTGGACATTGTTTATCTTGATTTTAGTAAGGCTTTTGACAGTCTCCCAATACATCATCATAGACAAACAGGTGAAGTAAGGGCTAGATAAGTGGACTGTGAGGTGAACTGAAAAGTGTTTAACTACTGGGCTCAAAGGGTTCTAATCAGCAGCATGAAGTCCAGCCTGAGGTCAGTCACTAGTGGTACATCACAGGGGTCTATACTGAAGCCAGTACTGCTTAGCATCATCACTAATGACCTGGCTGATGGGACAGAGCACACCTTCAGCAAGTTTGCAGATGATACAGAACTGGGAGGAGTGCTTGACACACCAGATGGTTGTGCTGCCATTAAGAAAGGCCTCGACAGGCTGAAGAAATGGGTTGACAGGTACCTCACGAAGTTCAACAAGGGGAAATGCAGAGTCCCAAATCTGGAAAAGAATAACTATGCACCAATACATGCTTCAATTGACCAGCTGGAAATTGACTTTGCAGAACATGACCTGAGGGTCCTGCCAGGCTGAACCTGAACCAGCAATATTCCTTTGCAGAAAGGATGGACAACAGTCTCCAGGTCTGCTAACAAGTCAAGAGAGGTGATCTCTCCCCCCTGTTCAGCAGTGGTGAGACCGTAACTGGAGTCCTCAGTCCAGTTCTCAGCTGTGCAGCCCCCAAAAGACTCACCATGGGCAAACTGGAGTGGGTTCAGCAAAGGGTCACTAAAATGATTAAGAGACTGGAGCAGCTGATGAGGAGGGCCTGGGAGGATTGGCATTGTTTAGCTTCAGGAAGAGAAGGCTCAAGGAAGATCTTATCAATGTGTACAAATACCTGTCGGGAGGGAGAAAGGACAGAGAGACAGACTCCTCTCAGTTCCCCTGCTATCAGAGACAAAACAAGAGGCAATGGGTACAAATGGAAACACAGGAAATTGCATTTAAATGTAAAAAAAAATTAAAATTGCATTTAAATCTACAAAAAACCTTGTTTACAAACACTGGCAAGGTTGCCCAGATGGCATCTCCATCCTTGGACATATTCAGAACCTCAATAGCCATGATCCTGAACAACATGCTCTAGCTGTCCCAGCTTTAAGCAGGGGGGGTCGGCAGTCTCCGGAAGTCCATGATTCTAGGATTAATTTAAAATTATTTGTAATACACTGAAGGAAACTGAAGGGTCTATTTTCTCTTCATATATTGAACAGGAACCGCATGTGGCATTAATTAGGAAATGCAAAACTGGCCCTATAGAATTTGGTAAGGAAATACTAAGAAAGATTTATTCAATGCTTATCAGGAAAACTGATAGGAAAAATGAGCTAAAACTGTTAAATCTGACCCAGGATAGTATGAACGAAAAGAGGAGTGGATACATTTGTAATTGGCAAAATATTATGATTAAATGTGCAGACACACCAGTTTGTATCATGCCTAAAGCCACCCAAGAAGGGGAAAAATGAGGTTTCATTCTTAGCTCTCTTGGCAGGAAATGTCTGTTTTACCAGTTTCTTCCTAAATGTCTAATTTCAAGTTTATGAGGAAAAATTTAGTAAATCAGGACACAACATTCAGTACTTCAGCCAGTAGACAAGAGACAATTCTGCTGCCACGTTCACCTTTTTTTGAAAGAGTAATACATTAAACAAATAAAAACTGCTCACAGTCTCAAAAATATTTTAAAACCCAGTGACATGAAACTATTAGGCCAGTTAATTTCAGCAAACACAGCATCAAGTAAATGTTCTCCAATAGTGATACCATTTCATTTCATGATAGTGTTTATCTGAAGTAAAAATCATCCAAAAGATAATTTTGCAAAGTTTTAAAGGTACTAAGCTGATTTAGTAGCCCAGTGTAGTGATCTGATTGCCCTTAAGTCAGGCTGAAGAGACATTTACCAATAAAACCCTGAAGTACTTATCTTAAATTTCCTTGCTTATAAAAGCTGAATAATCTGATTTTATGTTAAAAAAAAAAAAATGATCACCTGATTCAATTTGACCTAATTTTTTTTAATTTCAAATTAATTATAAATGTTCTAAGGGACAGAGTTACATAAAGAAAGTTTGGACACAGTTCTAGAATCAGTTTGGCCACTCCTTACTTTCAGTGAATATTTCATATGCTAAATTGTTCGGGGATGATAGGTTTACCTTTACAGAAAGATCAAAAGGACTTACTGGAGCCTTCAGAACTACTTTAAGGAAATAACCTAGGAAAGAGAGATTTCAGATTACCTCCTGATACAAATTTTGCTCTACACTGTATTAGAAAAATGCTGAACTGTAATTACTGGTCTATTGTAATGTATGCTGTATGCATATATTATCTATATTATCCTTATTGAGCTCTTGGTTTTATTATAGTTCCTTTTTTATTTTTACATAATAATTGAAGTCAAACGGATTGGTTGAGGATTGGAGACTGTTATTTAATCAGCTATACTACCCATTTATGGATTTTATCAATAGGAATTAAACATTATTCTTTTATTTTTAGTGTTTTACACACAACAGAATTTCCAATTGCCTTTCTGCACATTATTAGAATGGTACATAACTGCTTTGAAGGCACTTAAATTTACTTCTTTTTTCTGTTAGCTTGTTTTTAGTACAAAGGGAAACAAGCAAAAATAATTAAGATATGCTGACTGTTGAATAAGTAAAAACACTAGTGAAAAATTCTGTAACTTTAAAGCTAAAACGTCTAGAAATCACACTGAGTGAGCCTTTCATGGAGTTATAGCTTTTAAAATAAATTTAAATGTGACCCATGTCTTGATAGCAAATCATGTGTCAGTTTTCCTTATTCCTCAAATATATCAGCAAATACTTCTTCACTATTGAGTTGCAGCAGGTGATTTCTAAAGGTAGCCACAGCTCTTTAAATCATCTCAGCACAAAACTTTTGGGTTTTTTGTTTTCAGTGGAAAGCTCACCAAACATTCCTGTTAATTTCTTCTTTTCCTTCCCACACAAGAACACTTTTCAATCCTTTCGGGCAATTGGGAAACTAAAAGGAAAATACAGAAGTGGGAGCTGTAAGAATACCACAGATGTGAGGCCACAAAAGAACTGAGGAAGCACCTGGCCAGTGCCAGCACAGCGAGCTGCAGTGCACAAGCAACCTGGTTTCCTAGTTCTGCTCCTTTTAGAAAAGATTTAGATTTTTGTTTCTGTTAAGTTACCTCTAAATTTAATAATCCTTTTCAAAACTAAAAGTAAGTAAATATGGCAGTGAAACATCTCTAGTTTACAGCAAAATGTTTTACTCTTGAAATAGAAAAATAAGTTTACAATACAGAGTGCGTACCTTGTACATTTACATGTCTAATTCATAAAAAGTATAAAGCATAATTAGGTCATGGCTGGTTTAGAACTCACAGCTTTTCCAGTCCATCTTTATTTTCTGTTTTTAGGACACAGTTTTCAATACTGTTCAGATTCCAATTAGACTTATTGTTATTGGGCAAGTAGTGCCTAGCTTTTACCATATTCAGAATTTTGTTTCTCGATGAAGCACTATTGCTCTGACGGCATCTTTTCCAGTTAAGCTCTCGGCAGAGATGCCAGTTTAACAAATGTATTCAATAACATTAAGAGGTTTACGGATGCTGACTCACATTTCAATACCAAATACTGTGTATAGTTTGTCCTTGAACACCCAATGTCATAACACTTACTTATAGGAATGTGCTACAAGGCGAATAAACAAGTGAACGACCAGGCTTCTGTGCATTCAAAACAAACTATTAAAAGTTCCAACAGACTGTGCTATTACATGAGAGCTAGCCAGGAAACGCAGGAACCTTAACTTTCTCTAAAACCAACGTAAATACAAGTGATCTTTAAGTTTTTACATGGGAGACAGATATGTCTTGTTCTTTACCAAGAATTCCAGAATTTACATAAAAGGACAGAATAAAGACCACTTCTGGTAAAAGAATTGTTCCCAGGAAAAAGGAGAAAGACATGAAAGGAAAGGAAGGGAATGGCTTTGCTGAGAAAAGCGGAAAAGAACAGGGTTGCCTTTTGGCTCTGGTTATGTTAAATATGGCACAGATTTTAAAAACACCTCTGACAGGGCATTTATCCAGAAGTGGCAAAAACCTGACAACTCAAATGGATAGACTTTTTTTAGCCACTTATTTGCAAACAGCTTTCTGAATCATAAAAAAAAAAAAAAAAAGCATTACCAAGAAACTCAGATCACACACACAGACTTAACCACTGAGTCCTTCTATTCAGAGACATGCAGTACCGCAGTGGGTAACAGTGAACTTGGCTATGGAAAGTGATTTAAACAGGCAATTGAAAAATAGAGCTAGGCACTGATTCTTGAGGTTAAGAGGCTTTATATATCAATGACCAGTATGGACAGGATAGGTTAGCATGTGCACAAGTCTTATAAATTAGAAGACTGACAAGAGGAACATGCAGTAACCAGTCATTCCCATGGAAATGAGAGACATGGGTATTGAGGGACTCATATACTTAGGTATACATTGACTTGCTCCTGTCACTCTTAATTGAGGATCTGCTTCTATGCCCAAACTATTCACTAAGAGGTTTGTTGCCTTATCACATATTTTATAATAATAATAATAGGCTAGTTGCTCCTCAGTACTTGTGTGGTAACATCTGAATGGTTTATTACATATAAATGGATTGTTTAAAGTACATGCCAGTGTACTGCTGGTGTTCTGTCTGGAAAAAAAAGGTCTTATTTCCCTTCATCAAGGGTGCTGTTCTGAGAGAGAAGCCTATTTTGCAGACTTTGGTAATGCATATCACATCTCCAAAAGGCATTAATGGAGATAATTTGCTCAGGTCGTTATTTTGCATTCCTGTGGATAGTAGTCTGCACAGGGTGATCTAAGGAACTGCATTAACTGTGACCCCAATTATTTTGGAGCTAGCTACAAATACTTGCACATCCAAAAGCGATTCAATTTCCATCAAGAAACTACCTCACATGAATTAATGATTTTAATTTTTTTTGTACACCCTTTTTATATTTAAAATATGAAAGAGCAAAGAGTGATTTCTGCAAAATAAAATGTACGACACAATTTTGCAATATGATGAAAACAGTTACCACCTACACGAGATAATAATTTGCTCATTCTTCATTACTAAGCTTTCTTTCATTAAGAAGGACACACGTGCACATGTTTTCTACTCACTTGGGCTTATTTTAAAGCTGGGAATCCAATGATTTTATTCTACCTTCAGAAGATGCACTGAGAAACGTTAACACCAGAGAAACGCTGTGTACACACTGAAGTATCTCTGTCCAGTCTGCATGCACTGGCTCTCTTACAGCTGCAGCACCAGGAAGCTGGCAGGAGAATGTGCATGACATCTCCATATTTATGAAAGATGAATGGACTTTAGAGTAAGGTCTTTGATACAGTGTCCCACAGCATTTTCCTGGAGAAACTGGCTGCTCATGGCTTGGATGGGAGGACTCTTTGCTGAGTAAAAAACTGGCTGGAGGCCAGGCCCAGAGAGTGGTGGTGAACGGAGTCAAATCCAGTTGGTGGCCAGTCATGAGTGGTGTCCCACAGGGCTCGGTACTGGGACCCGTTCTCTTTAACATCTTTATCAATGATCTGGACGAGGGGATCGAGTGCACCCTCAGTCAGTTCACAGACGACACCAAGCTGGGTGGGAGTGTCGACCTGCTGGAGGGTAGGAAGGCTCCACAGAGGGATCTGGACAGGCTGGATGGATGGGCCAAGGCCAATGGGATGAGGTTCAACAAGGGCAAGTGCCAGGTCCTGCCCTTGGGTCCCACCAACCCCCTGCAGCGCTACAGGCTGGGGGCAGAGTGGCTGGAGCTGCCTGGCAGAAAAGGACCTGGGGGTGTTGGTCGCCTGTGGGCTGAACATGAGCCAGCAGTGTGCCCAGGTGGCCAAGGTGGCCAGGAGCATCCTGGCCTGGATCAGGAACAGTGTGGTGAGTAGGACTCAGGAGGTGACCGTCCCCCTGTACTGGGCACTGGTGAGGCCCCACCTCGAGGGCTGTCTCCAGTTTTGGGCCCCTCACCACAAAAAAGACATTGAGGGGCTGGAGCGGGTCCAGAGAAGGGCAACGGAGCTGCTGAGGGGTCTGGAGAAGAAGTCTTGTGAGGAGAGGCTGAGGGAGCTGGGGGTGTTCAGCCTGGAGAAAAGGAGGCTGAGGGGAGACCTTCTGGCTCTCTCCAACTCCCTGAAAGGAGGGTGTAGCCAGGGGGGGTCGGTCTCTTCTCCCAAGTCCCAGGCAATGGGACAAGAGGAAATGGCCTCAAGTTGTGCCAGGGGAGGTTCAGGTTGGAGATTGGGAAAAATGTTTCCATGGAAAGGGTTCTTAAGCCTTGGAACGGGCTGCCCAGGGAAGGGGTTGATGCACCATCCCTGGAGGGATTTAAAAGACAGGTTGACATAGTGCTTAGTGACATGGTTTAGTGATGGTTTCTGTCAGAGTTAGGTTGATAGTTGGACTAGATGATCTGGAAGGTCTCACCCAACCTCAATGATTCTATGATTCTATGATTCTATGATTCTCTGAGCAGAGGGGGACATCAGTCAGAGCACAGCAGTACTAAGAGAACTTTCTTTACAGAAGAATATTTTGTACCTATCTGGTATCCAAAGTCCACAGCCATCTCCAGTAGTGTGACAGATGTAGGACTTCAAAAACACGGACACTATGCAGAATTAAATTGACATCTGCTGTACATTACAGCGTTCCAAAAGAACGGTCATATGCATCCTATTAGTGCTAAGTTTGTCTGAGTCCAGGTCAGGTAAACAGGCCTGACAGACCTCCTGTGCCAGAAATCCTCCAAGGACGTTTTAAAGTGCTTGTTTGTGCAAGAAATCCCTTCAAAACTAGAGTGAGGAGGTTGAAAGAGATGGCCTTCATCTGGAGTCACTGAAGCATGTTTAGAGACACAAAGGAAATCCACACTGCAATTACTGCTATAAATAAGTTACCTCCTGTAACAGTAACAGCCAAACAACAACAGCATGGAAGTCAGGTGCCTTTAGCAGTAAGCCACCTATCTGCCTTTTTCCCTTTTATAAATCAGCAAATGCTCAGACTGGGCTGAGCTCTGTGCTGAGACAAGTGGGTTACTGCTAGTACCCCAGACCGACTTGCAGGGCTGTGCTAACACCGCAGAGGCAGCTTCACACGGGACAGAGCCACCACACGCCTGTATCACCCCAAACTCCACGCAGCTGTCAGCTCATGCCTTGCCAGGTAGCGTGGAAACAGGTTTCCCACTGTTTTGCTGTGATTCCTCTGTAGTATTTTTGTCCTAAAATAAGGGGTGTGGAGCTGAAGCTGAGACAGCAAGATCAAAAGAACACAGCTTCTGCTTCTTTATTCACTAGATACGCTGTGGAGATTGTGGGGCAGAATGCTGTGTGGTTACAAAAAGTGACTGCATAATTGCCAAAATATACTTAACTCTCTGCTACCTGTAATCCCCAAATCCCCAAAAATCCCCCTGATGAAGTATGAAGGCCATTCACTGAGGACAAGTATGCAAGCAGATAGATAACAAGATACTACAAAAGCATCAGAAACTACAGAAATTCTGGAGTCCCCATTACAATCCAATCTAATTGTTCTATTTCTGGGGCCATAGCCTTCACAGAAAAGCTCCAGTAGGTGACAGACTCCAAAGCAGTGCACAGCCACCTACCGATGCATTCAAGGCCAATTGGGGCAAAAGAACTGAGGCTCTAGAGGATCACACGGGGATGAAATGGAAAGTAGAAACTGTGATACCTGGAAAATGTTTACATATCGCTATCTTTGTGTGGTTTTGCCTAGAAAAAAAGCCCTGGAAGAACACCAGAACTACAGCCCCTGTCTTTATATAGCATGACTTTTTGCAACAGCTGTTCCCTCAGGATGGTTCATTCTTTCTCCACCTTCTACATTTCCATGAGTATACAAAACTCACAGTGTTTGATACGCTGCTTATTTAAAGAAAAACGTATTTTTAGCACTTTCAGCCATTTGGCCACATCTCCTATTTATTTGGAACTTTCTTAATCGCATATGTGCCGTGCGACAGATGGCATGATCAGGACCTTTCTATTTCATTCATATGTTTTAAGTAAAGTCTATCACGTGCTATCCAGGTTATGAAGTATTTGGCATCTTTAAATCTGTTGACAGTAGTGGCAATGTTAGCTATTCACACTAAGCATAAACCATAGGGATATGTTTGCTCTTCCTTTATCAGACTTTCTTCTCAGTGATACAAAACTTTTTAAAATGGCATTTTCAATGTACCAGAAATGAGCCATGACAGAGCTCATCAATTAGACTTGTCCCTTAGGAGGAAGAAACAATTGTCCTCCAGAATCTTACGCATTTAAATCCAGTGCATTTAAAATCTTATCAAACTCAACTTACCTAATATATTGATGGCAAACGTGTGCTTCCTTTTAAAACACTCTGAAAAGATATGCTTTTGCTCTGCTAATGTTTCAAACTGAGCGAAAACCACCTGAACACATCTAGCATGTAATGTGCTTTAGACTGATACATTGCCTCTGAGAAGGACCTACCCTACGAGATCATTCTTGATTGTGAACACACCACCTTCACATCATTTCCAGTGAGCTCACAGGACAGAAGCATTTGGCTTTTGTCCATTCACATTTTTACATAGGCAAGAAACATCAGAGTGGTCTATCCATCCTAAGAACCTCTCCTAGGCAGTGCTAGCTGTGCAATGATACTTCTCCATAACACTCTCTTGACCTTCAGAAAGTTGCTTATCAGAGAATTCCTGATTCAGAGGTGCTGTCTGTTTTTAATAGCTCTCGGTGGTAATAAAAGGAAAAATGCAATTGCTTTTTGATCAAATTTTATCATCCCCAGCATCTCATGGTATGGAGTGCTTGACTACGCAACTTACAAAGTTGAAAATATTTTAGCGTTCATGGGATCATACTCACTGCCCACATATGAGCACAGTGGGAATTAGTGGTCATCCTGGTAACCTACCAATATCATTAGGTACCTTGAATAAATAAGAAACTGTCTCAGTATTGTGTTCCTGCATTTTGTAATGTGACAATTAAAGCTCTATGTTCAATGGTGGGAGTAGGGAGAGAGGGAGGAGAACAGAGAGCAGAAGGGTTTTTTTCCTGTTTGTTTAGCCTGCCACTTGGGATCAGCAGAGATAAAGAGTGCCAGCTGTTGGTTTTTCTTTTGCTGCTTTATTCAGAGCTAAATTGGGTATTTTCGCATTGAAAATTTCTACAGGCAGCATATGCTGTGCTAAACGTTTTGAGCATTTTGATCCCTAGATGTATATACTGTCACTCCCAGGTAGGAACGACACCATTTAACACCTTGTGATATTAGATAAGATTATACACATGGCAATAGAGGTGATAGACAAAATGAAACTAAGACAGTGCAATTCACCAAACTTTACACTGCACTGCATCTGGTGTCATGAAAAGCTAGTCAATGTTTTAACAAAAAGATTTTCCTCTTCAAAGTTTTACAAAATGGAAGTGCAATTTCCACTTATCATCATCTTCAGTTCCTAAAAATAATATTGTTCCAACTCTAACACCCAGTCCATGACCACGTAAGTTCAATTAACACCCCACTTACTTGTACTACATTTTAAGGCTGTCCAGGTTTTTAGAGAGCAATATGCTTATATATAAAATTGAACAGGTTAACTTACCCTGGACTGTATCTTTATTTAAGCTTCTGTTTGTATATGCCCACATACAGGAGTTCTCTAAAGAGAACTATTGTCTCACAGAGACAGTCACAAGAGACTGTTGAATTTCATCTCATCCTCCCCACCAAAATGCTGGAAAAAAAAATAATCACCCTCCTTGAGAGAAAACTGTGTGTTTTCTGTGTGTGTTAAGAGGAGACTCACAAGCCTTAAAATGAAAAAGAGTGAGGTTAAAACCTTTGATGAAAGGTTTTAATGAGACCAAGCTACTTAAACATGGTTTGTGGTCTTGTGCAAATATTTTACATGGCTAATATGCCAAGGATGCTCTGTAGTTTAAGCCATTAAAAGCATGATTACAAAAGACAGTCAAAATAACAAGGCAACAAAATCAGAGTTGTTAGTTTCCTTTTCCATCTGCTCTGACTCCACATGGAACTTGCTCTTTAAAGCACTAGGTTTGACACTCTTCAGTCACTGAAAGAGTAAGGAAAAATGAATAACTAGATTCCATTGCAAAATTTATAACTTTAGGCACTATATTTTTAGCAGTTGTGGTATACTTTTGTTTGTTGGTTTTTTTAAAATCAGTGTATTTATATATCATGTCTGTGAGACTCCTGATTGGAGGCAGGTGAGAACGTTTCCTCTTTAACCAACCATACCCCAAATTTTGGTTCCTCTGCTTAGTAACCAAAACTCAGCAAAACAGACCTTTTGTCAATGTCCTCTTAAGTACTGAAGAAAAATGCCAATTTTTCTTTCACAGACGAAGGTGGAGAGTTGTCATGACTACTGAAAACACTCTATATAGCTTGTGAGACTCTGTGAATACACTTCCTTTATGAAAATGCAGAGTAGAGAAGCTACACTTCAGGGAGGCACAAGTAGCTACAGTTAACTTCTTAATTTAACATTACGCTCTTGAATAAAACTAAGACAGATCGACTATTTTTCACGTCACCTTCCAGATGCTACTTGAATTTATTCCTGACACAAAGTTATTGCCTTCAGCAAAGATGAACATTCATTTGGGACCTTATCTTTAGTAGTCAGACTACAGACATTGTTCATTACTTTCCTTTAAATCTGTACACAAAGGAATGTAAAGATAAATCAGCAGAATTTCTATTTACTTCACAGAAGATACAAAATTAGTTTCAATATATACAAAAACACTGTCCACAAACTTTCTTCCAGTAAACACTGAAAACTGCTTATGGAGCTGTAAAGTACAGGAAAGAGATTAGCTCTTGAAGAGAAACTTTTAAAAGCATGTGAACAGGATCTGTAGGGCAGATGTATGTGGGAGGGCAGTACATGCTCCTGAAACGCATTTGTATACATGTTTGCATGGTCTAATTTGACAGGATAGTACTAGCCTAAGATCCATCGGATCCAGAAAAGCAAGGAGAAATCAACAACAAAAAGCTGCTTCAATTATGATATCAGAGTAACATTGCCTGAGATCTTTCTCACTTCCTTATACAGCACTCCCAAAATTTTTGAAGAATTTCATTTCCTTTCATGTTCAATTGCTTAATACAATTTTAAGCAGATAAAACGTATCACAACAAAAAATTAGAAAAAGAAGAATTTCACTTATAGACAAAGTAGTAAAGCAGTAGTCTTACCAGACTGCTTTCTTCCTGCATGAGGAACTCATCACAAATATCCCAGGCTGGTGGTGGTTTACAGAGTTCCTAATGCTGTGACCCATGCCCTGCCTAATTCAACCATCTACTACTGCTTTACTTTAAGACATGGATACCTAGTAAGGTATTGAGCAAATTATGCTGAAACTAGGACTTCAGAAAAGTTAAAGCTAAACTCTTTGAGATGATCTCTGCAGGTCTGACCTCCCTCCATGCAGCCCAACAGCAGGGCTCAGCAGGGCACTCCATCCCTTTCATTACAGGTCAGAGGTTGGAGTTACACTTCTGACATTTGGTCTGTTCCATGTTTGGGATGGTAAGTCAGGGATGCTGCTGGTAAACGGAATGACCTTGAAATACAATGACTGAGGGCAGGTTTTGGTGAAAAAGAAAGTGGGCAGTCCTAAACACAAGCACACACGTTGAAAGCAACAACTCTTCTTCCCTATCACTTGCCAAAATGAACAACATAGGGGGTTTCCATTTGATCCTTCCCAGAATTAGTGGAAGTTTATTAAAGGCAGGACAGTGACCACCAAATCAACATTCCCCTTATATCATGAAAACATTTTGCTACATTCCTGTAGGTTTTATTGTTATGACTTCCTGTTACTTGAGATGAACCACTAGTTCTTTGAGGTGTCTTCATGTATTCCATTTTTTAGTGCATGGCAAATGGTGAGCAGGGATCAAGAATGCCCAAAATGCCTATGTCAAATTGTGCGGCTGACACAAGTGCAGACTGTCATGCCAAATGTCATGGCTTTTTTGTGGAAGCATAGTTGAGATTCAATAACCAATTTGCAGGGTCCTGGTAGTTCACCACATCTAGTAAAAGTTGTGAAAGCAGCGCTCACGGAATCACGGAATTGTCAGAGTTGGAAGGGACCTCTAGAGATCATCTGGTCCAACTCCCCTGCTAAAGCAGGAACGCCTAGAGCACATTACTCAGGACTGCATCCAGGAGGGTCTTGAAGATCTCCAGAGAAGGGGACTCCATGACCCCCCTGGGCAGACTCTTCTAGTGCTCCGTCACCCTCACCATAAAAAAGTTTTTTCTCATATTTGAATGGAACTTTCTATGTTCCAGCTTGAGCCCATTGCCCCTTGTCCTATCGCTGGAAACCACTGAAAAGAGTCCGGCTCCAACATCCTTCAACTCACCCTTTAGATACTTAAGATACGCTCATTTTAGCTACGTAGACTGTAGGCACTTTTTGGAAAAAAGCCCTCTGCTGTGCTCATAAACATGTTTCTTTGCAGAACATCATCCAATTTTAAAGACTTTTGATGCTATTGCTTGACATTTAGACGTTTTCCTACAAGAGATAAGCAGTTGAGGTGATTTTCTGTATGTCTTAGGTCTAATCAAAAGAAAGGCTAATATTCATGAGCTAAGGAAACATTAGACCAAGGTCCCAGTTAAGGTCTAACCAGAGGACAGACATACATTAACCCCTTCACAAAACCTTTTAATAACTGTGACCAAAAATGATCTTCTGCATGACTAACCTTTGATAAGCCAGGAGAGATATGACAAGCACCTTCACTGAAAATACATTCTCAACCATTTCAAATGAAGTAAATACTCTGGAACAGACTGATAAGGGCCTGAAGCTCCATTTATGTTATTGTTAGTTACCCACAGGGACAACCTTTTCCACACATGGTCACAGCATGGCATATCTGGCAATCTGATTCTTCCCTGGAAGTTTAAATAGTATCTTTTGCTTTTTGAAAGAAAGGCAATTCTAACATATTCGAATGGTTTAGTGTCAGAACACAAAGATGGTTTTGTCAAGAAACACAAACATAAAATATTAAGCATAAAGTAAAGGAAAATTTAAATTAATCAAATCCAAATTAAGCAGGTAGGACACTTAGGCATTATTCCTTTTATTAATCAAATATGTTTTCAGTTTCTTGAGTCATCCTCTACCGTATTTAGATGTAAGTTAGGTGGCTAATGGTTCACATCTCCTTTTGTAGCCCCAGCTTCTGAGAGGTGTAGGAGACAGGAGAAAAGCGAACACCTCAGGATCACTGTTGTGAAAAGGTTTTATCATCTGATGCTACCCCACTGGCACAAGGATATCCCAAGAAACTGCCCACTCAGTAAAGAGGAATGATTAACTTAGTATTTCAGAGCCCTTCACCTTCAAATTCTGAATAACAGAAAACACTGGCATCAGTTTGTGAAGTCCTGATGTCTGATCTTTTCCTGGTTTGGATGTCAATATGATCTATCTTCAAGAAAATTAACTGCAAAAGTTTTTAAAAAATGAACAAAAAAAGGAGCTAATGTCCTCAACAGAACACACAGGAAAGGGAAGAGAATTAAGCTCACAAAGAAATTAAGAAAAGAGAGTAAAACATCAGCTTGAAAAGCGTAACAGAAGATGAGCAGTCTAATCTAATAGCTGTAGGACTCTGACTCTCTTTCTTTCTTATTTTTAATCTGTTGGATGTTATACTGGAGCTTTTCTCCCTTATTTTGTTAAAAAGTTCAGCTCTCATCCATCTTCTCTGCACTATTTAATACTGTGAGATTAAACTTTCTCATCTTTTCTCATGTTTTATTTAATCACCTATTTTTTTCAAGGCCAGAAGAACTTCCCCTGATTTGGTTTACTCAGGGCTACAGACTAGTTTTGCCCCATGCTGATTCAGCAAGAAATCAATCAGTTGCATTTGCAACTCAATGGATCACCTAATTAGCAGCCTTCTAAAAATGAAATTAATTAATTACATATAACTTCTTCAGAAAGATTAAATGATAGTCAATTCACTTTCTCAAGGCAATTTTTTATTTCCACCACAAATCACCGTTCTTTGTTCCACATGTATTTCCCATCATGTAGCTACTGCTAATCTGCTAGAGACATGAATGTGAGGCCATGTAAGCGCGGTTGTTCATTGTGGGCCTAATTAAATAACCCAAGCAGGCAGGTCTGGGGATTTCAATGGACCTATACTTATAGAATCATAGATTGGTCCAGGCTGGAAGGGACCTCCAAAGGTCATCTAGTCCCACCTCCCCACAGTCAGCAGGGACACCCCCAACTAGACCAGGTTGCCCAGGGCCTCGTTGAGCCTCACGTTGAATATCTCCAGGGATGGGGCCACAACCACCTCCCTGGGACACCAGTTCCAGTGCTCCACCACCCTCATAGTAAAGAACTTGTTCCTAATCTCCAATCTAAATCTGACCTTCTCCAACTTAAAGCCATTGCCCCTCATCCTGTCACTGCAGGCCTTTGTAAACAGGCTCTCCCCATCTCTCCTGTAGCCCCTTCAGGTACTGGAAGGCCGCTATTAGCTCTCCCCGGAGCCTCCTCTTCTCCAGGCTGAACAAACGTCTCAGGGCTATTACAGGAGGATGATGGATTTAGGGCAGCTCTGCAGTAATTTATAAAAAATGGTGTTATTTGTCTGACTACTGAGAATTGTATGAACTGTGGAAGCGTATGGGTTAATGCAAGAGAAAGCTGTCTCAAGAAAAGACAGGAAAAAATATGTGCAAAAGCCTCTTCTCACCAAACATCTGAGAGCTGTTAAGGAACAATATGAGAATTATTAGCTTTGATGATTTTGCCTTCTGTCCAGTCAACCTTTAAAATAACTTTTGCACAGAACATGAAAAGCCCATGAACACAGGCAAACAAACTGGTTTCATCCTACCCGTAGGATGAAATGGGGTAGATCTCTGAAAACAGAGGCAGTCCCCTTCACCCTGAGGGAAGGCTGCACCTCTGTAGGAATATGAGTTTAGGTAAACAGAGCAGCATGACATCAGTAGAGATACATTCATGTACCTTGTGTCTTTTTTTTAAAAAAAAAAAAGTCTTCTTTTTTCTCAAGAATCTTTCATTTTACTGAAAAAACAAATAGTGTCATTTTATGATCCACTAGTCTTACACTCCAAAGCTGCAGGAGCCCAAATTCTATCAGATCTGCTACAGAGTACTGTAGCCAAGCTAGGAATTGGAAAGTCACATTCTCCAAATCTCCCCCGCAGTAAAAGTTAAAGTGTGAAAGTGGATACCCAGAGGTATATGCTCAGAAAGGGGATAGACACACTGTCTTTCTGACATTGATCTAATACAATCCTTAATGTGAAATTTTCAGCAATTCATTTACAAGTGATTTACAGACGGAGGAACATCTCCTTAAGTTTAATAGCATTTATTGGCTATCTTAGTCATCTATAGAATATGTATTCTAGGGAGTATGTACTCCTAAAATATGGAGGGGAAAATAACCAAAGTTTAACAACAGCAACTTTCCAGATTAAGGCAGAAGCACAGCACAGACTGTTTAGTTCCTCCTTCTGCGGCACTCTTGTCAATCCAAAAATATCAATCTCATGTATTTTTTAGCCTCACCTCTGGGAACTGTCATCTTCACATTTGACCTTTTGTTGGCATCTGCATTCCCTTTTGTCAGATCACTGTATACTCCTGGGAGGGACATATGGAACAGAGAAACTGGCTGTATTTTAAACAAAGGAGAACAAAGGAATTGGAAATAGGAAATCTAAATTTATTAAGATTACCCCTCAAGAAAAGACTGCCTTCTGCATGGAAAGCATTATTCCTACATGCAAAATCTCTAGGTCTCTTCCTGCTCTAATTGCTCAGGTTTTATCTACCTTAAAGTTAAAGGACTTCTGTGGCACGTGATGGTACAGTACAGAAATTTCTTCTGAGGTAGTCAGAGCACTCTAGAATTTACAGGGGGAAGTAGCCCATACTGTAGGTGTAATTCAGCCATTAAATGGTGCAATTAGCCATTTTACGATTTGTCAGTGTTGGTCCATTTGTTTTGAAGTACAATAGAATAGACAGAGGGAGAAACAACTCCATTAAGTTTCTAAGCAATACCTGTGGTTTCTAATACAGTTTCCCACAAGATTTATCACTGTAGTGAAGTTAGTAAAAACTCTGCCAAAGTGGTCAGCTGTAGCTAAAACTTTTAGGGATTATTCCTAGGTGAAGCTATAGAACATTTTTCTCAAGAGGAGTCAAAAATCAGCCTGGACTTAAAAGTATTTCTACATAAAGGCAGAGACAGAAGGACATGGAGTAAAACCAAACAAAAAATACATCTTAAAGGAAACAATGGGGGAAAAATAACCCCAAGAATTTAGGAAGTTTGGTGGTAAAGACTGTCTTTGCAGTGGCTTGTTACGCTTCCTCATCTATTTATTTTTCTTTTGTTTCTCCCCCATCTCACAGGCTGATTGTCCCGCAGTCTTCTCTGATTGTCATGAACAACATGTGAACTTTTAATTCTGGGCCATCATTACCATCAGTTCTTCCAACCCTCACACTAAAGTGTAACTTAAAAATTCTGTGAGGCAGTGTGTGCATGGGGCCTGCTTCCCTGAAAGGGAAGCTTTTTGGCCTTCATCCAAAAATAAAAGAATTTTTCAGTAATATATTTTACATTTTAAACTTAATTTGTATTGACATACAACACACTCCTTGAAATTGCTGTCCTCGTCATTATGAGTACAAACATCCTGTCCCTGTTAAAAGAAAAAGATGCTGACAGTTCAGTGTGGATCTGAATTCTAGTGCCAGCAGTAATATGCTATCAGTATGTACCCAAACAATGCCTGGGAACTTTATGTTTTCATTTAGCTTTCTCAGAGATGAGAACACATGATAAACCTATCAGAGCTACCATCCCTCAACCTCTCCTGGCAGCCTGGGTGATAGAGCCTGCTTTACATTCAGACAGAAGACAAATTAGAGTGCGCTGTGCTTAGGTTTCCTGCTCTCTTCTTGCAACAGAAGTCATCCATCTCTTCACCTCGATTGAGAGATACTGGGCAGTGTGCTGGGGAAGAGGGGAGGAGGATGGAGTCAAAAATCAGGAGGAGGGAAGAAAAGTAAGAGGGAGAACAGTATGAAGAATGCTGCCTAAGATACTCAGGGCCCTCACAACCAACTCTAAGTGGAAAAGCATGATCACGGGTAGAGACAGAATGCACTGTAAAGGCTCATTCTCAAAAATGCGTTTAAGTCACTAAAGAAATGAATGTGTTTCTAGAATCAGATTAACCCAGAGAAGGAAAGGGAAGCAATGACAAGATGCGGGTATACAGGCACACATCAGCCAGCACACACTGTCCAGACTTAGATTGAAGTGGGAACAAGATGTTTGAATTGCTTGAAAAAGGAGTCCTTTCACTGACAAATGAGTAAGTGCATGTCACCACAACCAGCTGTCTATAATATAGTCTGAATAATAATGAATTAAATAAAAAAAAAAAACAACAAAAGATATGAAGATTGATTACATTTCTACTCTTAAAAACTGTAAGACATTTTTGTTAGTTTTAAATGGCATTGAGAGGCAAGAACTCTATAAAGGAACTGCCTCAATGACAAACCCACAAGATGTGTTGGTTCCAGGGCACTGTTTCAGTGCCCCTTAACTTGCTTTTTGTTCTACACCTCCTGTAGAAAGGCCAGCAGAAACAGCAATGTGGCCAGGAAGTCAGAAAGCAAAGGCTGAAGGTAGCCTGGACATTAGTTGCGATTTCACTGGAAATTATGGACAGCTGGCTACTTACAGCTTTAGATTATTTTATCTGCACTCAAAAACGACTTGGCTACACTCTCCTTTGTCCATCTATATTTCACAAGCGCACAGAGCAATGGTACTAGCGTCTGCTAGAGTTCAACATCCTTCACACACCACAAGTTATTTTGCCTCAAGTTTTCCTTCATCTTCCAAGACAGATTGAAGTATAGACTCCTTAAGAATCAGAATTATTTCTGTCCTTTCAGCTCCTGTAAAACGTAACTTGTTTTTATAAAAAATGTATGCAAATACATAGTGTGGAATAAAAGAACAAATACGATCAGGCCCTCTTCTAATCACTCTGTCGCAAAATGTGTTGTCTTGTCTAACATGAAGTTAGAGGACAGTAAGTGGTGTGTATCCCCTCAATCAGACTGCTCTTGTAAATACAGAATTTGCTTAGACTGTTCAATGAACCTGGTTAAAAAAAAAACACATAAAAAATAATCATGGATTTCCACAGCATTTATCCTGTTTTGTAATCTCTACAGTGCTCTGGTCACACAGCTAAGCACTTTTCACTAATGCTTTAAGCAGCTTAATTAATGTCATTTCTGTTATACTACAGGAGTGAACATTTTAAGATTGCGAGTTTTCATATAATTCAGAGTGACATCTTAAGCATGACATGCTTCCTTTCTTCCCCTAAATATTATCTCATCATCTGTTTCCAGCACCCATATTTTGGCAATGTTTCTACGAAATTTGGCCACATCAGTACATCACAAAGCCTTGCTGTGAAAGGATGGTGCAGCCCTTTGCCACCTCTAATGTTGTATCTATTTCATTGCTATCTGATGTACACAATACAGCATATTTGAAGTCTTTCATGCCAGTTACTACCACCTATCAATTTTTAAACATGATCTGGAGATGTGCAAATACGAAAATCCATGACACAGAAACCCCTAAAGGAAATACAAGTTTTGTTTTTCTTAAGGTACACCCGTCTTTACAGGATGTGAAATAATGAGCCTGAAATACTGAAGTATATTCCTTTTCCTCGCTTTCTACATGACTGCTATTTAGGAGAAAGAAGAAATTCTCAGGAAATTATAAAATAGGTATTATTTTCTTCTTCTTGAGTTAAAAAATTAGCCTTCCCTCAGTTTAAAAAAAAACTGTTCTTGTCTATTAGTAAAACAAAATGTCATGTTATTTTATGTTTAGCTAAAATTATTTCATTCTTGAATACAGTACCATTTTTATATTATTATATATTTTACTAATACAAATCTCTTTCTATAATCTCTATGAACTAACTGCTTGTCAAAAATATATTAATAACCAGGAAGATTCAGTCATATTGCTCTTTCAAGAGTTTTCATTTCAGTGCATCTTCAAAGTGTATTCCTGGATATGCCATCTTTATCCCTTGTGCATAAGATGATGATTAATTTGCAATCACACTACTATCAATAACAATAACTGAAAGTTGTATTTGCATTGTGTCATTCTCTTACAAATCTAAACTTGACTCACAAATACTTTTTAAAGAAGTCTTGCAATAAGTCTTTCAGATTGTAATCTATTAAACTAGAAGCCTAAGTGATTTATCAGAAGATACATATGCAACAAATGTTTTCCTTAGGCAAAAAAGTCAGCAAATTGTTCAAAAAGGTGATGATAAAACTCTTGAACTTATTTATTATAGGAAAATATTTCTGAATTTCATAAGTGAGTAAACAAGTAATTTGTTTTCAGTTTAGAACCTGACATTATATTAGCAATTAAAAGTTTATTCTGTTTTGGTTTTTTTTCCATAAATCATATAGTACTGCCCCTGTTACCCGACTGGGTCATTTATGTAACTAACATATCCCAAACTGGAAATCACACCATGCTATTTTTGTGCCACATATATATGTATATACAATTTGCAATTCATGATGTCTGGAAAGCATATAAACCCTCCAAAACATGGACAATTTTAAATGCCTTTATACATCCAACAAACACAAATTATATTCCAAACAGCATATCTGTTCATAAAACTCTTCCTTTTTTCACGCAGTATTGCTTTTACAACAGCTCAAATTTCAAAATTGACAAATGAACATGAGACACTTTCAGTAAATATGCATTCATTGGGGCTTAAAATGAGCTTTTTATAATTATTTCTTGTAATAAAAAACTAGGACTTGAATATTCAAGGAAATTAATACAAAAGTATTGCAAATATATGCAAAGGTAAAGTTGTCGACAGCCATTTTTTAATTAGTCACCCCCAAATTAGTACTTTTAATCTCATTTTATAGGTAGCCTAACTGAACAGCAGATACTAAAATGCTTGCTAAGAGTCACATATAGACATGCTGGAATGTGTTGAACCCTCTCCAAATTGCCAGCTTTATCTCCCCCAGGGTAGACTTTTAGGAGGATAAAAGGGAAATCCACTTTTATCTTGCAATCTTTAATTTAGACTAGAAAACAAATTATTGAAAAAGTCAAATACACACTCATTATCAACTAAGACAGAAATGACAATTAGTCACCAGAGATAATAAATACAAAATAATACCACTATATTAAAGAAGAATTTTTAGTAAATTTGAATTTCAGTGATGAAATGTAATAATTTTAACATGATAAATAGTGCTTCACTCTAACATTCCACATTATAGAATAGCAGGGTGCATTAAATGAAGCACAAAACCAAAACACCATTATAAAGTTCATGCAGATGGAAGCATTCACCTCAGCTTCTGAAGTGGTGCGCCTGACAATATGAGGTGGAAAAAGGGAATGGGATACACTCATGTATTTTTTTTAAAAAATGTTTTACACATTTGTACTAGTGATTTTTTTGTTCAATATATATTTTTATTGTAAACCCTACACATATAATAATCTAATTTCTAAATAATTTTGTTTTTAAATGATCCAAGCACTTCGTAGAATTATTTTTTTAAATTCCTCTTTTACTTTCATTACAAGCAATGTATTTTTGAACTAGTCGTCTTGGACGTATGATACAGGCAAAATACTGCTATTTATTTCACTAAGCAAGGACATATTACATTTAGTTTGCAAGCAAATGAAGTTTGCAAGTTAATGAAACTGCAGATCAATAGCATTAGAAAGGTGAGTCACAGTCACTGTGATCCATAGAGCAGTAAACTCTAAGGCTGTTTCTGAAACTGCTAATAATCATATTCTTCCTGCCCTTGCATTTTCTGAAAGTAGCAAAGCAGAAAATGGAGTGAGCTCTGTAAATGGGACTAGTTTCAGAGCAGTTTCATGAAAAATGGTTAAGGAAACATGTTCTGTATGTCACACTCCAAACTTTAAAAAGATGTTGGATAGAAACAAATTTCTGTAAGATCACCCTGAACATTGGTGTCACCCTGTTGAAAAGATTATTCTTTTTCAGCACAGTAAAATCTGGCTTATCACTGAAAGCCAAGTGGAGCCCTTACGCATATATTCTTGATTGGGGAAAAAAATGTAAAGGATTAAATGCAAAGACTAGGATAGCTACCTTGCTGTAATGATGCATTAAGAATACATTTATTAGTCAAAGTCTTTCTTAAATACGTCCATTAAAAGAATAGAGAGGAGTCCACAGTAACTGCAAGTACATTTCTAATAGCAACGTTATAATCTATACAATGCTTTCAAAAGATATCAAAATCATGGGAAATTTCTTTGATGCAATTAATGAAAATTTTACTGCAAAATTGCCATGGAAATCCTTGGTTGCATTACTCTTCTAATCTCCTAATCAAATGTGATTTTAGAAAATCTGTCTTTATCAATTAAAAGGTCATTTCAGATGTAAGAATATTAATTATACAAAGTATGTATGCAAACCAAGACAATTTTTTGGGGAACAGGTGTCAGTTACAGTGCTTGAATATAACTCTGAAGGGCTTCAATGGAAAGCTAAAAAGACCTTGTATAGGGCACAATCTACTTCCAAAGTAAGTACTTGCCTATTACAAGTCCAAGCATGGAACAGAAACAGCAACTAAAAGCTACAAGTTTCTCATGCCTGTATGACATTCAGGAATTTTTTCTACAGGTAGATTGCACCAGCTATGGAGTCTGCATCTTCTTGTGAGCATCAAAATGTTGAAGCAGTACAAGAAAGTGTTTGATGTTCTTTAAAATATTAAACTAATTCCATTGGACACATTTTTAATGTTTGTGCACATATGCACACATGGTTGTGTCATTTTGTAGACCCATCCCAGTGGTTTATGACTTATTTCAAAAGCAGAAACATGAACCACTATTTTTATGCAGCAAAATATAGTCATTGAGCCAAATGAGAATATCACCGAATGATACATGGATACGATGCAGTGATGTTTTTATAATTCTGGGTACTAGCATGAGATACAATTACAATCTTGCTGCTAATATTTGTAGGATTCCTGAAAAGATCACTTACTGCATTTATAAAGACCTGTCCTATTTGACTTTTGTTGAGATCATAAATATAATAAAATCTGGTTAAAAATGAAATAGGTATATATAACTGACAAAAAGAGCCCTACCATTCTCAAAATGCTTTAAGGTTCATTTATTATTCCAGTTGTATAATTCCTCAGTGACCTTTCTTCAATATGCATCAAGATATGCAGTGTTCCATCTTTTTGTGCTATCTCCAGCTTTTTCATTATGTATCTACAAAGTAACTGTGAGTCACTAAAAGCATGAGCGCTGCACTCGCACCATGATCTTTAACACATTCAAATAATAAAAGGTGGCAGAATTTCCATCCCACTCATGTTTTCTCTCCTCCTTTAAAATGAAGGCAATTTTCAATAAACAGCAATATTGAAATTGCAATCAAGAAAAATGCAGCAAGGAAAAGCTCTCATCAAGCCTATGGAGAGCACAAATTGCAAAGACACTAAGTATAAATGAAAGTTTCAAAAAAAGGAAGTGGGTCGGACTTCAGGCAACCTGTTCCTATGAATGAAAATCATGGGAACATGGGATCTGAACATCTCTTTTCAAAATTACATTAAGTTTGGTTATGATGTCAGTGAAACCATAATAGGCTTAATTAATTTAAAAAATAGTTTATTCTAAGGTTCTACATAAAGTTTCCAACTTGCAGAATCAAGTATAAGGATTAGTTTTCAAAAAATTAATCTGTTGGAATAAAAAGAGGATTTAAAAATTGACAAACAAGTACAGAAAGTGTTTTGGGAATTCTGGTTTTGGGAATGATGAAAACAAAATAAGTGCAAGAAGGAGATGAAGCATTTTCAAGCATCATTAAAGCTTGTTTCTTTTCGAGGCCTCATCTACTTGGAAAAAGATTCACGAGGAAATATCCTTAGTGCCATCTAGAGAGTACTATCGTTGTTATGGATTAAAGCAAGTTTCTGCCTACACAAACACACAAACATCATACACGCTGCTGTTCTACAACACTATTTGGATTGATCTTACTGATAAATAAAATTTTGTTTACTGAAGGATTTTCAGTCATTGTGTATTACTAGTCACAGTGTCTAATCTCACTTGGATTTGTAGGAAAAGATCAAATGATAAGCAGGTCTCAGTCCAGAAGTCTTTCGACTGTAAAATCACTTCCCAGGATCATTCAAGTTGTGCATACAGTTGGTATCATGGATGATGAACTCAAGGAGGCTAACAGGATCTTTTATTGCCATGGCAACAGATCTAGTTTCACTTTTCTCCAATTTACAATATTACCTTGACAGAGATCATCAACCCTGAAAGGTGTCCTATTTATTCTATTCATTCATAAACACAGGATTTTTTAACAGCTCTACACTTAATATTTATGCTAATTGTCCAGACTCAGATAAATTGCTCTGTCTTCGGAAAAAAAGAGAGAGAGGAAAAAAAAAAAAAGAGTTGTGGACATCCAAAGAATAAGATGAATGACAGATGACAGTATCTGACAGGAATCAATAACCTCAAATGGTCTAGCAGTTTGCTGGTTAACTAGCAATTCCCTCCCAAAGAAATCTGCAATATTAAGTATTCAGTATGGCATGACTAAAACCCTGTCCACCCCAAATTAAACTGGAAGTAGACATACTTTGACATTAACAAGGTATGTTAATTCCCTTAAACTGGGCAATAAACCAGTTGCCATCAGCAGTCCACACTGGAGATTTGTGCATTTCTAACTTGTTACTTCCCACTGCACAGGATTATACAGGTAAGTTCAATGCTTTGCTGATAACAGAAAAACATTCTGTTTCGGCTTCGTCGTTCAGTTTTGCCAATTTCTGCAGATAAATCAGCCCTTAGCCACTGGCTGTGAGATTCAGTAAGTTCTTTCTTTGGAAAGACATAAACCCTTCAAATCTACTTCATGATTTACAAAAGCATCACTAAGAAGTGTTCCTGTTAGAGCCCTAGACTGCCACTTTTATATGAAGGGATTTGTTGTCTTCAGAGAAAGGTGATAATAACAACCTGGGACTGGAGGCATGCATGGATTTAATTGGCAGCTGCCCTAGACACAAAGGGCTACCTGCAGTTTGTTTATATAGTAGAAGCAGCAGACAGTAATTATAAATTTAATTTGAGCTCCATTTAAGTTTCATACAGGAGCCGGTATTTACAATCAGCACCGAGAACCCTTCTCAGCCCCGACCACAGGAGTCAGGCAGGCCTCCTAACTGAGTAACTGTATTTTTGCTCTATCTCCCACTTTCACAAACACCGTATTTTGGTGAGTTCAGGAACATATCCTGATTTTTTTTTTCTCCTGTTATGCATTTATGACTCATTATACTAGATTTCCAAAGTTATTCATGTTTACAGTTATAGATATAGGTAGATTTTCTGAAACATGGGAGTTGGTTGCCTGACTACCACCAGAATCAATGGCAGGGAGGCATCTTCTGGCTTAGAGTTGTTTGCAATATTAATAGTTGTCCATTTACATAATTAAAACACTGAAATGAAATTGAAAATTTGTCTCATGTTTAGAGGGGGCAGGAGGAAAAGGGGAGGCCGAGGTAGGTTCTATTATTTTAAAGAGGAAAATCACAGATACTTTGGCACCTATGGAAAATCCACTGAGAAGCACCACTAAGTCACTGCCCCACACAAGAAAAGCCTCTGAAAGCAATATAGGCAGCTGATGGAACCAAACATTTATCTTTTGGGTTTCCTTTTTTTCTTCTTTTTTCTTTACTTTTCTGAAGGTGTGGCTGTGGACAATAAGCACATTCACACACCCTGAAGCAGAGCCAGGACACCCTTGAAAAACAGTTTAAGTTGGTAGAAGTGCTACTGGAGTACTCATTAGCATTCTCATAGGAGTATGATTATTTTCACAGACCGGGAAAGTGTCTGTGTTTATTTTTCTCAACACAATTCAACACACTCCCAAAGACATATTTGTGATTCCTAATGCTATCAATAGACAACATTATTTTCAGTGGTCTAAAACCATACAGCCCTAATTAGTACTGTCTAGTGATTAGTAGTGGTTAACATTTCTCCCAACACTCACTGCTTGTTGAAATACCTGCCCTTCCTCTCCTGCGGGCAGTTTTTGCAGCTACTGGTACCAAAGACCTTCTAGCTTGACCTACTAAGCATCAGCAAGAGGAACATATAGGATATAGGTACAATTGCCACTTCTGAGTGTGTCTTCAATAGGTGTCTTCTGGATCTTCACCAGGCATTTTCTTCTTCAGAAGTTTTTCTTTTAGAATAAGTCTTACTATTTTTTACAAGCCCTTTTCCTTTCCCTTTGAAGTCAAGAGCTACACCATGTAGGAAATTTCCTCTATTTTTAATTGAATTTTCTGTAATATTCAGAGACTTGATACAATTTGCTTCTGACTGAGACTTGGGCAACAACATGACTACTGTCTGTAGTGAAAAAGGAAATAAATCATATATGCACATAGAATTAGAGACAATAGAGTTCCATTAGGTCAGTTTGCTCCTTCCCATGTCCATGCAGGTTTACTCTCTACGATACGTTCTTCTTTTTCCTTTGTTCTTTCCTGGTAAATGTCACCAAGCGAAAAGAAAATGTATTGAAAAATTTGTTGTTCTCTCATCTGCTGCACACAGGTACGTGCTTGTAAGAAAATAAAGCAAAAGAGATTCAGTTCCTTCACTTTATTTTTTTTGAGAAACTTCTAGATATATACTCTGTGGCTAACAGCTTCAGCTTAGGAAGAGATTTACGTTGTGCAACAAGGAGAGCACATCTCAAAACTTCATTCATTCATTTTTCAGTGGGCAGACATTTCTCATCTTTAATAGGCCTTTGCTGAAAAGCTGAAGTTACTCCAGCAAGACTCATGCTCCTATATATCCATTCCTTAACTCACATTATCATACATTTGATCTTTTATTTGCTTGCAAAAAGTATCAGCTTTCTGCCTGCATCTGTTTTTCTTCAGGAGATCAATCTATCTCCAGCATTTCTGCTTGTACTGTTGTATACAACATGTTGGTGGATTGGCATATTATAACATCACTAACAATACTACTGACATTACTGGAAATGAATCACAGAATGTCAACATTATTTTACCCAGTCTCATTTGTCTAACATTCAAATTTTCTGAATGAAATAAACAAGACTTTAAACATGATGAAAAAAGCTGAAAAAGATGAATAAAACTCAGAGCTAATGTGCAATGTTGATTGACTCCCTTCAGGTCTGTCAGTTGTAAAAAAGGAGTATGAATTGAGCTGTGTTTCCTCGTTCATAATGGAAGAGAGCAGATGAGATAATAAAGAATTTGAATCACATATTAAATAGCAGAAAGAGGCTTAGGTGCCTATGACTGCCTGCCATTTTTGTTTCCTTTTCGTTTTTTTTTTTTTTTTGGCTTACTACAAAACCACTTCCTTGCTTTGCTCAGGTTTATATATTCTTCACATCTGCATTCTTCACTCATCTATTGACTTATAAATATACTGGATTTAACAATCCAAAGCTTGAGGATTGCTAAAATATATGGCCCTTTCCAATTCTTTATTCCTATTTCTTGTGTTTATCATTATTTTGTAGCACTGACCTGGAAGGATTCCTAAAGATAAATGCTGAAAATACAAAAATCTCATTATACTCTGAGTTATTTTTAATTTGCTTTGTGTTCTCCTCATGGATTTGTATGTGACCTTACAGTAGAGCTATGATCATGAGGAGAAAGATTTAAAATCACGCTGAAAGCACCCTTTCCACAAGAAGTGCAAATTTGACCATCTGGTCTCATGATCATACCTTCAAAAGAAACAAGGGGCCACCACAACCGAAGACCTGACATATTAAAAATCTGATCAACTTGCAGAAATGCAAATAGAACCCAACAGCATTGTTACCTTTGGAGATGCGTGAAGGTGCAGGCTTGAGAGAACGATGTCATGAGGGACTTTAATTTCCTTTATCAGGTAACAGATAACCTGAGTTGACATTGGCTGGGTCCCGTTCATTTGTCACACAATATCTAATAACTCAACTTCAGTTTTGCTGAACGCATTTGAATTTGAGCTACAAAAAATCCCATGCCCGCTTACTATCTCATAATATTTGTGATGATGATAGTCTGTGTGCTTTTGAAATCCCAGTGACGCTACCCAGAAAGGCTGACCATGACTATTGCAGCTGTTAATGACCAATTTACACAATGGTAACAATGGATAACTTGATAAAAAATGTAGGCACACCACACAAAGACTTTGCTTAGAGATGGCAGGTTTTAAGAAAGGAAGATTCACACACAGAAGAGCCCAGCACATGTGAAAGAGAGAAAGGTATTTTTTTCTCTTTTGCTTGACTTCCCTCCTCCCTTCTCCTTCCACCACCTCTAATTCCATGAGATTTTAGACCAACACAACTCTCAGAAACAACAGAATTCTACTCCAGGAACAAGACTCCACACAGAGTGTGTTTTGTACAGTTGTACAGAAAGGAAGGACTTTCTATGTGCCATAGACTGGTGTCCCATAGGAAACACCGCATAGTCCTTTCATCTTTGCTTGTCAGAAAAAGCAGCACACGGTGGATTGACAGATGCTCACTGCATACCTTTGTTCTCAGTGAAGGTTCACCACTCATACTAAAAACTCTCCCATACTTAAGTCAGGAAGGGGAAAAAGGAGAAGGCAAGTAGACACAATTAAAAAGAAATGCTGTAAAATAGAAACAAGTCAAAATTACGTCTCTAATCAAATATTTCCTCTGGGTACTAGGCAGCTATTAGGTGGTCTGGTGCAAGCTTAAGACGCCCTAAAAAAGCCCCTTATCTCCAACAGTGCAAAAGAGGTTAATGGACTCATTTTCACTCTGCGATTCGCTTTCTCTGTTCTGCTTTTTTGTTTTATGGAGATAATTGGAAACAATAAAGAAGCATCATTCTCTAGAGCTCGGTAGGGAAAGGAAGTTCACTTCTTTCCAAAAACCCAAATTCAAGACAAGAAAGAGAAGGGAAATAAAACCAGTGGGGAGAGAAGAATAATTACACAGAAAGGTAATAGGCAATTAGCACCCACCCTCCCACGAACACCCACACACATTCACACAACCTACAGAAATGGCTGATCTTTAGCACAGCTCTCCCTCACTCTTAGGCTTGAATAAAACATCGTTGCTGTCTGTCCCGTGGGATCTTAGCAGAGCTGGCAGACAGCACAGGACACACAAGGGAAGAAAAATAAAGAAAAGAAAAGAAAGACTGCAACAGTACCAAACATGACTTATTCTCTGCCAGGGAAATAAGGAATCCTCTTATGATTTACTTATGAATGTTCAAAACTAGAGAAGGGAGTTATATGGGTAGAAGTCACACAAGATTCTGATTTCCACATCTCCTTTATTCAAATATTGCTGCACGTGTTGTAAAAATCTGGATTTGGTGGTCAATGACAAGCATTTCTATGTAAATGAATGAATAAATTAAGGAATAACCAGAACACATTTAGGAACTAAATTCTGAGGAAACATCCGTCAGGTTTGGTTTCTCTAAGAGGCCCACATTCTCCAAACGGCAGCTGGAGGCAGCTACTGGACAGGGAGGCTGACTAACCAGTCCCAGTACACCACCCCGTGTCCACAGGAGTTGTGTGGACACCTTCGGTGTCTACACAGAGTTCAGCTGGCCCTCACTGCACCCCCGTGCATGCAGGGAGGGAGGGAGCACCCTGACTCACAGGCTTGTTCCTGCCCGTGCCAGGGTCTCTAACCCCAGGACTAAACGCACCGTGTCTCCTCATGCCCCCTATTATTTATGTACCTATAAATAAATACACTGAGCCACAATTAAGTTCTAACCAAAATACTTGCGACTAATTTAAAATTTAAGACTCTTTCAGACATCACTGCAAACCTATCCGTGTAAAAGTCAGCCTAAATTTCTGACTTGTCTGGAGTGTTTTATCATTACATTTGGCATATTCATGTTCTCCTTGACCACTCAATCTTTAATCCATTCCCAATTTTGATAGATTTTCTATTTCATTATAAAACTAATATTACGGGATATTGCCAGTGCAAAGTTATGACAACAATATATGAAAACTATCATTTTCCTGAAAAGCAGACAGTGTTTCAAAAATTCACATTCAAATACATGGTACTTCTCCCACAGTAAAAGCTGTAACTATTTTCACAGAGAAGGTCTATCTATTGTCTGCCTTACTACTTTGAGGCAGTACCCGTTTTATTGTAATTACTTTTCTATTTAAATTCTCCGATACATTTTTGAGAAAACAATGTACTGCAGCACCAAAACGCAACCTTTAAATCTTTTCTTCAGCAAAGAAAACACCATTGCTTATATTACATATTTGCTGTACTGACACCAGGAGACCACAACATAAAGAGACACACTTATTTTTAAATCAGGGAAAGGGAAAATTTCCAGAACAAAACATCTGCATACACGTGGTATCTCTTTCAAAGATGGAATAGGAAAATTTAAATCAGAAGAGCATACATGTTCAGAGCCTTCTACAAATGCTGTACAAGCTCTCCAAACGCAAATTAAATGGACTGAGCTTTCTCTGTATTTTGTAAGATCCAGAAATATAGCAGTGGGATGGCATCAATATAGTAACATTACTATATTAAAAAAACGATCATTTAACTTCTGCATCTGTGATACATGTTTGAATGTTAATAATAGAAAGGTTTAACAGTCAAAATGCCTGTAACTATTGTATTTGGATATCTAGCAATGAAATCTACTGGGTTCCTTTTTTGCATTGAAAATTTATCATCAGCAAAGAATTGATAATGCTTTCTGCTAGCTATCCAACAGTTCGCAAAAAAACAAACATAATATTTATTATATACTATAATACTACAAATTCAAGAGGCATTTGTCCCTTTCCTAACTAATTATGCATATTTGCAGAAAAAGATCTATTTGACACTGTCTTATCTGAATTTACTCATAATGAAACTAATGCAAACATCTTCTGATGACAATTATCAAGTGTTGCAAATGTTTGAAGTTCCCCACTATTCTCACCTCTATATCCTCTTCTTGCAAATATTGTTTATTAACAGCCATAACTTAAGAGTGCTTATGAAGAAAAATAAGGAGGAAGACATAGATATAGAGGGATTAGAAAAAAAATACCTTTGCCTCACAAGATGCAGGTCATGAATATAAGCATTAGGTTTCTAATATGCATCCAAAAGACTAAGTTGCAAGTAATCTCTGGTTAACAGATATATATAGCAAAATAAATAACATACATATATATATAGCAATGTTCATGTGGGAGTATAGTAAAATATATGAGTTCCTCAGATCAAAGTCAGAACTAAAGCTTCCTCAGATTCACAGCTTGAGACAGTTAAAAAGCAAAAGCACTGTGTTACAAATGCAGACGTCTTACTTTGAAACACAACTGGTCATGAAGGTTAGGACACTGCTACTCTTTTGATACGCCTTTAGAAGACCTTTAAGATTATAGAAGATAACAAGGAAAAACAAAAAACACATAGCTTATGCAAAGGGACCATGCATTTGGGTGAACAGATGTGGGAATGACACTCCAGGGAATCCATGACTGACTTTCATATCCCACTAGAACAATATCTACATGCACACTTTTTTATGGAAGGATGCTGGTATATAAAGTACAGGTCAACAATTAGAAGCCAAGCAGATTTTGGAATCCAACTGAAATGACAACAATTCAGCCTGTGTTTTGACCGAAGCAACTAGACAATCTATCCCTCACAACCAAAGAGTCAGAGGTAAAAGGCATTTCAGAAGAAATCAATTGGTCTCTCTCCAGAAATGTAATAATGGTCTGGGATTTTACCTATCAAAATTAACAGAATTTAACAGTGGATGTGGTACGTAGGGCATTTCTTTTCATTTTTCTCCTATGTGTGCTTAATAACTTCATTTAATGAGAATGTCTTGGACTGTTCTAACAAATTGAACAGGGTTTTGCTTTAGCATGTGACAACTGGCTAGGCAAAAACTCTTATTGGAGGAAATATGCTAAAAAAACTATTCAGGACACTAGCTCGATTAAGGATACTGGAAAAGACACATGTTGCAGTGAGAGGAATTTTAAGCCTTGTGACAGATCAAGTTTAATTTGGTAATATTTGTCTTAGACTGAGATACCATGCTACAGTGTCTTCTAAAAGTGTGTGTCACCAGTATCTGTAGGATTAGAATCTATTTTTAATTAACTACATATTAGTTTTGTAACATTATTTAAACACTGATTGTCATATGTATTTTAATGATTCCACTGATAGGAGATAACGAAATGAGAATAACCTTGAAAGGATTTTTTCTCTTTCTACTTAGGGTACTTTATATGCCACTAACTTTTCTACCACTTGGGTAATGTTATGAACTAATTATAGTATCACATTTATATTTTATTTTGATTAGCTATGCACCTTGTAGGTCTGAAAAAAAAAATTCAATTTTCAACACTGATAAATTTATTTTCAAAATTTGTGTTCTCTGCCTGAAGCTTTCGTGTGCAACCTCAGAGGTGTGCAACGCTTCAGAAGTATAACTTGCAACTCTTTTTTGGCCACAGGATTGAGCTCACTGAAAATTCTGCTTAAACAAGCATTGCAGGTCATCGCTGAATTGGATGTTTGTAAAAAAATCAGGCTAGCAGTACAAAAAAAAAACCACTTATGCTTGAGTTAAAAACCTCTTAATGACCTTCCCCTATAAGATAGTAGTGTATCAAAAATATTTTTGGCATGCTAAATAGGCTTTTTAATACAGAAATTTAAATATATAATAAAAAAATCCAAGAGTTTTGATTTGCATAAATGCTAACATAGGACAGCAAGAGGAATAAACATTCAAGCCACAATTTGCAAGAACTCTTTTTAGTATATGGTCTGTCAATGACAGAAATACTGAACAATCTTAGGCTTCAATTTTTGAAAGCTTCTTAATTAACCACAACCATGACAGCTCTTAAAAAATTAGCAAAAGATTAAGACCTGTCCTGAACAATGATATTTTTTTGTCTTCAGGATTCCAAACTTGAAAAGATAAGTTTGTGTCTCTTCTCAGTGCCATTTAATTAAACTACTAACAGAAGGCTGCGCTTTCACAGAATGGTGTCTGAAATGTTCAGAGAAGATCTGGGAAATTATTCCAAGTTAGAATGACTCTCGTACAGAACTTCTCAGGGGTTTTTTTGCAAGGATGAAGAGGTGTAAAAAGACCCTTAAAAGTGAAATTAAGACCAGTATTTTAGTTTTTGGTGAGCAGCACCTAGCCATTTTAGCCATATTACGATCAATATGAATGAATTACATCTTGAGCTGCATTTCAGCCATTATGTAGATTAAAAGATAACAGCACTTTCAGCAGATACAAGTTTTGATATTTATTTTTACCTCCAAAGAAGTATTTCTCTCCAGTCTTAACTTGTAGAGGGCTGTTTGTTCGAACAGCTGAAGCTTCGTCTCCATCAATGGTGAGGACAGCAAAATTCTCCTTAGCTAGGAATCGGACTTCATGCCACTGCCCGTCATTGAGACCAGAGCCTATGAAGAACAGAGAACATCGCAAGATTTTACTTAGTCCAATATTTATTACATGTTTTGTTGTCTCTCTCCCAGGCTCAGCAAGGTTTAATGAAGACTACTGCATAAATCAAATAATTTTAGTGTCATAACAAGGCATTGTTATTAAAGTAACTATCACCCCCAAAAAATAACATTATATTGTAAATACAAGTCTTGGAACTACCAAAGTGTCTGTGCTGTCAGGTATAATTATATCTAACTACCGATGTTGTCACTCACCTTTCCCATCAAAAGGCCATATCCTACATTTTACTAATAAAGAAAATCTCTTGTTTCCATGATCAAGTTCAAAAGGAAAATATAATGATCGATTCATTTAACTATAGTCAGTAACAAGTCCAAAGGGTACATTATGCTCATGATTATTGCCTTTATCAACAACTAGATATTTCCAAGAAAAGGGAAAGGAAAAATAGGAGGGGGGGAAGGCTCACATGGAAGGTGAGTTCATAGCTCATCCTGTCATCGGGATGTGGGACTAGTCACAGAAGAGGAAGACATTACCACAGGGGCACTGCAAAAGCAGAAAATGTCTGCCAAAAACTGCAATCTTAGGGGAGCGCCGTCCTCCCAATACTGGCAGCAGTGAAGCAAATGGATCTGTTTGTTCATTCAGACCTTTTATACACTTGTGACATTGTCTCCAGCAGGAACCCAGCTTGCCTGGCACGTTAAGCTGCCACTGAAGAACTGCAGAAGAGCACTGGCTCGTTCTGGTCATAACTGTGCAGGTTGGTTATGGTGGGTCGGCAAGGTAAGTGGCAAAACCCCTAGTAAAAGTAAATTCCAAATTACCTCTTACAAGTGACATTTTCTCCACCTAGATAAAGGTGCTAAGTCACCTTAGCAAAATGTCATTTGCCAAAATAAACCACAATGCAATGCAATAAGCTGTTTCTAAAATTAAGTGGGATGCACAATATCAGCAGAAGTATAAGGGAAGATGAACTTTCCAAATATTCAAAAGAATGTCATTTTCCATGAACAAGGAATAATATTCATGGCAAACAGATATACCTAGACATTTAATGAATGTTTTTTTCCCACTGCTTTTATATGTTTGTTTATAATAGAAGATCAAATCCTGAAGTAACAGAGTGCTACACTTCGGAATATTCTTGGAATATTCATAACTGTGAATAAAAGTGACAGAGGGCTCTTAAAAATTATCAGTAAGAAATGTTTCTACAAAAACTTATTCAATCTAGTGTAATAGATGAAAGACCTAATATACCAAACATGACAAAAGTTTTCTTCATTTGTGAGGTCCTTCTTCATTTTCATTACATTTGACGAGGAGGAAAAGGAAAACCACATAACTACAACCCAGATAAAATTAATTTTTACTGATAATAAATTCAGAAAGGAAATGAAGATACACCTTCTTATAGAGTTCCAAACCAAAATGATCACAGTGTGTGATTCTGCAACTGAAGTTTAACAGAACATACTTAAATCCCAATTTTCCAGCTCGAGATGGAAGATTCGTTAAAAGACCTATGCCAGTTTTTATTGAGGTAGTCAGTGTTGCCTTAAACTGAGTAACAATCATTAGGGACTTCTGGACAAAATTAAAACTTGGCTATTAAGACGTGAGGGATGGCAATGGCAGCATGGGTTGTTTGTCAGTGAGTCCAGGGCGGCAGGTCTAAAGCCGTCTCTGGAAAGGGGGACACTGCAGAAGTCAGGAAACAACAGGACATAAGGCCAGAAAGCGTGGGCCTACCACGGGCCACCATTTGCATTATGTCAAAAGATAAGCTTTTGCACCTCAACTAGGGCAATGATGCCGCACCTCCCGAGGGTTCTTGCAAACATGTCCACCTCCCACCAGCGTCCAAAATGTCGCCGGTTTTCTCTTGCTCCCGAACTGAATTTGCGGTGGCGTCTGACGTATTCACCTGGCAACTGCTTCTCCCCGAAAGCCTTCACAGCAGCAATTTTGAAGAGCGCTGCTGTTCCTGCTTTCTTAGACTTTTTTTGAGATTTTTCACCAAACAGACAAAACCTTCTAGCCAATTTAAACAGAATTCGAACCAAACATTCACAGAAAGCTTTACCCGTTACAGGTGCCCAGATGCCAGCTCTGCCGTCCCTGTGAGGGGCTGGGGGGTCCCTCTGAGGGGCCGGAGGGTCTCTGTGAGGGGCCGG